>JAJEKV010000015.1:14056629-14454420 GCA_021234155.1 Isoetes taiwanensis | reverse complement strand
TTGGTACTTAAAGTTGCGTATTTGCTATGTTAATCATAGACTTTTCCTTTGACAGCAGCTTATTTCCTAAACTTCTTTGCCTGATATGTTATCTCTTTTGTCTCATATGTTCTACGTGTCAATCTTGTAGTACTGAACCTACTGATAAAAACTATCAATGGTGTATTTGCATTACAAGCACAGAGCTCTTGATTGTAGGCAGGTGATCAGAGTATAATTAGGTCAATCAACATTAATTCTAAAGCCGAGGCTATACTCTGATTCTAAATCTATTGATGATATATTAGATGAAATATCAGCATATTTTTAAGGCTAGGTTTGAGGGCCGGCCTAGACCTTCAATTTGACAAAAACAAATCACAGGTTTGTATAGAAAGTTTTAGTACATTTAGATATCATCCAGAATTTAAAGTATTTTAAATAGATTGCATCTCCTTTCCCATGAAGGCTATGATGTTCACATTTAGAAATACATATCATCCCGAATCTATCATAAGATTAGAAAAGAAGAGTGCAATTCACAAGGCATATATCCTCAATTTTCTTAGTGGATTTCAGAGTCACCTAAACATTTTCTTCAAAGATCTAATCTGCATGTAATGGTTAATGAGGAAATAAAGTGAGATTAAAGGCTGAATTCTGGAAAGTATAAACCTTCAGCTCCATATATATTGAGCCGATTTAGTAAAGAACCTCACAAGCAGTTTATGAGACCCTAAAGAACTTGAGTGCATAATTCACAAGATAAGCTGAAATAAGAATTATTTCAGAAAACAAGCATTCACATATAAATTGAAATGATTAGTGCATCATTTAGATGTAAAAGAATAAAACCACCTATTTCAGTATGGATTTTGCTTTCTGGACTGCGGATGTCATTATGGTAGTTGCGACAATAAGCTTTTATTCCTTGGGATTTCAGCGTGGCACAAGACTTGATTGTTCTCAAGATCTACAAATTCTTTAGCTTCAATTGGGGTGCCATAGTAGATTTCAGGCCTCTTAAATATAGATGGCAGTAAGAATATCAGAATCCTCCCTCATCCGTAGCCAGCGTCTTCCTTTATCACGGAGTCATTCCTTGAGTGTTTTCGGAGATTTTCCAATCGAAGTTAGTCATCTTATTTTCAGGAATTTGACTTAGTGTTGCCAGGTCCGGGCAAGGGTCGTGAGATTAGTCTTGATAGACCTTTACCAGTCATCATTAGGCATCTGCCGAACTGAGGAATCAGTATAAGCTATAAAATTTCTTTGTCAGGCGAAGTTACGAGCATGTTGAATCATCCCATTTGCTTAGCGGATGCTTGTTGGCGGATATCCTCTAGGTGATTGAGCATACCATGGCGTCGACGCCAATACCTCCATCTAAGCGGTCATTTCCTTTGAGTATGCGCCAAGCGAAATTGCAGCTTTGATGCGAAGATGAATGTTCTCTCCTTTTCGATGTAAAGAAATCATTATTTTTTCCTCTGAGATTTTTGCCATGCTGATCTTTATTTGTCCCGCGTAATCCCTGCTCGGTCCTTTTCCAAGAAAGATGCTAAAGAGATAGCTCTGTTATCAGTTGTCACGGTGGGATTCGGCATCATAAACCGAGCATGACTGCCGGGAATTATAATTCAGTAGGATTTCAAATCCATTTCTCCGACGCCAGAACAGTACCCAAGATTTTAGATAACCATAAAGAATATCGTGTCTTTGTAAAATGATTCTCTAAAGCCATGGGAGATCTGATTAGGCGGCGACAATTAGAAAATTGGACTGCGGGCTTATATCATTCAGTCCACTATCATCTCTATGTTTGGGTGGATATAGTAGAGTTTATTCCCGCATGATGGAATTACATTCTTCCAATTGATAAATATTAAGATCAAATAGGCATGTACTGAAAGCTTATGGGATTACTAAAACAGTTTGGCTCTTGGAGCGGTGACTGCAGTGGATTAGGCGGTATGGCATTGGCTTTCTCTCAGGGACGTAGGTCATTTGAGTATCACTACATTTGTACATATTAATGTAAACTTCATAGATAGCATTGGAATTGGCGGGCATATGATGTCATCAATTAGTGCAATACAAGATGGGATCATAAGCAACATAGTGGAATTTTATATAAATCAAAATATTATACACTTCCAGAACAGCCTTCTCATGAAGAAATCTCGTCTTTCAATTGATCCTCCGCCAGGCAGAGTATCCTATGCAGGAATCAACATTCCAGATACATCAAAGTACTACCATTTAGACAGCATTATGAACATGCTCGCAATTATCTGCTGCTTCCCACCAACTCAGAGGACCAAGTGCTAGTTATTGTAGCTGTGCAAGGTACAGCCATGCTGCGATTCTGTCATGACAGTATTTTCCTATGTAGTAGTTATACAGCTATAGGATGCAAATGTAGAAATTTAAATAAAATGCACAAGTCCCAGACTATAGAAATACTCTATTAGAGTTTACAATATTAAAGCTGAGGAAATATAAGGAAAACGTGTTTTGGGTTGTGGTTTATGAATTCCGGTGCAGGTTATCTTTTGAGAATCATGAGATATGCCTTAGCCAGTTGGCTAGGGCCTCACGGGCTTTGGGCTTGCTCAAGGCAGCCAGGTGGAAGTAGGGGGACAGCACAGAACCGTTACTTGGTTACATGGAATGGGTTTCCTTTGTTGGGCCTAAATGTGGAATCTCATTGTAGTGATTTCTGATGCACTGATTAATCCTCGGATAGAAGGTAAAAGCAGTGATAATGTGTGGAATACAATCAACAGATAGATAGCTTTATTTCTTCTTTACTAAAATATATATTGGATTCTTCATGGGATCAGTTTCCAATTCCAGCCTCAATTTGATTCTCACACATGGATAAAAGCGGTATGAAATGGACAGATTTATGATGTTGATCCAGTACACAGCTATACAAACATTCTGCTACCAATCTTTTAAAAAATTTTCTTCTGCTCGGCTGATCAAAACATGAAGAATCAGCCATCTTCTTCATTACATGATCATTTATTTCTAAATGAGTATGCTCTTTCAAAGTCATGGGAAAAACCCGGTGTAGAAGAAGGTTCAATGGGCTTTGAGACCAATCATCTGTTTTAAATGCATAGTAGTGAATATCATTTATAGAAATTCAAACCATAAATATTTTTCCATATCTTTTAATAGATACCAAAAGCTAGGTAGAATGTAGCATCAGGTCTTGGAATCAGTGGACTGTGCATGCTTTTCAGGCCCAAGTTGGGACAGTTGCGTCGCTGCTGGCTCTTCAGAAGACAGGGTTCGATCCCATTGCTTTGCTGGCTAAGGTCTGTGGACATGCATTATGTTCATGGACTTTAGATAAAGGCATGATATTAAAAGATATTTTTTGTTTTGGAGTATCTTTCTTCGATGAGACTTCATGGCCATAAAGTGGGACTCAGGAGATGCTGCAGGTTGCATCCAAGGCAATATCTTGAATTGGCTTAGTAAAGGTAAAAGATATAGGACGTCGGGTAATTATAAACATTATGGCGGCTACAATCAGATCAAAATTTGCCAATTGACAGCAATAAATAAAGATTCACGAATAATGAGAACCATTATATACAGTCGCCTATCTAGATCTTATTCTAAATGAAATATCATAAAGGAAGTAGCATAAACCAAATGAAACGATTAATTTATAAATGGGTGTGATAAATCTAAAAAACCTAGTTAATGCAGTATCATTTTCAGATTCTCATCAACCAATTGTATCCTCCGTTGTCCTTATTACTTAGTTTGAGTATAGCATCCTCTGGTCAGTCAGTATTTAGGTACTTCCATCCTTCTTTGGCGAATGCCAGCCCATTTTTCTTTGCCATCTCAGATTTTATTTCAGTTCGGACGGCTTTTCTTACCATTTGAGCATTAGTAATCAGAGGAGAGATCTTTTGAGTGGTTGTACTTGTGCTCTTCCATGATCACTAAATTTTTATCACAGTATAGTTACTGGCACTTTAAATGGGCGTTATTTGGGATCACATGGTTCTAGTCATGATGCTTCTACTCCCGGAGCTAATGCTCAGGATTCCACAGAACAAGGTCTCGGGGGTGCGTTGGAGTTCACAAAACTCTTTTGATATGCAATTCTGTGATCTGTGGGCATGGAAACAAAGGAGGATCAGGTCCTGATACGATTTCAGCTACTCTCAAAGCACTGGGAGCTGTGCAGTGATCTGCCATAGACTGAAATATCATGTGCTTAGACTAGGAAGGGTGATCTTTCCATTCAAGAAGGCAAGAATCCCTTTTCTTTAACCTTTCTTCACAGTGATATAGCAGTGTCAGTGAATACCTATCTATTAGATTTCCTCCAAAATTTAGAGTTTCAAGAATTCCTCCGGCACATTAGTTCCATCATTTCGATCAAAGTGAGGATCATTTTGTGCTCCACGATATCAATCTCAATATAATGTGCAAAGGTAAGTGCAAAGGAAATGTACGATTATAAAGCTACAGCATAGGAGTCTCATGATTTGAGAAATCAAATGAATCAAATGCGACATGTGGGATGCTCTCAGCAAATCATGCTCGTAGGGAATAAGCGAACATTTTAATTCAGGCATATGAAGCTCAACTCACGGCATGCAGTTGGTATCAGGCTTAGTCCCGTGACATATCAGATGTCCTTCACTAGGGGTTACCTGGGCAATGTCTCAGGCCAGCAAGTTTGGCCTATCGGTAACCACAACCCTAAAAGAATAAAATGAAGCCAGAGAAGATCTAAAGTCCAGCAAAAGATATAAAATCAATAAATAGAATTGGATTTTTTAAAAAAAACAATTCAAGGCTATTCCTCAAACAATTTAGAGCGGATCTCTTTTATAGTGTTGTTAAGCACCGTTCTGGTTTATGCCATGGTACACAACTCCTCATTATGACACAATTTTAGTTAAATGCATACTAAGAAACATTTCAAATGAGATATCCATTTAAATTATATAGAGATTAAGTGAAACAGTCTATAAATGGGTCTTCTTTGGGGTGACATGGGTTAGATCATGTCCATAGAAAGCGGGATCAGTAGTCTAATGGGTAGAGGTTTACATGGGCGGACCTAATGATCGTTGGGCAATGAATTGATTTGGAATTTCCATTTACCCACATTGGATTTGGAGCTTCAAACATCTGTGGAGAATGTTAGTCTATAGAACAGTACCAAAGGTATATGGAAATCGATGGAGACATGCCCTGAAGTCACAGGCATATTTAGAAATTGATAGTTGTGCACTTTGCACTTTGGAGTTTCTCATCCTAAAGTACCGTCTTTGAGACTAGATTTCAATGAATCACTGACTGCGACCATGTGTCTATATAGAATAAGAGGAAGAGGCTTCCTAGGTAGATGCATTTTTCTATCGGCGCCACTTGGCCTTGAGTTGGATCCATGCATAGGATTTCAAGAAAGAGACTAGTGGCCGAGAGAGACCAATCATATTAGCCATTTCTTACATTCTATAGATTCTCTTGACATAAAAACCAAATATAGAAATCTAAATTATACTTACTGACTCAGGACACCAAGAGATGTTGCGGAAGGTGTACTTTAAAACATCTCTGTGTTTACAAATGCATTGGGCACTTTCAGAGTTCAAATTTGGATCAAGTCAAAATATATGTCCATATCAAACTAAGAAAGGCATAGAATAAATGCATCCTTTTATGCTCCAGTGCTTATAGCTGACCTTGGAGGCAGAGTCGTACTAAATAGTTAGTTCGAAAAAGCTGCAGTGGACATTAGATATATATATATTTAGATATATATAATGTGAAAATACTATCCATCCGGAGCTGATTGAGCTCATGTTTTGGAAGTAAAAGTGAGGAGGTCCCTCTCCTCCACTGAGGCCCTCCTTAACTCTACAAATATGGATTCAACTTCAAATGGAAGTCACGGTGGGAGTAAAGATGCGTTATAAAGATAAAGGAATAGTCCATACTTTTTGATATCAGAAATTAGAACCAGAAATTTGGTGGCTTCTTTGATTGCGTAATAATGATTTCCACTTACATCACCTGTTATGAAATCCTTAGTAATAAAGAATAGAAATTATAGAACAGGATATCTTATGGAGCACACTGTAGGGTTGTATGCGCATTATGGATGTGGCATTGGGAGATTGCATTGCATGGCCAGGTAATTATGGTTGGCATCCATGCATGTACAAAATAAATCTTTATGATAAAGATGTTTATTATACTATCAAGTCTGTGTATTTGGATGTCCTTGAATGGTCAATGAATCTCAATGGTCGCTATTTCAAAATTGACTTTTCTACAATCCTCCCATTTTCATCATTCTTGTCGCCACGTTTCATCCTTTATTTTGGTGTTCAGATCCTTATATTTATTTAAGTCATTGCGTTGCATAACCAAGTCCTAAGTCTTTTTGAGTGTATTTTCTTTAATTCATAGCAATCATCATGCCACTTATCTTCTAGTGTTATTAAAATGCTTGTGAATATCCCTCTTACCTGTTTTGAGTGAATCATGATAAGCTTAAGTTCAGACCATGAAGTGCAAGGTTGCACCATCGAGTTCATACAGAGAACCCATGGCTTCTGCAGGATACTTATCTCCATATTTGTCTCCCCATCTGCCAGATAACAGATTTTGGAAGCCATGCAAGATTAATGTTAACGAAAGTTCTAATTCCATTCAGATTCCATTTGGAGCCTCTTTGTTGAGTATTTAGCAGAGCATCTCAATTTCCCATTGCTTCTCATGCAATACCATAAATTATGATTTTATCGCATTTTTAAACATCCTTGCCTAAGATTATAACCAAGTTTTTCATAATAAAACGCAGGATACCTTGTTCACCTTAGTTAGGAATATTCGTAGCGTTGGTGATCTCGATACAAGACCAGTATCTTTCTTGGAGTAAATTCGCGGGTTAAATCATAGATGAGTTAAGAACCCATGATGCCTTTACTTTTCCTTATAAAGAAACAAATTATGGCCAATTTGTTTCTTCTTGGCATACTCACGGGCCAAATTTGAGAATAGCATTCAAGCCAGTGAAAATAATAGTGGTACGGTAGAGTAAAAATGGTTTCATATGTGCATTTTGTGATCCATAGATATTCTTTTTATGTGCTTTAATCAGAAGTAGGTATGGTAAGATATGCGCCATTGGTTGGCCGGTTTATTGAGGAATCATGGATATCTTGAGCGATATTGTTTTATGCGTCGATACCTAGTGGCGATCACTCTAATCTGGGCTGTCGATTTTGGGAGCCTCGTGCATTATGTGATGTGGACAAAATGAATGGCAGGTTATTGCTCAAAGCCTTTGTCCCGATACTTGACTATATACAAGTTCTTATTAAATATATTTTTTGAGCAGTGATATCATTAATCATGAACTTTTTTCCTTTGTTAATTAATATGCCTTAGCAACTTATTTCCCTAGCGTGATAGCTTCTTTTAGAGTATATTGTCTTTTGTCTCATGTGACTACGCGTGTCCGTCGTGATGCTGAACCTGTCTGATAAAAGCGCTCGATGGTCTTTGTTGCCGACTTTGAAACTCTTGATTGTGAGCAGATTCGGTATGTGATTGAGTCGATCAGCGACCAATTTTCTCTAGGCGGGGCTATGTGATTCCCAAATCCCGATGCGATATGTTCGATAGAAATGTCAACATATTTTTAATTCTGGGTTTGGCGAGGGGCGGCACAAACCTTCAATTTCGACAAAACAAGTCACGGGTTTGTATAGAAGGGTTTTCACGGTACATTTTAGATATCTTTCCATCAAATTTAGTATTTTTAAATAGATTATCTCCTTTCTCCCGTGAGCTGTAGTGCATTACGAAAGCCATATCATGTCGATCTTATCCATGAATTTAGAAAATTTTAATGCAAAACTTAATATCCTCAATTTTCTTAGTGGACTCAGTCACCTACCCTCGACATTTTTTCTTCAAAGATCTCTCTTGTCACGCATCCGTAATAGTTTAATGAAGAACCAAGTGAGATTAAGGATTCTGAGAATTTTGTAAACCTTGACTCATATATATATTGAAACCTTGATTTAAAGTAGGAATATCCCAAGCAGTTTGTGGACCTAAAGAACTTAGGTGCATATTAATTTCTGAGAATAAAAGCTGACGAAAGAATGTATTTGAAAGCAAGCATTCCATATAAATTGAAATAGTTGTTACATATTTGAATGCATAAAAATGAAATACCTATTTCGATTATGAGATTTGCTACGGGGACCGCCGTATGCGTGGTAATTTGCGGCAATAAGCTTCGCGAGTTTTGACATTTGCTTTCAGACGATTGTTCTTGAATCTACAAAGTTGTTGTTAGTAGGTGTATGGTAGATTTGGACGCATCTTTAAATAGATGGCGGTAAAATAACATGAATCCTCCTCTATCCATGCTTGACATCTTCCTTTTATCTTGAGGTGTAACATTCCCTCTTGGTGTTTCCGGAGATTTTCCAATCGGAAACGGTCCAGTGATGTATTTTTCGAATTTGAAAAGCTTGGTGTTGCCAAATTCCGGCAAAGATTGGCCGGTGGTCAGCCGACCAACCTTTTAGTCGCTCTTTGATGAGCATCTTGCGCGAACTGAGGAATCAATGTAGGCTATAGCTGGCACACATCTGAAACGGGAGCGAAGCATAAGGCGGAATAAAACAAATGACTGTAAGCGGGATGTGTTGGCGAGACCTATCCTCCCCAGGTGATTGAGCACACCACGTGGCACATGGTCAAAACCACTTAATACCTCCATCTAATGAGTCATTTTACGCTGGTGCCGCCACAGCGGGCCATTTGATGTAAGGCGGGAATGTTCTCCATATTTTTTGATGTAAAGTCATTCCTTTCCGCGATTTTCCTGTGATCTTTACGTGTCCCATGACAAAGGCGGCATCGCTGGGTGCTTTCCAAAGAAAGATATGCTAAGGGTAACTCTACTTCCATTCACTCAAACATGTAGGTGAAGTTATCGGCATCATATTCGACTTGCTTGACTTCTTGATTAGCAATTCGGCAAGTTTAATCCGGTATCGACGCAGGGAACAATAACGCGAGGAATTTTTGAACAACCATAAGGCATATTAACGCCTCGTATCTTTTGGCAAATGATTCTGACCTTGGAGATATATGATTGGAAAGCGGCGGCAATTGAAAGGTTGGTTTGAGCTTATGTCATTACTTTAGGGTCCATGTCCTCACATGTTTGAATTTGGACTATCGGCCGGGGTTTTATTCCATGATGGAATTCGTTACATTTCGGTGAGTAGTAAGATGAAATAGGCATGTGCTAAAAGCTTATGGGATTATAGGCAGGTTTGGCTCTTCTTTGGAGCATTGTTGAGTGGATTGGTGGCCATGGCCATTGGCTTTCTCAAGAGCCGTGAGTCCTTTGATGTATCTTGCCACATTTGCTTTACTCGACTAGTGTAGCTTCATAGATAGCATTGGGTAGAAGCGGGCATAAGTGTCATCAATTAGTGCAAAATGAGAATGGGATCATAAACAGCGATGGAATTTTCTTGCTAAATCAAGAATATTATTACTTCCCGGGAACATTATAGCGAGAAATCTCGTCTTTCAAGTTGGTCTCTGCATGATGAAGTATCACATCTTGGGTCAACGCTGAATGCATCCCAAGTACTAGGTAGACGGCATTGTGAGGCAACAACAACAGCAGTGCTCTTTTGTAGCCCATATTCACCTTCCGGGGGACCAAATGTAGTTGTTGGCAAGTACGTACCACCAGTCTTGATACCCGATTACATGGCGACATTGTTTTCCTATATGATAGTTATGCAATGTAGGATGCAAATGTGAAATTTAGAAGTAAAAGTACAAGTCACGAACTATGAAATGCTACTATTGAGTTTGCAATAAGCAAGCGAAATATAAGAAGAAAGCGACATTTAGGTTGTGGTTCTTAAAGATTCAGTGCAGTTATCGGTGCGAAAATCTTGAATATATAACCGGTTAACAAAACCTCGAGCTTTTAGACTTATCAAGCCCTTGGTCAAGCCAAGGGGACCTTTAAGAACCACGTGCATAGGTTACATGAATAGATTTTCCTTTGTTTGAGCCTAAATATTCGAGATAAACATGATGGGGCCTATGATATGATTAATCCTACTTGGATAGGCGTCATTGATATGTGGTAGATTATGTCTTTGTGAGATAGATGACTTTGTTCTTTATTTGCTAATATGTAGTAGTTCTTTGAGAATCAGGTTTAGATTGACTATCAATTTGATTTCTTGCATTAGATATGATATGTGGACAAGTTTATGATCAGTCTCGGTATGCAATATGCAAACATTCTTTCTTTATGATCTTTTTTTTAAAAAAAATTTTACTTTTTGCTATATGCGTAGTCAAAACATGAAGATATTATCTTTCTTTAAATGCATCAGTCATTTATTTCCTAAATAGTATTGCTCTTTCACAAATCATGGAAAAAACGATTAAATTCCAATGACTTCAAAGATAATCATCTTTGTTTTAAATGCATGTAGTAGTGAATTTCATTTACCAGAAAGGAATTAAAACATAAAATATTTTCCTTATCTTTTAATAAATGTAAAAGTGAGTTTAACAAAATAACCTCAAAATGTGCCGTCGGTGAGACATGCATGCTTTCAAGCCCAAGTTAGAATGATGCATCCTTTTCCATGGCTACTTAATGATTCATCCATACTTTTTAGCTACCAACCAAGAAATTACGTAGTTAGTGAACATAGTATGTTCTTTAGACTTTAAAATAAAGAAACATAAATATTAAAAATATTTTGTTTTTTGAAATTATCTTTCTTCAGTAGAACTTCACCATATAAGTAGAACTTGGGAAAAAATGCTACAGTTTTGCATCGAGCAATATCTTGGTGCTTAATAAAATTAAAAGATGTAGGCGTCGAGTAAATTTGTAGGTAATATAATGTACTGATGGATAAATTTATGATTAGACAACAATAAATAAGGATTAAAATAGCGGAGCCATTATATTCGGTCCTTGCTATCTGGTCTTAAACGGAAATGTCATAGAAATGTAGCATAAGCCAAGTAAACGTTGGTTATATAATTAGATTGTGATAAAATCTAAAAACCTGATTTAATGGAAGATATCATTTCAGTTCATCATGGGTGTCCTCACGTTGTCATCGAAGCCCTTGGTTTGGTGTAGCATCACTAAGATTGATGTCGTGTTGAAGGGTGTCTTTTCATCCTTTATTTTGGGCAGGTACCCTGGAAGCCCGACTTTCTTTGCCATCTCAATTTTATTCACGTTCCCGGACCGGCTTTCTTCACCATTTAGAACTTGGTATTACGAGAGATCTTTGATGGTTGTGCCATCACACTCTTCCATGATCACTATTTGTTGCCTTTTAGTATAGTTACTAACATGGCTTTTTGGCAGGCGATTTGGAGCTCTGGATTTCTAAGTCGCGTCGCTTCTCAGAGGCAATACTCACAAGATTCCACAAACAAAGAATCAGGGGTGCCCGGTGGATTCACCAAGCTCTTTGGTATTGCGATTCGGTGAGTGATCTATTAAAACCCAAACAAGCGGAGGATCCCGAGGTCCACAAATCTGGGTTGTGCAAACTACTCTCAAACCTTGGTATGATGATCTGTTTACCTGAAGGCAAAGAATATCGACAGTACTTAGGCTGGGAAGATTAGGTCTTTTCCATTCAAGAGGCAAAATGCCACTATTCTTTATTCACGATGTGAAGCGGTGTCGTGATGAATACCTATCTATTCGTTCCTCTCCAAGGCTGAGGAACTGAAATTCCACAAGCACGATAATTCCAGCTCATTCAAATCCAGTGAGATCATTTTAGGCAGCAGAAATATCAATCAATATAATATTAAAGGTGATGTAAAAGTATTTGCAAGGTGTAAAGCATGGCCCTCTGATCCTCATGATTTGAAAAGAAGCATCACGTAAAATCGATGCGGCATGTGAGATGTCTCCAGCAGATCCTTATCTTGGCCAGCGATCAGCGATTAAGCCCATTTAATTGAGGCATATAAGCTCTCCAACTCGGCATGGAGTTGGTATCGGGGCTTAATTAGGCATGGCGCTTGTATCAATCGTCCTTCACAAAGGATTTTTACAGGGCCGTATGCCGAGTATGAAGTTTTGTGACTTTTCTCGGCTATTACACCAACCACTAAAAATATAAAGTAGAAGTGAAGGTCTGGTCAGCAGAAATTAGCAAAATCAATAATTAAATGGGAATTGGATTTTTAAAAAGAAAAAACAATTAAGGCTATTCATAAAACACAATTGAAGCTTGAGGATGTCTTTAATTTTATATGGTATTTAAACACACTGGGGTCGGTTTGATAGTGGTACCACGACTCTCTCATTTTACTTGGCCTAATTTTGGTTAAATGCATGCTAAAGTAACATTTCGTAGGAATATCCATTTAGGTATATAGAGATTGAGAGTGTAGCAAAAGGTGGCAATTCTATAATAGATATTCTTGAGGCGACATGGGTTAAAATCATGTCCCCATAAAAAGCGGGATCAATGGTCTAATGGTGGGGTTTCTATAGACAGTTCACTTGATAATTGGGCAATAGATGCCAATTTGGAATTTCCATTTACCCATTGAATTTGGGCTTCTAGCATGCTTGGAGGAGAATGTTGGTCTATAGAAACAATGCAAAGTACATGCAGCAAGTCGATGAAGAGACATGCCTAGTCACGGCATATTTAGAAACAATGTGGATACTTTTTGCACTTTGGAGTTTCTCATCTCAGGTGCAAATGCTTTAGGAGGAACTAGATTTTTAGCTAGATCACACTACATTTGAGTAAATGTCTATAAGACAAGGAAAAGGAAGAAGAGGCTTTCTAAATGAATACACCTTTTTTTCTATCGGCATACCAACCTTGTAGAATTGGATGTGCTACATAGGTTCAGAAAGGGCCTGAAAATTGTGAGGAGAGATTGATAGTTATATGCATTTCTTGCATTCTATAGTTCTTGTTTGTAAAACCAATGCGACAAGTCTAGTATATCGACTCGGACATAAAGAGATGTTTCGAAGGTGTACTTCTGGTACGTCTCTGTGTATTTAAATGCATTAGGCACTAGAGTTCAATGGATCGAGGTCTTTTTGGCTATGTGTCCATATCAAACTAAAAGGCTTTTCGATAAATACATCCTTTACTACGTATCGATTATATATCAACCTTAGGAGCGAAGTCATGCTAAATAGTTGTAGTTCAAAGAAAACTACTGATGGACATTGGATATATACAATATGTTTATAGATATATATAAAATATTAGCCTACCTCCATCCGGGCCAGTTGAGCTCTGTGTTTTGGAAGTAAAGTGAGAGGTCCCTATACTCCATAGGGCCCTCACGCCAACTATGCAAATACTAGTTCAACTAATGTGAAATCGATGCAAAATAAAAGATACATGTAAGATAAAGATAGATCCTGTGCTTTTGATCAAAGTGAAGAGTAGAGGCGATTGTTCTTGATTGCATGTATATTGATTTTCCATATACATCTTTGTTCCTTCGAAATCCTTATTGACAAAAGGCCATTATAGTATAGGGATATCTTGTCGCGACTTTCTAGGGTTGCTATGCGATATAGATATGGCATTAGCGAAGAATTACATTGCATGCTTGGTGATATGGGCCCGAGATCAATGCATGTACAAAGCGTCTTGTGATAAAGGAATTAATTCGGCCTTTATCAAATCATATATTTGAATGTCCCATGAATAGGGTTAATGATCTCAATGGTCATGTTCAAGAAGTGAAGCTCACCAATCCTCTCCCGCATTTTCATCATTCTTCAATATGCGTTTCATCCTTTATTTTCGGTGTTCGGGTCATATATTGTTGTTGGTCATTAGTTGCATAACCAAGTCCTAAATGTTTGCGATGTATTTGCTATTTATTCTTAGCAAATCATCCATGTATCTTCTAGTGTTGTTAAAATGCTTGTGTCCCTCTGTTTTGAGTAAAATCATGATAAACTTGAATTCCGGAGAACCATGAAATGCAGTTGCACCATCGAGAACGCATGGAAAACCCATGGCCTATGGAATACTTGTGTCTCCATATTTTGGCTCTCCCATCGTAGATAGCACAATTTTGGAGAAGCCATGATTAATGTTCTTTGAAAGAGTTCCTAATTTATTAATTCCATTTGGAGCCTGGCGGCCCCAGTGTTTAACGAGCATCTCAATTTCCCCATTGCTTCTCATCTGATACATAAATTGTAGTTTTTGTCGCCTTTTTTTGTTCCATGCTAGATTTATAACAAGTTTTATAATATACAGATACCTTGTTCTGCCGATTGGAATATTCTAAGTAGCATTTGGTGATGTCGATACGAAGACCCATTAATGCCTCTTTAACACAGGTAAGTGCGGTTAAATCATAGATGGAGTTAAGAACCCATGATGCCTTTACTTTTTCCTTATGAAACAAATTATGTATTTGTTCTTCTTGGCATACTCGGGCCAAATTCGAATAGCGTGGCCAGTGAAATAATGAGTAGGCATTGAGTAAAAATGGTTTCATGTGCATTTGTGATCCCGCAAATATTCTTTTTTATGTGCTTTGAAGATCATTAGGTATGGTAAAGATATATAAGCCATTGGTTTGGCGGACATTGAGGAGATCATGGATATCTTGAGCGGTATTGTTTTTAATACGTCGATTACCTAGATTGTGATCACTCTAAAATCTGGGCTGTCGAGTCTTTTGAAGGCCTCATTACGTATGTGATGTGGACAAATGAATAATGGGTTATTGCTAAGCTTTGTCAATACCAGCTATATACAAGTTCTTATTCAGCCACTCAATATTTTTGAACAGTGATATCATTAATCATGAACTTTCCTTTCAGTAACCTTATGGCAACTTATTTCCCTAACAGCAGCTATGGCTTCTTTTAGGTATATTGTCTTTTGTCTCATGTATTTCTGCGAGTGTCCAATCTGTGGTACTGAACCTATGCACAGTAAAAACTGCTCCAATGGTCTTGTTTACTTCAGCTTTGAAACTCTTGATTGTGAGCGGGTGATCAGGTATGTGATTGAGTCAATCAACAGCCAATTTCTGGGCGGGGTAATATGCGATTCCCAAATCTGTTGTTCTGATATGTTCGATAGAAATGTCAACATATTTTTTTAAGGCTACTTAGGGTTTGAGCAGGACAGCACAAACCTTCAATTTCAACAAAAACAAGTCTGGGTTTGTATAGAGGTTTTCAGGCTGTTTAGATATCTCCATCCAAATTTAGTATTTTAAATGAATTATCCTTTCTCCCCAACAGAACTGTGAAATTACTGCATTTCTGAAAGCCATATCTAATCTGATCTTATCCATGAATTTAGAAAGTGCAATGCACAAACTTAATATCCTCAATTTTTCTTAGTGGACTCGAGGAGTCCACCTACCCTCAACATTTTCTTCAAAGATCTCTCTTTAATCTGCATGTAATAGTTTAATGAAACCAAGTGAGATTAAGGCTGGTTCACGAGGCTGTAAACCTTCGAAAAGCTCATATATATTGAGCCAGTTTAAGTAGGGAATATCCCCAAAACAGTTTGTGGACCTAAAGAACTTAGGTGCATATTAATTTCCTGAGAATAAGCTGGAAGCAAAGAATGTATTTCAAGAAAACAAGCATTCACATAAATTTGGTAATTTGATGCATATTTGAATGCATAAAAGAAATGGTACCTATTTCAGTATGAATTTTTGCTACCCAGGACACGGATATGCGTGGGTAATTTGCAGCAATAGCTTTGTTCGAGTTTTCAGCATTGCTTTCAAGACTTGATTGTTCTTCAAGATCTACAAAGTTGTTGTTAGTAGGTGTATGGTAGATTTCAGGCCTCTTAAATATAGATGGCGGTAAAATAACATCAGAATCCTCTCATCCATGCTTGACATCTTCCTTTTACCCATGCTGAGGTGTAACATTTCCTACTGGTGTTCCAGGAGATTTTCCAATCAGAAACTTGATTAGTGGTACTGTTGCACTTGAAATTTCCAGAAAGCTTGGTGTTGCCAAATTCCAGGCAAGATTGGCAGATTGGTCTTCCAGCAAACCTTTTTAGTCATGCTGATGAGCATGCTCTTGAACTTGAGAATCAATGTAAGCTATAACTGCTGTCTGAACAGGAACCGCGAAGCATAGAACTGAATAAAACAAATCTGACTGTAGCGGATGTGTTGGCCAGATATTATCCTCTAGGTGATTGAGCACATACCACATGGCATGGTCAAAACCCATAATACCTCCATCTAAGCAGTCATTTCGCCTGTAGTGTACTTCTGGCAGTGCATTTGATGTAGGGGCAGAATGTTCTCCATATTTTTGATGTAAAGTCATTCCTTTTTCCTCTGGTTTTGCCATGTGATCTTTCTGTCCATGACCGAACCACTACTCTGATCCTTTCCAAAGAAAGATATGCCTAAAGGGTAGCTCTACTTCCATTCTATCAATGCGAGTGAAGTTATCAGCATCATATTCAGCAGCGGCTTCTTCAGGTGTAATTCCAGCAAGTTTAATCCAGCTATCAGCACTTAGGGAGCAATAACACCCAGATTTTGAACAGCCACAAAGACGTAATAAGGTAATCTTTGTGAAATGATTCTACAAGCCTTGGAGATATGATTGGAAAGCAGCAGCAATTAGAAAGGTTCAGACTTTTGAGCTTGTAGTCATTACCAGGTCCATATCCTCTATGTTTGAATTTGGACTATCATGAGGTTTATTCCCATGATGGAGTGCGTTACATTTTGAATGAGTAGTAAGATCAAATAGGCATGTGCTAAAACATGGGATTGCTAGGCTTAGGTTTTGGCTCTTACTGGAGCATTGTTGGCAGGTGGATTGGTGACCTTGGCGCCATTGAAAACTTTCTCAAGGGCCATTAGGTCCTTTGATGTATGCTGCTTTATCAGCTAGTGTATGCATAGATAGCATTGGTAAGGCCGGGCATAAGTGTCATCAATTGGGTAATACAAGGAATGGGATCATAAGCAACATGATGGAATTTTTGCTGCTAAATCAAAGAATGTTATTACTTCAGGAACATTATAATGGAAAATCTCCGTCTTTCAAGTTGTTACTCACGCCAAATGAAGTGTCTATGCAGGTCAACATTTTGAATGCATCCAGTACTAGCTGGACAGCAGCATTATTAGGGGCAACAACAACAGTGCTACTGTAGCCCATATTCGCAACTCAGGGGACCAAGTGTAGTTGTTGTGGCTGTACCGCGAGGTGCAGCATGCCAGTTCTGTAGCAGCATTGTTTTCCTATATGATAGTTATGCAATGTCAGATGCAAATGTAGGAGATTTAAGTAAAAGTACAAGTCTGAACTATGAAATATACTATTGGAGTTTGCAATAAGCAAACAGAAATATAAGAAGAAGAAAAGCAGCATTTCAGTTGTGGTTCTTAAGGTCAGTACCAGTTATACTGGTGCCAAGAAATCACTGAATATATAACCAGTTAGCTAAAACCTCCCAGAGCTTTTAGACTTATCAAGCCATATGGGTCAAATAGGGGACTTCTAGAACCACGTGCATAGAGTTTACATGAATAGATTTTCCTTTGTTTTTGAGCCTAAATATTGAGATAAACGCAGTGGGGCCTAATTATGATTAATCCTAGCGGATGAAGCGATAAAAGCGGTGATAATATTATGTGTTAGATTATAATCAGCAGATAGATGACTTTGTTCTTTATTTGCTAAATATGTATTGGTTCTTTAGGCAGATCAGTTTAGATTGACTATCAATTTGATTTACTGCATTAGATAAACAGTATCAGCAGACCCAAGTTTATGATCAGTCTCGGTATGCAATATGCAAACATTCTTTGCTATGATCTTTTTTTTTAAAAAAATTTTGCTATATCGTGATAAAACATGAAGATATTATCTTTCTTTAAATGCATCAGTCATTTTATTTCCTAAATGATGTGCTCTTTCACAAAATCATGGAAAAAACCGATTAGAGTTCAATAGGCTTCAAGACCAATCATCTTTAAATGCATATTAGTGAACTCATTTACGGAATTAAAACATAAAATATTTTCCTTATCTTTAATAAATGTAAAGCTGGGTTTAACAAAGTATGCCTCAAAATGTGCCAAAATCGATTGAGACATGCATGCTTTTCAAGCCCAAGTTAGAATGATGCATGCTTTCCATGGCTACTTAGAAAGCGAGTTAAATCCCATACTTTTTAAACACCAACCAAGTGCATTGTAGTAGACATACCATTATGTTTCTTGAACTTTAAATAAAAGCATAAATGACAAAAATATTTTGTTTTTTGAAGTATCTTTCTTCAGTGAGAACTTCATAACCATAAAAATTAGAGACTTGAGGAAAAAAATGCTTACAGTTGCATCAAACAATATCTTAGTTAACCCAATAAAGGTAAAAGATGTAGGTCCAGTGGTTGTAAACGATATATTCTAAGCCCTTTACCCAATCAGATCAAAAATTTATGATTAGACAACAATAAATAAAGTTAAAATAGCAGGAGCCATTATATCGGTCCTTGCTATCTAGATTACTGTTCTAGAAAACAGGAAATGTCATAAGAAATGTAGCATAAGCCAAATGAACAGTTCTGGTTATAGTAGATTGACAGTAAATCTAAAAAACCTGATTTAATGGAAGGCCATCATTTTCAGATTCATCATCAGTGTCCTCCACGTTGTCATCAGCCACTTGGTTTGGTGTAGCATCACTAAGATTGATCGTGTTGGTGCTAGTACTGCCTTTGCTGGGCAGGTACTTCTGCAGCCCCACATTTTTCTTTGCCATCTCAATTTTTATTTCTGATTCCAGACCAGCTTTCTTCACCATTTCGAGCATGGTATTACGAGAGAGATCTTTGATGGTTGTGCCATCTGCTCTTCCATGATCACTAAGCAGAGCTGCCTTTTTTAGTATAGTTACTAACATGGCTTTGTAGACCAGTATTTGGAGCTCCCTTAGTTCTAGTCATGATACTTCTACTCCAGAGGCAATACTCACAAGATTCACACAAACAAAGATCAGGGGTGCCAGTGAATTCACCAAGCTCTTTTGGTATTGCAAGTTCAGCTGGTGATCTATTAGGCGCCCAAACAAGCAGAGGATCAGGTCCACAAATGCAGTTCCAAACTACTCTCCAAGCACTAGAGCTGTGCAATGATCTGCTGCAAACTAAAGTATCAGCAATGCTTAGACTGGGAAGATTAGATCTTTCCATTCAAGAGAGAAACGAAAGTGCCACCACTATTGCTGCTATTTCTGATATGTGAAAGCGGTATCAAGCGTGAATACTATCTATTACGTTCCTCCAAACAGGGTTCAGGAATTCCTCCAGCACATTAATTTCCTCACATTCAAGTCAAGGCGGGTGACCTTGTAGAAGTATCAATCTCAATATAATGTTAAAGGTGATGTAAAAGTATTTACGGTGTAAAGCATGTGCCTCTGGTCTCATGATTTGAAAGAAATGCAAGCAAATCCGTGCAGCATGTGGATGTCTCCAACCCGAATCATATGCAGCAGAATAAGGTGGCCCATTTAATTCGAGGCATATAAACAGCTCTGGCATGCGGTTGGTATCCAGGGCTTAATTCGGCATGAAACATCAAATGCGTCCTTCACAAGAAGGATTTTCTGGGGCCATTATGCTCAGAGCGAGTTTTGACGGCTTTCTCCAGCTATTACACCAACCCTAAAAATAAAGTAGAGTAGAAGGTCTCGGTCCAACCGAGGTCGCAAAATCCAATAGTCGTAAATTGGATTTTTTAAAAAAAACAATTAAAGGCTATTCATAAAACACAATTGGAAACAGATGTCTTTAATTTATAGTATTTGGCTTGCAAGTTACAGTTTGTGTACCGTGGTACACAACTCTCATTTTGCCAGCACAATTTTGGTTAAATGCATGCTAAAAACATTTCAAGTAGGGAATATCCATTTAGGTATATAGAGATTGAGAGTGTAGCAAAAAGGTGGCAATTCTATAATAGATATTACTGAGACGACATGGGTTAAATCATGTCCCATAAAAACAGGATCAATGGTCTAATGGTGGGGTTTCTATAGACCAGTTCATGATAAATTTGGGCAATAGATGCCAATTTGGAATTTCCATTTACCCATTAAGATTTGGGCTTCTAGCTTGTACTGGAGAATGTTGGTCTATAGGAAACAATGCAAGCTGTAGCAAGTCAGTGAGAGACATGCCTAGTGCAGCATATTTAAGAAACAATGTGGTTATGCACTTTTTGCACTTTGGAGTTTCTCATCTCCGTGCCAAATGCTTTGGGAACTAGATTTTAGCTAGATCACTACATTTAGGCCATGTGTCTATATAAGAATAAGGAAAAGGAAAGGCTTTCTAAATGAATACACCTTTTTTCTATCAGCATACCAACCTTAGGAATTGGATCATGCTACATAGGTTCAAGAAGAGACTTCTAGTGGCCAAAGGAGAGACCAATGTAGTTATGCATTTCTTGCATTCTATAGTTCTTGTTTGTAAAACCAATCTGTAAGTCTAGTATATCAGCTCAGACATAAAGAGATGTTTCTGAAGGTGTACTTCCTGGCCTGTCTCTGTATTTAAATGCATTAGGCACTAGAGTTCAACTGGATCAGGTCTTTTTGGCTATGTGTCCATATCAAACTAAAGAAAGGCTTTTTCAAATAAATACATCCTTTTTCTGTATCAGTATATCAACCTTAGGAACAGGGTCATGCTAAATAGTTAGTTCAAAGAAAAAACTACCAGTGGACATTGGATATATATATGTATTTATAGATATATATAAATATTAGCCTACCTCCATCCGGAAGGCAGATTGAGCTCCTGTGTTTTGGAAGTAAAGGGCTGAGAGGGTCCCTATACTCCATAGGGCCCTCCCTGCCAACTATACAAATATAGTTCAACTAATGCAGAAATACAGTGGAAATAAAAAGATACATGTAAGATAAAAGAATGGCAGTCATGCTTTTGATGTCAAAGAAAGTGAGCCGAGGGAACTGATTGTTGCTGATTGCATGTATGACAGTTTCCATACATCTTGTTATGGAACGTCCTTGATGACAAAGGCCATTATGAGCTGCAGGATATCTTGTGCAGCTTTACGAGTTATATACGCATTATAGATATGGCATTAACTGAGGAAAAGAATTACATTGCATGCTTGGTGATATGGGCCGGCATCCATCTGCATGTACAAAGCGTGCTGTGATAAAGGGTAATTTCAGCCTTTTATCAAATCTGTATATTCAGATATTATGAATAGGGTTAATAGATACCAATGGTCATGTTCAAGAAGTCAGCTTTTCTACCAATCCTCCCATTTCATCATTCTTCCAATATACGTTTATGCTTTATTTTCCAGGTGTTTAGGTCATATATTGTTAAGGTCATTAGGTTATAACCAAGTCCTAAGTGCTGCACGATGTATTTGCTATTTATTCTTAGCAAATCATCCATGTATCTTCTAGTGTTGTTAAGTAACAGCAATGTCCCTCTACCTGTTTTGAGTAAAATCATGAGTAGCTTAAGTTGAACCATAGGAGGTACAGGTTGCACCATCGAGGGGCTGCATGGAAACCATGGCTATGCGGATACTTGTCTCCATATTTTGTCTCCCATCTGTAGATAACAATTTTGGAGAAGCCATGAGTTAATGTTGCTGAAAAGTTCTAATTCCATTAGATTCCATTTGGAGCCTGCTGGCTTAGTGTTTAACAAGAGCATCTCAATTTCCCCATTGCTTCTCATTTTGTACCGCAAATTGTAGTTTTGTGCCACCTTTTTTGGCTGCTCCATGCTAGATTTATAACAAGTTTTATAATAGCACAGATACCTTGTTCACCTTGATTGGAATATTCACCATTGCTTGTTTGGTGATGTCAGCCCGCGAAGACTTAGTGTATACTGCTGGGTAAATTGCAGGTTAAATCATAGATGGAGTTAAGAACCCATGATGCGCTACTTTTCCTTATGAAACAAATTGCTTGGCTGTTTCTTCTTGGCATACTCTGGGCCAAATTTAGAATAGCATTCAAGCCAGCAGAAATAATAGTGGCTGGTGGTAAAAATGGTTTCATGTGCATTTGTGATCCACCGTCATTCTTTTTATGTGTGCTTTGAAGATCCAGTAGGTATGGTAAGATATAAGCCATTGGTTGGCTGGGCATTAGGGAGATCATGGATATCTTGAGCCAGTATTGTTTTAACCGTCGATTACCTAGTGTGATCACTCCTAAAATCACGGTATCCAGTCTTTTGAAGGCCTCATTCGTATGTGATGTGGACAAATGAATGTGGAGTTATTATAAACTTTTGTCAATACCAGCTATATACAAGTTCTTGTTCATTTTCCAATATTTTTTTGAACAGTGATATCATTAATCATGAACTTTTTCCTTCAGTAACCTTATGGCAACTTATTTCCCTAACAGCAGCTTCTAAGCTTCTTTTAAGTATATTGTCTTTTGTCTCATGTATTTCTGCCCGTGTCCAATCTGTGGTACTGAACCTATGCACAGTAAAAACTGCTCAATGGTCTTGTTTACTTCAGCTTTGAAACTCTTGATTGTGAGCGAGGTGATCAGGTATGTGAGTGCGTCAATCAATGGCCATTTACCTAAGGGCAGGGGCTATATGCAGATTCCTAAATCTGTGTTGTTCTGATATGTTAGATAGAAATGTCAGCATATTTTAAGGCTAGGAGGTTTGAGCAGGGACAGCACAAACCTTCAATTTCAGCAAAAACAAGTCTGGGTTTGTAGAAGGTTTTCAGGCTGTTTAGATATCTCCATCAAATTTAGTATTTTAAATGAATTATCTCCTTTCTCCCCAGCAGAACTGTGAAGTGCATTTCTAAATATATCTAGTAGAAGTCTTATCCATGAATTTAGAAAGAAAGTGCAATGCACAAACTTAATATCCTCAATTTTCTTAGTGGACTCGAGTCCACCTACCCCTCAGCATTTTTCTTCAAAGATCTCTCTTTAATCTGCATGTAATAGTTTAATGAAACCAAGTGAGATTAAGGCTGGTTAAGGCTGTAACCTTCAGCTCATATATATTGAGCCAGTTTAAATTAGGAATATCCCAAAACAGTTTGTGGACCTAAAAGACTTAGGTGCATATTAATTTCACAAGAATAAACTGAAGCAAAGTGTATTTCAAGAAAACAAGCATTCACATATAAATTCAGAAATGAATTGATGCATATTTGAATGCATAAAGAAATGAAATACCTATTTCAGTATGGGATTTTGCTACCGGGACACGGATGCATTGAGTAATTTGCAGCAATAGCTTTGTTCACTGAGTTTCAGCATTGCTTTCAAGACTTGATTGTTCTCCAAGATCTACAAAGTTGTTGGTAGGTGTATGGTAGATTTCAGGCCTCTTAAATATAGATGGCGGTAAAATAACATGAGAATCCTCCTCATCCATGTGACATCTTCCTTTTATCTTGAGTGTAACATTCCCTCTTTGGTGTTTCGATTTTCCAATCGAAACTTGATTGGTGATGCTTTATTTTTCAAATTTGAGAAAGCTTGGTGTTGCCAAATTCCAGGCAAAGATTGTAGATTGGTCTTCAGCAAACCTTTTAGTCATGCTGATGGAGCATGCTGCGAGCTTTGAGAATCAATGTAGCTACCAACTCTTTGTCTGAACAGGGGAACCTTGGCGAAAGCATAGAACTGAATAAAGCAAATCGTGGCGGATGTGTTGGCGAGGATATCCTCCTAGGTGATTGAGCACATACCACATGGCATGGTCAAACCACTTAATACCTCCATCATGGTGTTTAGCACGGTGTATGGCAATTGCATTTTGATGTAGGGGCAGAATGTTCTCCATATTTTTTGATGTAAAGTCATTCTTTTCCTCTGATTTTGCCATGTGATCTTTACGTCCCATGACAAAGGCATCCCCTTTACTGGAGTCCTTTCAAAGAAAGATATGCTAAAGGGTAACTCTACTTCCATTCTATCAAACATGCAATTGAAGTTATCGACATCATATTCAGCTTGCTTGACTTCTTGAGGTGTAATTCAGCAAGTTTAATCCAGCTATCAGCACTTAGGGGAGCAATAACACCCAATTTTTAGACAACCATAAGGCATGTCGCGTCTTTGTGGAAATGATTCTACAAGCCTTGGGAGAATATGATTGAAGCGGCTGACAATTAGAAAGGTTCAGACTTTTGAGCTTGTAGTAGTCATTATGGAGTCCATATCCTCTATGTTTGTTGGACTATCGTGAGGTTTATTCCCATGATGGAATTCGTTACTGTTTAGAGACGAGTAAAGTAGATCAAATAGGCATGTGCTAAAGCTTATGGGATTGCTAGGCTTAGGTTTGGCTCTTCTTGGGCATTGTTGGCAGGTGGATTGGTATTATGGCGCCATTGATTGAAACTCTCCAAAGGGCCGTGAGTCCTTTGATATCTTTGCCACATTTGCTTTATCAGCTAGTGTAGCTTCATGGAGAAATATTAGCATTAGGGTAGGCGGGCATAAAGTGTCATCAATTAGTGCAATACAAGGAATGGGATCATAAGCAACATGATGGAATTTTGCTGCTAAATCAGAATGTTATTACTTCCGGGGAACATTATAGCGAGAGAAATCTCGAATCTTTCAAGTTGGTCTCCACGCCAAATGAAGTGTGTCTATGCAGGTCAACATTTGAATGCATCCAATTACTAAATTTGAATGGCATTATTAGGGGCAACAACAACGATTACTCTTTTGTGGCCCATATTCACCAACTCAGAGGACCAAGTGTAGTTGTTGTAGCTGTACCGCGAGATGCCGGCCATGCCGGATACTGTAGCGACATTGTTTCCTATATGATAGTTATGCAATGTAGGATACAAATGTAGGAGATTTAAGTAAAAGTACAAGTCTGAACTATGAAATATACTATTGGAGTTTGCAATAAGCAAACAGAAATATAAGAAGAAGCGACATTTGATTGTAGTTCTTAAAGGTCGTGCCGATTATCTTGGTGCCAAGAAATCGAATACTTGAGTTAATTAAAACCTCCCAGAGCTTTTAGACTTATCAAGCCCTTGGTCAAGCCAAGGGGACCTTTAAGAACCACGTGCATAGGTTACATGAATAGATTTTCCTTTGTTTGAGCCTAAATATTCGAGATAAACATGATGGGGCCTATGATATGATTAATCCTAACGGATAGGCAGTAAAAACAGTGATAATATTATGTGTTAGATTATAATCAGCAGATAGATGACTTTGTTCTTTATTTGCTAAATATGTATTGGTTCTTTAGGCAGATCAGTTTAGATTGACTATCAATTTGATTTACTGCATTAGATAAACAGTATCAGCAGACCCAAGTTTATGATCAGTCTCGGTATGCAATATGCAAACATTCTTTCTTTATGATCTTTTTTTTAAAAAAAATTTTGCCCTGCTATATGCAGCAGTAAAACATGAAGATATTATCTTTCTTTAAATGCATCAGTCATTTTATTTCCTAAATGATGTGCTCTTTTCACAAAATCATGGAAAAAACCAGTAGAGTTCAATAGGCTTCAAGACCAATCATGCTGTTTTAAATGCATAGTAGTGAACTCATTTGCAAAGGAATTAAAACATAAAATATTTTCCTTATCTTTAATAAATGTAAAAGCTGAGTTTAACAAAATATGCCTCAAAATGTGCCAAAATCAGTGAGACATGCATGCTTTTCAAGCCCAAGTTAGGACAGTGCATCCTTTCCATGGCTGCTTAAACTTGAGTTAAATCCATACTTTTTAAGCTGCACCAACCAAGTCTGTGTAGTAGACATAAGGTATGTTTCTTGAACTTTAAATAAAAGCATAAATGACAAAATATTTTGTTTTTGATATCTTTTTCTTCAGTGAGAACTTCACTTAACCATAAAAGTAGGGCAGGAAAAATGCCACAGTTTTGCATCCAAACAATATCTTAGTTAGCTTAATAAAGGTAAAAAGATGGGGCCGTCGGAGTAATTTGTAGAGCGATATGGCTTCTAGCCCTTGCAATCAGATCAAGAATTTATGATTAGACAACAATAAATAAAGTTAAAATAGCGAGGAGCCATTATATGCGGTCCTTGCTATCTGGGTCTTGTTCTAGAAAGCTTGAGAAATGTCATAAGAAATGTAGCATAAGCCAAATGAGCGATTCACGGTTATCAGTAGATTAATGATGAAATCTAAAACCTGATTTAATGGAAGGCCATCATTTCGGATTCATCATCAGTGTCCTCCGCGTTGTCATCAACCCACTTGGTTTGGTAGCCCAGCATCACTAAGATTGATGTCGTGTTGGTGCTAATTACTGCCTTTCTTTGGGCAGAGTACTTCTGCAGCCCACATTTTCTTTGCCATCTCAATTTTATTTCTGATTCCAGACCAGCTTTCTTCACCATTTTGAGCATGGTATTAGAGAGATCTTTGATGGTTGTGCCATCTGCTCTTCCACATGATCACTAAAGCGAGCTGCCTTTTAGTATAGTTACTAACATGGCTTTGTAGGGCCCGGTGTTGGAATCCCTTAGTTCTAGTCATGATAGCTTCTACTCGAGGAAGGCAATACTCACAGATTCACAAACAAAAGATCAGGGGTGCCAGTGAATTCACCAAGCTCTTTTGGTATTGCAAGTTCAGCTGGTGATCTATTAGGCGCCCAAACAAGCAGAGGATCAGGTCCACAAATGCAGTTCCAAACTACTCTCCAAGCACTAGAGCTGTGCAATGATCTGCTGCAAACTAAAGTATCAGCAATGCTTAGACTGGGAAGATTGGAGTCTTTCCATTCAAGAGAAGGCAAAGTGCCACTATTGCTGCTATTTCTGATATGTGAAGCGGTATCAGCGTGAATACTATCTATTCGTTCCTCCAAGCTGAGGTTTTCAAGGAATTCCTCCAGCACATTAATTTCCCGCTCATTCAAGTCAAGGCAGATCATTTTGGCGCCTTGTAGAAGTATCAATCTCAATATAATGTTAAAGGTGATGTAAAAAGTATTTACCAGTGTAAAGCATGTGCCTCTGAGTCTCATGATTTGAAAGAAATACAGCAAAATCCGTGCAGCATGTGAGATGTCTCCAACCGTCCTTATGCAGCAGAATAAACGGTCGCCCATTTAATTCGAGCATATAAGCTCTCAACTCTGGCATGCCGGTTGGTATCCAGGGCTTAATTCCGGCATGGCGCTTGTATCAAATCGTCCTTCACAAGGATTTTCTGGGGCCGTATGCTCAGGCGCCTTGAGTTTTCGGCAGCTTTCTCCAGCTATTACACCAACCCTAAAAATAAAGTAGAGTAGAAGGTCTCGGTCCAACCGAGGTCGCAAAATCCAATAGTCGTAAATTGGATTTTTTAAAAAAAACAATTAAAGGCTATTCATAAAACACAATTGGAAACAGATGTCTTTAATTTATAGTATTTGGCTTGCAAGTTACAGTTTGTGTACCGTGGTACACAACTCTCATTTTGCCAGCACAATTTTGGTTAAATGCATGCTAAAAACATTTCAAGTAGGGAATATCCATTTAGGTATATAGAGATTGAGAGTGTAGCAAAAAGGTGGCAATTCTATAATAGATATTACTGAGACGACATGGGTTAAATCATGTCCCATAAAAACAGGATCAATGGTCTAATGGTGGGGTTTCTATAGACCAGTTCATGATAAATTTGGGCAATAGATGCCAATTTGGAATTTCCATTTACCCATTAAGATTTGGGCTTCTAGCTTGTACTGGAGAATGTTGGTCTATAGGAAACAATGCAAGCTGTAGCAAGTCAGTGAGAGACATGCCTAGTGCAGCATATTTAAGAAACAATGTGGTTATGCACTTTTTGCACTTTGGAGTTTCTCATCTCCGTGCCAAATGCTTTGGGAACTAGATTTTAGCTAGATCACTACATTTAGGCCATGTGTCTATATAAGAATAAGGAAAAGGAAAGGCTTTCTAAATGAATACACCTTTTTTCTATCAGCATACCAACCTTAGGAATTGGATCATGCTACATAGGTTCAAGAAGAGACTTCTAGTGGCCAAAGGAGAGACCAATGTAGTTATGCATTTCTTGCATTCTATAGTTCTTGTTTGTAAAACCAATCACAGCAAGTCCTAGTATATCGACTCGGACATAAAGAGATGTTTTACGAAGGTGTACTTCTGACTGTCTACGTATTTAAATGCATTAGGCACTGATTCAAATGGATCGGTCTTTTTTTTGGCTATGTGTCCATATCAAGCTAAAAGAAAGGCTTTTCAAATAAATACATCCTTTTACGTATGGAATTATATCAACCTTAGAGCGAGGGTCATGCTAAATAGTTAGTTGAAAAGAAAAAACTACAGAGTGGACATTGGATATATATGTATTTATAGATATATATAAATATTAGCCTACCTCCATCAGGAAGGCCAGTTGAGCTCACGTGTTTTGGAAGTAAAAGAAATTTGAGAGGGTCCTACTCCCATAGGGCCCTCACATAGCTAACTCTAAATAGTTCAACTAATGCGAAAATCAGTGGAAATAAAAGATACATGTAAGATAAAAGAATGGCGGAGTCATGCTTTTGATGTCAAAGTGAAGGCAAGGAAGCGATTATTTGATTGCATGTATGGCGATTTTCCATACATCTTTGTTAATGAAATCATGACAAAAGCCATTATGAGCTGGGATATCTTGTGCGGCTTTTCGCAGGAGATTCTTATGCGTATAGATATGGCATTAGCGAAAAGAATTACATTGCATGCTTGGTGATATAGACTGACATCAATGCATGTACAAGCGTCTTGTGATAAAGGTAATTCGGCCTTTTATCAAATCACGTATATTCCGAATGTCCCATGAATAGGGTTAATGATCTCAATGGTCATGTTCAAAGAGTGACTTTTTCTACCAATCCTCTCCCATTTTCATCATTCTTCCAATGTACGTTTATCCTTTATTTTAGTGTTCGGGTCATATATTGTTAGGTCATTAGGTGCATAACCAAGTCCTAAGTCTTTGCTGATGTATTTACTCTATTTATTCTTAGCAAATCATCCATGTATCTTCTAGTGTTGTTAAAAGTACTGACAATGTCCCTCTTACATTTTAGTAAAATCATGATAAACTTAAGTTCAGTTCCTTGAAGTCTGAGTTGCACCATCCGAGTACATGGAAAACCCATGGCTATGCGAGGATACTTGTCTCCATATTTTGTCTCCCATCACATGTAGATAACAATTTTGGAGAAGCCATGAGTTAATGTTCTTTGAAAAGTTCTAATTCCATTAAATTCCATTTGAACTTTCTTGGCTTAGTGTTTAACGAGCATCTCAATTTCCCATTGCTTCTCATACAATACCATAAGTGTAGTTTTATGCGCCTTTTTGGGTACGCTCCATGCTAGATTTATAACAAGTTTATAACCACCGGACTGTATTCACCTTGATTGGAATATTCGTAGCATTTGGTGATGTCGATACGAAGACTTAGTGTATCTTCTTCAGGTAAGTGCGAGGTCAATGGAGGCGGCGGGGATAGATCTTGTTGCTATGTGCAAGAAGGAAGGGGAAAATCCGGCCCAGCCAAGTAAGAGGTTTCTGGAGCAGGTGGTGGAGAAATTTAATCTGGTGGAGCCTCATACCATCAAGAAAGTGGAAGGGATCACCAAATACATCAGCAAAAGCCAGCAGGAATGTGGCCAAAATGAGGGAACAAGTGTCAACGTGGTTGCAGAATCTATGGAGAACTTCCAGCAACTAGGAGCTAAGGACGACTCTGAGGAGGAGATTGCGCTTAACCAGGTTTTGTTTCAGAGTAAATAATAAGAGTAAATAGCCAAAATTCGTTGGCATAGAAGTTTAAAAGTTTTCTTTAAAGGGGAAATGGAATATTAAAAAGTGCATCAGATCATAGGTGACTAGAGCATGCAGGAGTGGCTATTATGAACATAACAGGGAAACACAGTAATAGTAAATGATGAAGTTAGATAGTAGCAAATAGGAAAGATCAAGCTAATGACTCTAGTTGGAGTAGGAAGGTGGCCTGGAACTAAAGATAAATGCTGAATCTGGCTGCTACAGCTAACAAGATAGTGGAAGGAAATCATGCAAACGAATATGGTAAAAATAGAATAAATATGGTCAATGATAAGTTGCATAGACAGAATTTAAAGTAACTAACAAGGTAAAGAAAAGAAACATTAGAACATAATGCTTAAATAGTATTTGATTCTGCAGTATTTCATGGATATAATGGATTTGTAAGTATTCTATACTAATACATGTTTGGTGAAGGGCGAAAAGCCAAGCAGGGCTCAGCTTACCTGTTAACCCTCTCCCTATTACCAAGTCTATTGCTAATATGGAGTGCGGTTGGTTCTGAGGTAGCCAGCTCACTGCTTCTCAACTCTTCAGAGTTTTGGATACGGAAGCTAGTGCCTGGAGAAACAATGATCTGGATGTATATCTTCTTTAGGCGGCATAAAGCAAGGCTTTCTTAGACTTTTGCATACTTTTTTACATGGAACAAAGGTAACAAGTCTATTTGCAAATTTTCGGGTGCTTAAGTATGATATATCAGTCTGAATATTTGAGACAATGGATGCCAACATTGAAGCTCTGAACATGTAAGTCTGTTCAAAAAGATAGATAAGAATTGAAGACAACAAGCACTAATGGAAAACTTAGTATTTTTTGAAATTTATAAATACTGTGAATATGGTACTGTAGAATAGGAATGCATGTAATAGATAATGGTATATGCTGTTTAGCATGCTTATAGTATAAGAAACAAATCGAACATGAGGAAATAAGCAACTTAAGTCTGCATCTTGGTGTATATAAAAGGTCAAGGAAAATGCTTAGGAATAGTGGAATGCATACGCAGTAGTGAATTGCAGAACTAGTACAGTTTTCAGAAATTGTTGACAACATGAATTAAAGAACAATTGGTATGATGTAAAAAGTGTTTGGAAGTAAATAATAGTAAAATTATCTGAGGTCAGTTAAGCGAGATAAAAGCAATAAAAGAGGTAGTTGGTATGGGAGTAAAGAAATGCAAAATTATAGAAGGAAAATGTAATACGAGGACATAAAATAAATTGAATACAGATATGAAAGCATGGCCTTTGTTTAAGAGGTTGCCTTTGTTTAAGTGGTTGCAAGTGTTTAAAACTGGTGAAAACTAAGTAAAATAAATTAAGTGTTGTCATAGGAATAAGGAGTTATAAATTAAGTGGTGTTATAGGAATTAGTGTTGAAGCAAGCCTAAACCAATTTTCTGGTTTAGGACAAGGATCCCCAAGGCTCCCCCAGCCTTTGGCTAGGGACTGATAATTCCTGGACCAAGGTTTATAACTTTGGAAAAGGAAAAGGATAAATATATTCGCTGATTTCAGGATAATAGTTAAACTATTATGGGCCTTGGGGATTTAATCTGTTCTAATTGGATTTAATCTGTTCTAATTGGATATAATCTGATTTGAAGTGATATATACACCAATAATGTAAATAAGGAAATTCAATTAGTTATAGATGCTGGTATGAGTAAAACAGAAAGTGCATTCTTTATGAAACAATCTAACTTCATGGAATTTTATTGAATAGCAGGAAGGGAGCAATATGAGCATACAAAATAATGAGGAGATGCATATGGAATACCCAGTTTCTCCATACTATTCCAAATGGGATGCTGACCTGATTGCTAATGGATATGGAAACTCAAGGATCAAGCCACCAAACAAGGCAGTGCAAGTAGTCCTCGGGTGTGTCTTGAATACGGATATGCACAAGTACATGCAGAAAAGGGAAGCATTCCTAGGCGAAGAGGAAATATCAATTATCTCCTTCTTGGGAATAAACAACATGATTGAGCTGGTCTTCAATCTAAACAAGGTGGATGAAGATAGGATTGCTGGAATGAAAATAATTGATGAAGTATATGGAATGTTACCCAAAGCACATCTTTGATCTTTGATGCAAAAATCACGAGGATGTTATCAAATTTGTCAAATGCACATCTGCCTTGGAGCTAGCAAAATGAGTTCAACTCTTTATCCGGGGAAAAAAGAGGATAAAAAAGCGTAAAAAAGCAAGCACCACAAAAGTCTTGTGAAGGAAAGGTGGCGGGGCAGTACCAGCAGTAAGTGTCTCTTTGATGTGAAAGCACTTATGAGAAAAAGCAGCGGGCCTGCTAAAAGGGAAAATGCCAGTAAAAGCCGGCTAAGGAAAGTATGGTTGAAGAAGAAGTGTTTGACATGCTTGAGGATTATAACATCAAAGCCCTCCCACATTGATAATTCGCGGCCTGTCCATTATATCAGCAAAAGGTTAGCAGTTGAGCTGCGTGGTATCCGTGGCCATTATAGAAACAAAAATTTAGGGTCTTCAGCACCTATTAGTGTTGAGGCGATGGAGGAAGCTGTGTGGTATTCGCGTCTTGAGCTGGAGGCTGAGGCCCACAAGGATGCTTTTAATTTTACAAAAAGGATAGGAAGATACAAGTGAGCATGCCATTTTAAGAGTACTCAATTCTTTGGCAAAGTAATACAAAAAGAACAATGGGATATTCCCTAGAACGAGAAGGGCCATATGGCCAAGACCTCCGGAAAAGAAGAGAACCATTTACCTAGTGAAGATTTGGGAGGGCGTTATTAGTTCTTTAAATCTAAATCGACAAAATTAGGGAAAGGAAATGGGAATGCAAGGACCATATTACATGAGTATGACCATGCAATATGAGTACATGATAACGGCATGGGCCATTATGTGGCGGAAGGACAACGATACCAGTGAGGTTCTCGATTCCACCCGGTGGTGATTCGCTTACGCCGGGAATGGAGCAATAGCCTTCTTAGGATATCTCAAAGGTAAGAGAAACACTGCTCAATATGGTAATAAATATGCGAACAAGTATCTTTGATTACAGTGAGAGTGGAGAACAAGTTGAACGATCATTGAAAACCATAAAACCATTCGAGTTCCTAAGAGGAAGCAATCTGAGAAAGAAATTGGTGAAACAGGTTACACGGGGAAATTCAAAAGAAAGACACCAGTGGTTGAGGAAGAAGAAATCGAGGTAATCTTACCACCTAAGTATTATGGAAAAAGAGGTTTAGGAGCGAACTGCTGGAGCACTAGTGCTGATAAAGGAGTCGATGGTAGTCTTGACGAAGGAGGAATCTGAGCCCATTTGGGTCAACAAAGGCTGAAGGATTCCACAAGCGGCCCGGGAAGGGCCGATGCAGGGCAGATCATATTGCGAGATAAAGAGATAAGTAAATTGGTGATATTTCTAGGAAAATTCTTTTAAGTATGATGCAAGTTCATAGTAGGATGTTAAGTAACTGTAATTTATGTCACAGCAGTATTATGAGTAACACTAATGGAATTGTTTAATAAAATAACTAGGGTACATCCTAAAAGCAATAATTCTGACAAAGCAGCACATACAATGCCTCGAGGAAGACCCAAAATCCAAGGGCACTAAGGCCCAGAAGTATGCATTTCCTAAATAGGAAGGCGCAAATATCGTTATCACGATAACAAACCTTAACTTGTAGGGATTAGGCTAACATGGAATTATCTATCTATTTATAGCAGAAAAATGGCCGGGGAGATTGATCAAGGTGGCGAGAGGAGATGGGCAATCGGTACCATCGGATACAAGCAGATATGAAGTATGTACACTTTAAATTCTTTTCCAAAAGTATTGATAAAATAAGGATTGGTAACATCTTTCGGGAAGTTATTCTGCCAAACATGGAAAATTGGGTACAAATTATGGAAAAACACTTTTGGATGGACATATCACGAATCTGAGAAGAGCATGATGTATAAACCAAAGATAACTTTCTTTGAGGGCGGAGCAAGTACCATGTCCATCTGATAATCCAACTCGGCAAAATTTATTGAATGAGCAGTCGGACACATATGTACCCGATCTGACATAGTACGGTAAGCCTTTGAGGCCGGTTTCAAAAATCGGTATGAATCACATACCCGGACAAGCCATTCACCATGACAAGATTCGAGGAATGACGGAAATAAAATTACAAGTAATGGGTTTGAAATACACAAACATACCTTTGAAACAAGAGGTGGAGGATAAAGTTATGTGAGTCGCCAGAGAAATCATAAGTAAGGCTATGAAAATAGCGGGGATGCGATGAGAAAGCAAGCGAGGGAAACAAAGAAATTTCACATTGGTAGGCGGTCACGCAAAACATGGAATGGTTAGTGAACAATCTGTACATCTGGTATTAGACAAAGTCTAACAAGCGTCTTTCATATGCCCTAAATATATAAGGAGCTGGCCACCACCGAATTTCTTGATAATGATTTTGAGGCTTGTGGCATCACTTGACAAATCGAGAGAATACTTAGTAAAGGATATGGGGCATATGCTAGGTGAATGGGAAATTGAAGTATGACCTCCCATATATCTTAGCGATTATATAAAGCACACAAAAATACGTTGAATGGATCCACTAATGCACATGACTCCATATTTTCTGATTAAACTGCTCGGTAGCCAAAGGACTTAATACCTTCACGGAGATATGGCACGATATATGTGAGAATAAAGTTAATTCCGATCAACTTTTTGAGAAAAAATTAAAGCATGTTGGATTATAGGCGTGCATTGTATGATCTAACTTGTAATTCTGCTAGGAATATATGATGTATTAAGTGGCTGATGCTTGACAAGATGCTATGAAGCCATCCCATTGAAGGGAACATAGATTTACAATGTGTTGTCTCAAATGCGTGAAGTAATTTGGAAGTTTATTGATCTAAAATGTAAACTTCAATTTATGAACAAAATTAGAATAATGGTGATGTCACAATGGAATGAAACACAAGAATCCAGCAAGAAGTGGACAATGATAGAAGTAAAAATGCATTTATTGGCATGAACACACATGGTTTGTTGAGAAATTGCTTTGTCGCGGATGGGAAGCGAGGTATGGAGGCAATTAAATGGGATTCCCATAGGGTTTTCCTCAAGCCCGACATGGTGCAACTTATACTTGGCACAGTATGAAGTACTTTATACTCAAATTAATAGAGCAAGGCAAAGTGAGAGGCGACCACGATACGCAATACAACAGTCATTGATGTCTGAGTAGAGCATCAATAGTACATATGTCGAAAATACTTAAGCGATTAGGAGTCGAGTGTAGGTGGCTTGACTATATACAACATAATTATTTGGAAATTAAAGAAGAAACGAATATTGGATGGGTGCCACAGCAGGATTAGGTAAGGAAGGAAAGTGCTTCACTAACGTATGCGATTGAATGGCAGCGAGTCAGCTGACACCTATCTAATGACTAGATATGATAAAGGGATCCTTACCATTTAAAGGTTGCTAAGTATGGACATGCTAATGGATCGAGAATATGCCAAATGGCCGAGAAAATGTGATAAATCTACATGAGATAATGCCGTTTCTCTATGTACACAACGACCCAAAAGCGTATTGAAGACTTATGGAAAGCCCGGTCTAGGACCTTTGTCCAAAAGGTTAAAACTAGAGATGTATGGACAGCAGTCAATAGAACAATAAAAAGAATGGAACCTTCGGGACCTTAAAGTTCGACCATGACAATACTTCAGGCTACAGTCCTGCAGGTAAATTTGTGTATTTTAAGGTATGATTTTTCTTCTAAGTGTACTGATACAGGTTGTGAGAGAGAACCCTACTTGTGTAGGGGACCTCCTTACCTACGATAAAAGTATATATATATATATATATATATATATATATATATATATATATATATATATATATATATATATACAAGTGTTTGTAATATGGGGACTACATAAAGCACAGAAGATCATGAAGATTCTCTTAGATTCTCTAAAAATTCCATCAAGATTCCTTAGATTCTCTAAGCTTTTAGGGAAGATTCCCCTAGATTCTTAAGATTCTATGGAGATTCCCATAGATTTTATTAAGATTCCCAAAGATTCTCTAAAGATTCCCTACATTCCCAAAAACACCCCAAAGATTCCTCTAGATTCTCCAAGATTCTATCCAGATTCTCGAGATTCATTAAGTTTCCTGATTCTTAAAGATTTTATGAAGATTCCTTTAGATTCTCCTAGATTTCCAAAGATTCATTTGAGACTCCTAAGATTCTCTAAGATTCCCCTAGATTCCAAAAAGGAATACCCCCAAGATTCACTAGATTCTCTAGATTCTATCAAGATTTTCATACATTCTTCTAAGATTCTCTAAAGATTCCATTAAGATTTTTCTAGGTTCTTAAAAGATTTATCAAGATTCCCTAGATTCCCAAAGAAGCAGGATTCCTATAGATTCTCTTGAGATTCCTCTAGTTCCCATAAGATTCCCCAAGATTCCATCAAGTTTCCTCTAGGTTCTTAGAGATTTTATCAAGATTCCCTTAGATTCCCTTACATTCTCTCAAAGATGCTCTCTTAGAGATTCCATAGATTCTCTAAGATTTTCATGATATTCCTCTGGATTCCCTAAGATCCTATAAAGATTCTCCTAGATTCCCTCAACTTACCATAGATTCCTTGTGAAACTTCGAACATTCAAAAGATTCTTAATGTTACGATCATGTTGGCTCAAGCTATGACAAGCCGTGAAAGCACCACTCATTGGAAATACCGGCCCGAGAGAATCCAATGTATGGAGCCCCGCCTTCATCCGACCCCTCTACATGAGATTCATTACTTTTGGGCCCGATTAAAACAAAAGGAAGCTTCCTAAGTCCACTAATAAATGCTTTGACACCTCATTACTTTTTTAATTAATGGGGTGCCACCTCACCTCCTTTAAAAAAAAAACTAATTTAATATAAAAAAAAGTTAATGGCTAAGTTTATGCTCACCTTTTGATTTAATAGTTTAAGATGCCTTTACACCAAATTCATTTTTTAGCACCTTCTAGCACCTTCCCATAAAAATCGGGCTAAGTTTTGCACTTCCCCTTTGATCTGACGGTTCCAGTTAGGAGTGTATGCCCCTGTCATGAAATTCCGTCGTGCACACATCGAAAATCCAAAGGGCTTAATTACATGCTCACAACTTTTTATTCAAGTAAAGATCAAAAATTTATATATCAGATATGCCGTTTATGCTTCTACCCATGAGTTTTCTATATACATATTAAGATATATATATATATATATATATATATATATATATACAAGGATTTTTTGTACTATGAATGGGTATGTCACTTATGGTTAATGAAGATGCGGAACTAGTCCAAGCTTAAGCGGATCAGCATCTAAAGTTGAGTGTCAAGCATTAAGTTAAGAAGAAATCAATATCCGCGATTGGAAGTTGTATCAATCAACATTGTGATGAAGTTTTTATGTAATTTCATAGTCTTCTCTAAACATATAGTTAATCGATATCACAGTAGAAGTTGCATCAATCAGCATTGTCATAAAAGGTTATGTAATTTCGTAGTCTTTCTCTGTTTATATAGTTGTCTACTACTTAACAATCTACAATAAATGATCATAGAGTAAATTCTAAAATTCTAATTGTTCAAAATCAAATGAAATGTTCGATAGCAAGTATCATTTCCACTCATTTAAAGGTGAATATAGTAGTGTCTTTAAATGCACATCTTATTTTACTTTCTTAATTATTTATCTAAAATTTGAATCCATTGTATTAGCTTCTATTCAACATCTTGGAATAGGAGTTGAGGAGTTGCATTCTTGATTCCTCCCTATTCTCTTGTTAAAAATCACCTAATTATGGCGTCTTTCAACCGGAGTTAGAAGATTCTCTAGGTCGAACCTCATCATTATTCATTAAGAACTTCTCCATCCACATAATAAAACGATCAATGTAGGTGGAAGTGTCATGCTAGAAACTTCTTTCCTAGTCCATAATGGCCTTCAATACAGAAACTTCAAAGAGTGCTGGCATTGGTAATTCTTTTTTTGGACAGGAACTCTACTCAAATAGCATAATAAAACATACTTGGGTCTTACCCAATGTTTTATGGATATACAACGTTAGCGTTTCAATACTTGACGTAAAATATATGCCATGAACTAGTGAATCTTTCTATACTTATAGGGCCGTCACCAATAACCAATATTGTGTGGTTCCTATCTCGACATCTAATCCAAACTGCGAGATTCTAAAATCAACGTGTAATTGCACTCACTTGTTGATGACATGAAGGTTTACTGAGTGCATGTTTGGCAATGTAATTCAAAGTGGGAATGGTACCTCCATCTTTTGACAAACATTTTTATCTTTTGTTGAAGTTCACTTTCACATCAAAATCACCTCTTGTTATTTTAACATCTAGTAATCTCACAGTTGAAAAAAGTCTTTTATCCCAAAGGTGCCTAAATCTTATGTGTGCATATTCTTGGCAAACTCAATTATTATAAAAAACATCATGATAAACACATACAGGATCTTGACAAAAGCAGTCTCTGCTACCTCTACCAAATTTGTGCACTGCTTAGGCTCTAGACTCCAAAGTAACAACATTACTTCATAAGGCACATTGCCAAAATAGAGCGAAGTTAATAGTACCTCAAAGGACCTTGATGAGAAAAAACCATAGATTCATAGACTATACATGTGATCATAGGAACAACTGTTATAATGCTGGAGCCCTTATAGGTATTAAATGCTATTCTGAATTTTCTTCAATTAGTTTTGTGAAAGAGAGATGAGCATGGCGTTATATGTTTTAGAGTGGGTCAAAGTGAAAGTATATTAAAAGTTCAGAATAAACAATCAAATGAAGTCGATGCAGGAGAACAACAAGCTAGTTATATATTAAGGGATTGTGAAGTCAACATGGTGAATAAGTTTATTTGGACGTTACCAAAATCGATTAATGAATTTGGAGCCATCAGTTTGTGGAAACATTAATTGTTCATCGGAACACAATCCCATTTGTGTGGCTTTGTAGTACTTTTCAATGCCAAAGCGAAATTAAATGAGGACCCAGGTGCTTGTGTACTTGCTTATGTACAAAGCTGTCTTGTTTATTCAACAGGGGCCAAGCTATACATTATCCAATCGGGGTAAACTATTCTATACTTCATTGATTATTAAGGACATTATTTGGTTCTAACATATTGGCAAATGTTGAATGGTAGCACCTCGATGTACTACTACTTCAATAGATGGAGCCACGAGGCAGGGCCTTTGCTAGAGTGTCGTGCTTGAGGAGGCATGGCAAGATGAAGCCATTTGGAAAAACAATCAATGAAAGCAAGCTGGCTGCAGATCTTTTGGAAAGCAATCAGTGAAAGCAAGCGCTTAACACTGTCTGCACAAAAATGCTTTAGAATAGAATGGAATGAAATGTGATGAGGCGGCATCACATAATCGGCTCAATCACTGAGATAGGACAAAATTAAATCCTATGTGAAAAATATATGGAATTCATATATGCATCTGCGCCCAATGCCATTGATCCTGGTCTTTGATTTCAATGATCATGTTTGCATCATGTATAATTATTGATGCACTATGGGTTGTCCTGCTTTGGAGCAAAAATTGAGTTAAAATGAAACCTTGATTGTTCATATGGCAAACTTAGGGCCAACAAAAGTTTTAATTGTAGATCTATATGCATGATTGTTCTGTGGACATAAAAAGTTGTATTTTGAAAGATTGAAGGCTGTGGCAAGCTTGGTCAAGTAAACAAAGTTGTTCTTTGGAAGGTTTATGAAATATCATCGATGCAAATATTTGTTTAAACAATTGCAATTTTGAGCTTAGGGCTGGAAAATGCAATCTCAACTTAGTGCTCAGCTTCTCATATATTAGGTACATCTCTCACGTGAGAAAATAGTAGCTTGAAGATTTTGAATTATTCGCGTAAATCCAAGAAACTTCTGCTTTAAGAAGGTAACTCCCTGAGCTCCTGCCTTGCGTCAATTAAAGCTACTTGGAATCCGTCTTCTCCAAATTCATCTGCCCTGCCCTCGTTTTTCCAGTAAATGTGCATCAATCTCAAAGACAAATCTATTGGGGGCTCAGTGAGATCAAATAATGAAATAATTTGAAAATGCTTTACGTGCTTACGACTTCCTAAACATAGGGAATAAAAGTTTGACTTAAATAATTCTTGAATAAATCGCAAAAGTGACTTCTGGTGCCCATAAGCATCCCACAAGGACAAAGATCCTTCCGGCATTCCGATTGTGCATTTGTTGCCATTTAGGTGGTGAATGCGATGTAAGTTCCTTTGTTTGTTCGGATATACCATCCTCCAATCTTCCGTAGCTCTTGAGAATGGCCCACAGAAACCAAAGAAGTAATTTGTATCTTACAGATTAGGATGACATCATGGCCATTAAAAATGAAAATGAAACCAAAAGATGCATAAAGATGCTAGACTTGTAGCGGACTATAACACAAAATACCTAAATATCGTGTTGCTTGGCTTTTTGAAGATAAAGAGATTGATTTTTGAAATCTGTAGCATCAACGTTACTCCCGAATTATGGTGGACCATCTTTGTCAACGAAATAATCATCACGAGAAGGTCCATGAAGCGAAGAAGGCCCAATTCATGAAGGATCAGCCAAATGTTGTTAGCGAGGCAAAAGATTGTGCTCGAGAAGGCCGAGGCGAGACCACTAATTCTCAGCTCCCTCTTTCCGGATAATTGCTTTCGCGGTCCTGTAGAACAAAAACAACAATGCATCGCGCGGATAGGCCCAATCGATTGGCTCTGGGGGCCATCATGCCCTTAGACAAAATATTGAGATTTCAACATCATAGCAAACTAAAAGAAAGAAGGTCTAAAACTAAGCGTCACACCAATACAATGCATTCTATTCTTAAACATGTTGGTTGATCGAGTCAAAGAACTGCATGTGCTTTTAACCCCGGAATGCTTGCTTTGTGTATCGATAGCGGCCGCGAACCGAAGAACCAAGTCGCGACGGCATACACGGCATTTAAAAATCTTGGCGCATCTCTATAATCTACCACTCATATCATGAGAAAGGCGGACTCTAGAATTTTGCACTTGAACTATCCTCTCATACCAGAGCATTGCCAGAGATTTGAGCGTTAGGATGTTCAAATTTCACTGCGGCGACGAGAAAGACCCCATCATATTCATCTATTCTCCCAACCATTTATGTGAACTGACTAATAATCTCCTTGGATTTCTCAATACATCCTATATGTCTTTTTAGCATCAAGATCAACTATTACTATATCCGCAGGACAAATACACCATGGACAATTCAGCTTGTTGCCAAACATTTGTCACTAAGAATGTCATCGTCGAGTCTTCGTGGTAGTTTGAACATCGATATTAGAAGGTTATCTTCATGAATATCTGCAACCCAAGTGTCACTTTTATTAGCACTTTGGGATAGCTTACGAGATGGTATCACAATACATGGAAGAGTGCACCCACCTCCCGGGATCGAGGCGGTGGCTTGTTTGATTAATACCATCTCGATGGCGAGATCCTGGCAATACGACATGCTATATAGTATATATAATCATGATTCGACCAAATGTAGCTGGAGCAAAAGGACACTACAATTAAATGAGCAATTAAAGAATCACGAAGGGATTAATTGCATTTATACCATTATTGAGAGAAAGCGATTTGTCAAAGCTTATATAGGGTTCTACAACACATCTTAATGCATTCAGCGAGAACATTTCGCGAGAAAGCACATCAAGAGCTCAAACAAAAATACGAATATCATCAAACGTATTGGTTTTAGTGGGCTGCTAAATGACTCCTGAAATGGAGACCTAAAGAATGTAGTAGTGCTCACAGATCCACAGAAGGCTGCATCAAAGGTCTGAGAATAGAATTGCCTCCATAAAAGCGGATAACTCCACTAGCATTAATAGTAACATCCGTGGATTGATGGAATCGGCGCTGTTCTTTGCGAAGCCAGCGAATCTACATAACATGTTGCAATAGACGAATTACAGCAGGTTAGCGGGATATAAATTACAATGCGCGCCGGCTTATTATGAGTTACAAATTCTGCTCATATCGAGCCATTACTTATATTGACATAGAGGCCACATTGTCTTTTGTGCATCATAATGTCCTGCAATTTTGAGAGGAAAACATGATGCAAAATGATAAATAGCATATCAACAATCACAAAAACGGTGTGTTAGAGGCATGTTTTCCAAATTGAGCTTAAATCACTTAAAACATGTGTTGAACCACATTTGTCACAAATTTATAGCAACTTTGGAGATCGATAACTTCCTAGCGAGTAGCTCACCGTTTTGGCGGTGTAACTACGGTTCCGGAAATGGCACAAGTAGCACTATAAGGATATGGGAATAGCGATTGGACAAAACAGAAACTTTAGCATCATTAAAAGGCCCTCTTACAGATTCGACCTACAATTCCGAAGCACATCTATGCGATGCTCGGCTATATATTCAAATGCCTATTTGTATAGATGCGTAGCAAAGCGGAGCAAGCTCAACTCCATACGTAAATCAATAAATCTGCAAGATCGGGGATGCCTGACTAATAAGCCTATGAAGGTAGTTGACAATTGTAGTGATAAAGATAGAGCCGCATTACTTGTAAAGTTTTGGATCTTTTATAACCACTAAACCTCGGCGCTAGCCAGCATAACCGGGGCAGCTCACAACTAGAAAGAGGTCGAAAATGCAAATCCCGGTATAGAATAAAGCACAAAGAGATTACAATAGTCGGCTTTTAGATGCGGGGCAACAAAAGAGGAAGATGTTTCGGACACGGAAATGTTGGAATGCAAGCCGGTCGAGAAAAATGGAGTATATTCTTGGTAAGAAGAATCCACGGACTAATGTTATGCAGAGAAAAAGCAGTTGAACTTAAAGATAATATCAAGTCGGCGTTGCCACGTGTCTAAATTCATGGAATTCTTGGAGCCGATGCTTTCTTCATCTCTTTTTTAATAAAAACTTCCAAAATGCGGCGTATATGACGTTTTTCTAAAACCAAACCACTTCTAATCATCAACGACACTACAACTATACTCAGTAAGGACTTCAAATAAAAGCATACAAACAAATGAGCGACCTAGCCTTGAGAAAATCCTTTTTAGTGTAAATCCTTTAAACCCGCGAGAACCCAACAAGCGAGGCCTCGGACTTTAGCATTCACGGGTATAACACCAACTAACACCAAAAGCGAAACATAAAATGTTACCTAATGCGATAGCAGTAATAAATTAGCTCTAAATCCCATGCGGGGCCTTGTCTGCTTGATTAGAGATGACAAATTTGATACTTGTTTAAATCCTCAGGATGAAAGCACTACTTGAGGTGAATTAGATTGCAAAGGTTGGTTATGGCACTGGTTGTTCGCGGGGAGAGAGAGAGAAGGGTAAAAGCTTCTTTGTTTGAACTGTAACATGAATGCACAAGCATGTAGATGTTATTGTGTCACAGTTCCAAGGTACTGAAATGAAAATGTTACAAATGAGGCAAAACTTTCACCACGGATGCTCAGATGAAAAAAGCCAAGCGATTTTTTGAATTGAAACTATGCACGATTTAAAATGGAAGCGGTGGGCAATGGAGGAGTAGCAAAAGGATACTTCAATCAAACATTATAACACACATGCTCTGCTAGAATAGGCCCGATTGGAAGGTTTAGAATCCACATATCTCCACCACGCCACCAAGATAAAGATGAAAGATAACCTTGGTAGAGACCAATTAAAATAGAAAATGTGTAGCATAAAACCATCTTACGATTTGAACACGGAAATTATCGAGGAGAGATGGCTGAATAAAGGAATCAAACTATCCCATTGGATTAGGACTCAAATAAGCAGTAGCTCACCAAAACTCTTGGCAATCATAACCCCATGTCGAATTAACAAAGCACATAGTCCGTTTTGTCCTATCAATCTTCCCTCTGCACATTCGGGGGTGTACTTGCCATAGGCGTCACCATTCACTCTTTAGATATATTGCTTTGTTGAAATACCATTACGAAAGGGTTCCCCTTTGATATTCTTTTACCAGTTGTTGATAATGAGGAACTCAAACCAAGAAGAGATTTATGAGGTTTTTCAAAGTCATCATCCCATCAAAAAGTGCCACCACAGCAGAAACCCCAAGGCGGTGGGGCTTCCTATATCTGTAAAGAAGAAATTCTTAACATCATAAAGCTAAGAATATCAAAAGATAAGTGGGTATTACCACGAGGAGGCCGGAGCCTCAAAAAATGTCGGAGATAATGACTATAGCGGCGAGGAAATGACAAAGTTCTATGATTATGGCTACAATACATGATACAACAGTGAATATACAAAAACCATGATTTGCATGGTTTTGAACCTATCATCAACAATGAGATGATGAAAAGAAAAAAATGACAAAATGAGAGAAAGAAATTAACTTTGAAGAAGGACCAAAAGAGATATGTAGAGCTTGCAAAGGGATTTTTCAACTCAATAGCATTTCGACCGTCTTACAAAAAAGAAAAGCACATATCAAATGCGAGGTCATATCTATCTCTAATGAGAAAAGAGGTGGTCGTCAAATCACAAATAGATAAACATAATGAATCTTACCTCCACAACGCTAGAACCAACTCATGGTTGTTTTATGTTAAGATTCTCCATCTTAGGTCACGAGAGGATACACACCACTTTCTTTGTCTAGAAGTAATATGATCTACAACAAAATGATGCAAAAAAGCCCGAAGATCCTTTCAGCAACCTTGTATAAAGTAAAAATGAAACGCACGGGGTTTTCTGAATCATAAGGTACATGAGTATGGAAGCCTACCTGCGTCGGCGGTCACGAAGCACACACCTTCCTCAATGGGAGAGTTAGATTGAGACAAAGCGGGCTGGAGTAAGGCGGCCAACATCAAGATTTCTAAGCGCTCCTTAACACCCTGCAAGCGGTGGTTACGGTCTGCAAGCAATGCGGTACCAAAAGAGCTTGGAATCCGCATTATAACCCAGGGTGGAAGAACAAAACACATCGAATCGAAGCGAAAATTCAAATTTCGAACAAGCATAAACTTGAAATAGTTTTCCAAGGATAAAAATAGAGCTTGCATTGTATTCACCGCTTAACTTCATATTTTTCACGGAGAATGACCCGGTATCCATGCAATAGTAAGAGCTTTCAAAAACCTTACCTCCCAGAGATTATCATCCCTTTTTGGTCATGGCCGGATAAAGCGAGAAGCGGTGATCATCGGTTCAAACAACCTCATTCCGTCGGGAAAAGGAAGATTCGACACGTACTTTAAAGCTAAAATGAGGATCCGACATGCATTTTGTGGTTCCTTCCATTCAGCGATAAAATATCCGGCGGATCAAACTATGCATTTTACGGTTGCTTCCATTAGCGACCAAAACATCCATCGACTGACTATCCGAAACCAGAAAAATACAACCTATTTTGCCATGATGCCTTGATCGTTAGCGCAGTTTGGTACAGAGTAGGGGCGAAGTGGAAATGTGGTAGAAACGGCCCCTCGACTTCTGGCGACCTCAAAATGCCACGGTGGTGGCCTTGAAGCAAACCACGAATGCCAAAGCGCAAATTCGGCGTGGAATAAAATTTGAAAACCATTGCGGCTTGGCCAAAAAGAGTAAAGTAGAAGAACCCATAGCGGTGACCTTGAAGCGAAGAATGCAACCCGTGAGATAAAGTAGAAATCGATTCTGAGCTTGGCCATTCGCGGCTTCAACCGTCAAAGCAGATTAGATGCGATATATGGGCGATCCAGCGGGTGAAATCAAAGCCCCAAATGAAGGGTTGCTTGGGGATGATGATGTGGCTCTCGGCGATCCGGATCTCTAATCTGGACCCGTCGGCCAGCGACACCTCGGGTTACAAACAAGGGGGCAGCTTATATAATTGTATATATATGATTGATATATATATATATATATATATATATATATATATATATATATATATATATATATATATATATATATATATATATATATAATATTAACAGATGGGCTTATTTGTGGAAAATGAGCAAGTAGGAGGTGGTAATAGGCACCACAGGAACATAAACTGTATTGGTGTTTATGGCATAGACTAACCTTAGCCAAGTGGTTGGCAAAAGTACTAGAAGTGGGCACCACGGAGATAAGCTGCTAACCAAAGGTAAGAAAAATGGTCAAAGTGACCGAAGCAGTTGAACAAGGGGAAGGACGGGTAGAGTGAAAGTAACAGATACTATCAATAGGATGGGACGTGGCCATACGAAGGACTAGCATGAGCAGGAAAAAATATGGAGCATCAAGGGAAAAATGGTAGTAGAAAATTATGGATATTGGAACACTTGAGCATTAACGTTAACTATTAACATTAAGGGCGTATGCATGTAAATAAAAGAACAAGGGAAAAGGTCTAAAGGATATGGTTGACATCGACATGGCTAAGGGGCACTACATACTAAAGGTAGTGTGAAGACATAAAAGAACAATTGTTGGTAACATAAAGGAATATTAATGGTGAGACGTAGCCCTCCAATATGATCTTATATTATAATGTTTTGGCGTAAGTAGTGAACCATATTACTAAGTGGAGCGGTGGATTAATCATCAATGATTGTAGATGATGTCGCGTTAAAGCCTTTTAGTTAGTTAAAGCACCCTAAATTGGGCGGTCGGATTAAAGGTGTAGATGATGTCACGTTAAAAGCCTTTTTAGTTAGTTTAAAAAAGCACCCTAAATTGGGCGGTCCGGATTAATCCTATCCAACGGTGTAGATGATGTCACGTTAAAGCCTTTTAGTTAGTTTAAAAAAGCAAAAAAAGAAAAGGGTTGGACGTATTAGGGTTCTGTTAGTTTGTGGCTATGGCGGCCAGCAGCCACGATTAAGTCGCCGGAGGACGAGAAAGAGCAGATAACAAAGACGAAGACGACGATCTGGCTGGAGCATTTAGGAGAGTTGTTCTTGGCATCCTTTGTCGGATTCGTCTGACCCCCTTCCTTTCTATTCCGGCGCTTCGTTTTCTCCTTCAATTCCTTTCTGCCTTCCTACCTGCATTTCCTTTTCTTCAGCATGGCCCCTCTTAAGTGGAAACCCAGAAAAGCCATCAGTCTGCATGGCAATGGTAGCAAAAAGCCCTTGCATCTGATGCTCTTCACTTTGCCGTGGGGTTACAAATAAGTTCTTCATTCTTCTATTTCAGGCTTCTTATTGCTTGATGAAAGATGGAGGAGAAGATTCCTGTCTACCGCCCATGTGTAAATCTGGGAGAGATGCTATTCATTATTGCCCAGATTGCATCGTTTATTTATCTCCTGGGTTTTTTTGGCATAGATTACGTGCAGCCTTATCTCAGACTATGAGAGTTGATTATTGCCCAGATTGCATCGTCCATATATCTGTAAGTTTCCCAGCACATATGGTTTATTGAATTATGCGGATGATACAAATAGCCAACCTAGAAAGGACCAGCCAAAATGGAAATGAAACATCTCAAAGGGAAAAATTGGGCGAAAATAGTGACGAATCTAGCCTGTGCAGTTAAGTACAAATCAAATTCCTTCATATTCCTTAGAGCATGAACTGGGTGATTGTGTAAAGAGCAGCCAGTGAGGAAAGAGGGCTGTTGAGTTGTTATTTGGCAGATCACTGAAAGCACTTCCGATATCAGGATTTGATTATGCATCTGTGCTGGGGCAATGCTGTGAAATGGTTATTGGGCATGTGCAAATTCCTGTTGGTATTGCTGGACCATTATTGTTAAAAACTTGATGGCATAGAGTTTATGATTCCAATGGCCACACAGAAGGTTGCCTTGTGGCCAGTACAAATCGTGGTTGCAAGGCCATATCTCAATCCGGAGGTGCTACAGAAGCCCCTGTAGTGAAATTCCTTCTGCAAAACGTGCAGCAGAACTTATGTTTTACTTGGAAGATGAGAACAACTTTCATACATCTCTACTGTGTTCAACAGGTAACATATATTTTGCACGTGTTGCTTCATCCTCTCTTTTGGTGCCCTGGAAGCGGTTCTGTAACATGCAGGGTTCTGTGGCTCGGCCATGCCGTCTTGATCAATAACATGTCTTGCGGCCCTGTAATATAAAAAGCAGAACCATTGTGCATATCCCTAGCATATCGGCCAAAACAGGTATGGCGACAAATGCATTTCTTAATCTGGAGATGATTTGAAATTTAGAGAAATTAGATTCTTTGGTAGGTAAGCTGTACTCATTATTCTCTATTTGCATTGCAGGAACTCCATTCGGTGAGCTCAAGATGAAAGATGAACACCCCAACTAAGGCAATGCCTTTCTTATTTATATGGCTGTCCATTTGGGCTGCAGTTTCATTTTATGATTTTCTTTAAAATCGTTAGTCAAACTGGACACCACGGTGAGCATATTACGATTTTGTGTTTATCGTTAGACCAGGCCAATATTGTTACAAGCCCCTGTGAGTGAAATTCCTTCTGCAAAACGTGCAGCAGAACTTATGTTTTACTTGGAAGATGAGAATTAACTTTCATACCATCTCTACTGTGTTCAACAGGTAACATATATTTTGCACGTGTTGCTTCATCATATAGCTTTTAAGTTGCCCTGGAAACAGAGTTCTGTGGCATGCAGGGTTCTGTGGCTCATGCATGCGTCTTGATGTATGTCTTGCGGCCCTGTAATATAAAAAAGCAGAACCATTGTGCATATCCTAGCATATCCGGCAAAACAGGTATAGCGACAAATGCATTTCTTAATCTGGGAAGATGATTTGAAATTTAGAGGTAGATTCTTTGGTAGGTAAGCTGTACTCATTATTCTCTATTTGCATTGCAGGAACTCCATTCCGGTGAGCTCAAGATGAAGATGAACACCCCAATAGGCAATGCCTTTCTTATTTATGGCTGTCCATTGGGCTGCAGTTTTTCATTTATGATTTTTCTTTAAAGTCGTTGATCAAACTGGACTACGGTGAGCATATTACGATTTTGTGTTTGTCGTTAGACCAGGCCAATATTGTTTTCTGAATTTTGTGACATTTTTGTAGCATTGCCTGATTTTATTTAAACTGGTGATGCATGGAGCAGATCAGGACATTGGTTCAGCGTGATTTTGGGATATATGTCTGCAATCTTTTGACACCGGCCAGGTTAGTGGCGTGCATGAATAATGCTTGGCGAAGGACCTTTGGTTTCAATTTGTTGTGTTGTCGTTAAATTAAGAGCTATAATAACAACAATATATTCCATTGCAATCAATTAACTAAGAGGGTGAGCAGAAACATAGATATTGCTTCTGGACTTAGAAAATAAGTGTAAGCTCAAGACAGAGCTATAACTATAGATCTCTTATACAGCAGAGCTATATCTGTGGGCTTCACTGGCATGCATAAGCAGAGTTTTATTATCGAGATGTCGATTGTCCCCATCTTTGCAGTTTGATTGGTTAAAGCCCCTTATCCTTACGCTCTTCAAAAGCAACCTGCCTCCTGAAACAATATTGCTAGCAGAATATAGAATAAACCATTGCTATTGTTTGGATACTGAATATACATTGAGAATTACATGCAATGACTGCAAGTGTCAGCAAGTGTCCATGGTAGAAGTTATAACTAACCTTTTAATCTTTCAGTTGTACAAAAGTTTTCATCCTTATTGTGTTGTTTACACCGTGAGTACAAAAGTAATTATGATCTTAGTTTTAATTGTGCCACGGGTTTTCAGTAAATTTTAAGAGCTTTGTCCTGCCAGTTTACAGTGAACACCTCACGATTACAAGTACATCTTGCATGGTTATGATAAAGTCTGAAGATTACCTCAGAGATTTTATCCGAGGGGTAATTACAGAGGTTTACAGTTTGGTTTGTACAAAAGTTTCATTCATATTGTGCTGTCTCAGGTTGATGTATAGGTGGTGTTGCCATCTTGGACGTTACATGAGGGGACAGCCTACAAATGTGGTATGATACTTTACCAGTTCAAGCACTTTTTAGCAATAGATTAGTTATAGGCTGATAAATTGTTATTGGAACATTAAGGTAAAGAGCGCACCTGATGTTTGGCATCACCTCCTTCTTTTACCACATGGGAAATACTTGGTTTTGTCATAATATTATTCTATCTTGATTACATTTATCATGAGCTCTTATTGCTGTATAGTTTAATGCTCTCTCATCAATACATTTCTGATATTAAACGAAGCAGCACTATCAAGAAACATTATGACAGTGACAAAGAGAAAAACATTATGACAAACAATGACTATCCTCAAACGTGAAAATCTCGGAACAACCCCTTAAACCAATTTAAATGCTTTTACATCAAAGAAGGCAAAAGCAGCCTTTAAAAGGCCAACCTCTCTTTTGTCTTTTACCTTTTTTTAAGTCCAGGTGTAGATGGTCCTCGCTGAGGTTTTAGACGATTCTTTAAAAGGTACACAGCAATCTCTCTACATTTTGCACCTCCAAGTGGCACGTAAAAGGCGTTATGTACCTTTACAAAGGCCAAAAACCATTTTGCCTTTTCCCAATGGCTAGGTTCAAAAAAAACAAAATCCTTTTTAGCTATGTTTAAGAGAAGGCAAAAGGGAAACACTTTGCCTTTTTCCCTTTAAAAGGCAAAAGGGAACAACACCTTTTGCCTTGCCTAAGGCAAAAGGGAAACAGCACCTTTTGCCTTTTTCCATTCTATAAAACAATTGTGAAGGAACAAATGCTCATGAAACTTCGACATCATTTTGACATCTAATTTTGCAATGGCCGGAGGAGCGAAGAACTGCATTTGCTTGGCGTGAGAGGACGGGAAAAAGCGTGAGCGCTTTGGAGCGTGAAGTTGATTGGAGAAACAAAGAGAGAATTACAAAGAAGAAAGTTGCAGCGGTATAGATGAACATCGGCATCGACAGCGATTGGCCAGTGCACCCAAAATCGCGCAATATCCATAGCGCCAATGGAAGCCCAACAAAGGTACGCCATAGAAGCGGAAAGAAGGCGCCAACAGCGGTTGGATGAACTTACACACAATATCAGCCGATGGCGAGGCTCAACCACTACATCTGAGAATAAGCGAGGACACTTGAAGTCGAGACAAGTAGAGCGACACCGTTCGCGGTTCATTGAATAGAAGTGCGCCTGCTTGTGGGGCACTTGCATTCAAGACGATAATTTCTTCTTTGCCATGATGGACAAATCAACTTAGAACCCTACAACCAATCCCCATCTTATTGAGCCTATTGACCATCAACACCCAAAAGCGTGCTTCCCACCAACACGCGCCGGGGCCACAATAGTGCTCTTGCCTTTGCATCCTTTGAAGCCAACATCGAAGCGGAGTTTCAAAGACCCACGGACCATCTTGTTTCAAGATCCAGGACAAACCTACCATAGAGTAGAGTCCGGCTTATCTTAGATGGTTCACAAGCACCAACATATTCCCGGCTCTATATTCTAGATGCCGATTTTGCACATGAAACCGCGAGCTCAAAATCCACGGAGATAGAAAATTGTAGCTGACCAACCGAAGAACTAGATCTTGGAAACTCATATGCTCGGCCCTATGCGGCGACCCTGTGATGATGCATGATGTGAAACTTATGCCTATGATCCGGCGAAGGGTGAGGACATCAGATGTACTTAACGCGCTTTCGAAACACGGACCTTAGGAGGTATAACCCGGCATGCTCAAAGCGAAGTAGCGAGTTATATTTGTCAATCACGGGCGGAGAGCCACCATTCGATAGGGACATGCATACACCAAAGAGGGTGGCTGACTGAAGAAAATACCAATCCCTGAAACCCAAACCTTGATCCCTTGGTTTTATCCATTCTCTTCCCTTTGGTGACCAAAGTGGAGGATGGAATCAAAGCGAAACATCTTCCATCAAGCGTCTTCAAGGAAACATGAAAATGTAGGCATGCTTCAGTTCTACAATTACGGTGGCTTGTCGGAGATTAGATTGCAACCTTTGCTTTGTCAGGCAATAACACAACAATTCATTGTTGATGTCTACTCGAGGAAGTGGAGGCAAATGAACTAAAGTGGATCAAGCAAAACCAAAGGAAGTTCGCGGGTCGAGTTGTACCAAAGCCTTATTGACTACATAGACCGCAGTGAGCAAAGGAGAGCAAGATCAGGCAAAATTTGGTCATCTGCCCTCCTCACACACTGGCAGCCCGAGGGCAATGGAACAAAACTTCTCGAGGATTCAATGGCCTTGATCCCAGAAGATTTGTAAAGCCGACCTCTTTGTAACATTTACATCAACCCAAAGTGGATAGAGATTAGACACAACTGCTTCTGGACAACGGCCATGATAGGCGGTTGGTTATCTGCATTATTCCACAAAAGTAAAGTTCTTTCATGATCTCTTGAAAATTATCTTGGGCAAGGTGAAGGCGTACACTTACCTTATAGAGTTCAAAAGCGAGGGCTTCGCTGCCTGCTCTCATGATTCTCGAGCAACAAGACAAGATCGGGATAAGCGGCGCCATTAGCCTGACATCCACAGTCTTTTTGAGTACCGGTGAAAACCCCAACACAGAGATCGTCATCAAGCATATGGTCCACGGCCCGTCGCGAAATTCTCAACTTAAGCACCTTGCATGCACCAAGCCAAGAACGTAATAAAGGAATGCACAAAGGGATATCCAAAGACATTTAATAGTAATGCAAAGTAAGTGCAAATGGCTGCAGTCTGAGAAAGGCGGGATCGAGGCCACTTCTTGAGGGCAACCGCCTATTGATTAGCGGATGGATAGTTCCCATAATGCGATGTTTTGCTTGAAAATCTGAAGCACATATCAATGTAGAAGCGGTGTTTTGTTGGGAGCATAAAGTATATCTACAAGTATATCCACAAAGAGGCATGATCGAGGCATCCATCGAGGTCGCTGTAGAGGCAGAAGCGGGGGGGAATCAACATCCACATTCAATTGGGACGGTGGAGCAATGCCTTGATCTGGCGAGATATGTCTGCGGTTTGAAGCCATGTGGAGGTTATATGGAGTCTGAGGATGCATGGCAATTCCCACCTGATACCGCGGACGCTGCACGTTCATCGCCCGAACTAGCCAAGGCATTGTATTATCAAGAAGACCAGAAAGACAAGCCATCGGCGGCGGTCTGCGGCAAACAATCGCGACCGCATGAACTGGCTCAATAAACGACCGGTACGCGTGAATACACTTACCGAGAGAAATCCCCGGCACTACACATTTCACAGCGGGCGATCACGGAAAGAGGAAGGGAAAGTTCAAGCTCATCACCGCGGATGTACAATGTAGACCCTAAGGATGGTGACGTATTACCTTAGATCTTCTGTTTGCTACGCATATCAAGGTCGCGACCCGGCCGAAGACATCGCGCAGATCAGGCGGAAAACTATGTTCAACTTACAAAGAAGCTGCCAAGAGCTGCAAACTACTTGGAAGGCGATGCAGTGGGAAGAACACTTTCGAAGATCGCGAGCAACTTTCGGATGCCAGCGGCTCATGAAACATTCGCGTCATTTGCATGTACAATGACCCTGAGATCGATAGGCTATGGGAGCTCTTCAGGATAGCACGGCCGAAGATTCACCGGAGCAGCGGATGCCACAAAAGGCAAGCTTACAACAATGCACTAAAAGACATTGTGAAATTTTCGGATGGCGGTACATGTCGGCGGCGGACTACCGAGAACCTGACTAAGACATTCTGGGCAACTTCCCAAATGAAGCGAGAACCCGTCTCTGGAAAAGATTAGCAGAAGAGGGCGGGGAAAACTACGGCAAGCTCAGCGGGAGCAAAAGCACATAGCGACATTATCCTTGAGGCAATGTTAACATCAAGCCCCATGTATCAATGTGAATGACCCGGGAGGCCACGGGCAAGACTTTCCTCTTCGCTTATTTGTCCGATATACTAAGAGGATATGGTGTTGGTGTTTATTATCGGTAAGCCCGGAGCCCGGCATTGCCGACCTCCTCGAAGGGAGCACAAAGCAGTCCATTAAAGTTCAAGTTACCACTCAGCGACACAAAGAGGCAACCTCATGCTTCGCGTGCAACAAGCCAACAAAGCGGAGGTGCTTAGAAAGGCAAGCATCATGGTATGGAATGAAATGGGAATGGCGCTGCGCATGCACTCACCTTGATGCGACAGGCTTTTCTTGAGATCGCCCGGGGATAATGACGCGTTTGGAGGAATGATAATGCTCCGTGGCTGACTTCGGCGGCTTGATTACTGTGGTCAAAGCGATGCAACAAAGGGCGAAGTCATCTCGAAGTGTGTCAAAGCGGAACCTTTATGGACTAACCCGGGACCCACAAAGTGACACAAAATATGCGGGTGGGAAAGGCGAACAAATCTTCTCAAATTGGCTGCTTTCGTCACCATTAGCAGGAGCGGATGCATAATGAGCGAGGGCACCGACCCGGCGACTTAGTTGAGATACCGAGAAGAATGTGTGGTGGAAGGCGGCTTGATTAGCGGCATCTTGACAGGAAATACTTGAGCAAATGCGGATGTTGTATGACAAAGCCATCCTGGCACCAAAGAATGAAGATCGCGGCCCGAAGATCAACGATAAAAGGTCCTCTTAAAAAGGTTGAATGGACAACTCCATATATCTGGCGTGGGTACCATCATTCGCGAAGCCCGAAGATATACAAGGACTTCCCAATCCGGAGTTCATCAACCACCTAACGCCGACATGCCACCATAAAATTTGCGCACATCAAAGGCGGGCCATCATCATCCTACTCGAGCATGAACGAAGGCGGTCTGCAATGGCACCGCCTTGGCGTCATCCATAAAGCGCGCAAGAATCATAGATGCGGGGAGATAATCACGAGCGCACCTGAAGGAACCACGGGTCCTCATACCAAGGATAACCCTAAGAGCCATCGGTGATGACCTCCTCCCCTTCAAAGCGAAAGCCGGTTCCGTCACGACTCGCATTCGATGACAATCAACAGAAGTCGCAAAGGCAGGTCCATGACCTCGCGTTGGCATCTACCTACCAGCCCGGTTTTTCACACATGGCGGCTACATGTGGCATTCTCAAGGTGCACCACACAACGAATTGAAGGTATATATTCAGATACCTCAAGACAAGGAATCTTTGCTAAAACAATAGGAGTTCACACCTAATGTAGTCACAAAGAGATTCACGAGATGAAATAGTGGCAATTTCTCTGAGATCTCTTGAACACATTACTTTGGACACCATTACTATGAAAGAATTTTCCACAATAATAAAATGTCACATTCATTTATGCTTCATTATGTTACATTTATGACAAAGAAGTTTGAGCTGAATGGGTTATCCTTCCTACGAGGTTTCAACTTATGCCCGGCAGCGGCCGAGAACACCCATTCCTAATAATGGTAATATATTTAAAAGGAATAATGAAAAATAGATGGATTTTAACCTTAACGGGGAAAATAGTTTATCTGAGTTAGGGTTCGGAGAACAAGACCGCCGAATCAGACTTCAAGGATCCGGATGGTACAGGGCAAGCTGTAAGAGAAATAAGCAAGGAATATATGCAATGATAAGGCAGCATGGAGCTCGGAGCATGATGGGGATTCCGCCAGTTTTGGCAAGAATGGTAGCAGATAAGGCAGATAGTATTGTAGATGCCCAAACAGAGGCAAATAGAACAGGGATACTAGCACATCCGATGGAAACAGAAAAGGTGGGCCGAAAATGGCAGTATAATAACACATTTGTGAGCAACAAAGGAAATGCCACACCAGTAGAAGAGCAGGAGCGCCCAAGTTCTTGGAAGAGGCCAAAATGAAGCACACCAGGCAAGAAATGATAAATCTGATCAATGGAGCAGGGATGAATCTTGTTGCTATGTGCAAGAAGGAAGGAAATCAAGCTTGACCAAGTAAGAGGTTTACAGGCCGAGGTGAGGTGGAGAAATTTAATCTGGTGGAGCCTCATACCATCAAGAAAGTGGAAGGGATCACCAAATACATCAGCAAAAGCCAGCAGGAATGTGGCCAAAATGAGGGAACAAGTGTCAACGTGGTTGCAGAATCTATGGAGAACTTCCAGCAACTACAGGAGCTAGGGCGACTCACGAGGAGAGTGCGGCAACAGTTATAGAGTAGAAAATAGCCAAAATTCGTTGGCATAGAAGTTTAAAAGTTTTTTTTTAAGGGGAAATGGAGTATTAAAAAGTGCATGAGAGAATAGGTGACTAGAGCAGGCAGGAGTGGCTATTATGAACATATGAGGGAAACGATGGCGATGAAATGATGAGTAGATAGTAGCAAATAGGAAAGATCAAGTGTGGCTCTTGTTGGAGTAGGAAGATGGCATGGAACTAAGGTAATCTCTTGAATCACACTCTGACTAACAAAGAGTGGAAGGAAATCATGCAAACGAATGTGGTAAAAATAGAATAAGTATGGTCAATGATAAGTTGCATAGACAGAATGTAAAGTAACTAACAAGGTAAAGAAAAGAAACATTAGAACATAATGCTTAAATGAGTATTTGATTCTACTGATTATTTCATGGATATAATGGTTATAAGTATTCTATACTATTACATGTTTGGTGAAGGCGAAAAGCCCAGCGGACTCGGCTTACTGTTAACCCTCCCTATTACCAAGTCTATTGCTAATATGGGTGGTTGATTCACAGTGTAACGGCTCTACTTCTCAACTCTTCACGGTTTTGGATACCACGGAGCTAGTGCACAAGGAGAAATGATGATCTGGATGTATATCTTCTTTGGGCGGCATAAAGGCTTTTCTTAGACTTTTGCATACTTTTTTACATGGAACAAAGGTAACAAGTCTATTTGCAAATTTTCGGGTGCTTAAGTATGATATATCAGTCTGAATATTTGAGACAATGGATGCCAACATTGAAGCTCTGAACATGTAAGTCTGTTCAAAAAGATAGATAAGAATTGAAGACAACAAGCAATGGAAAACAGTATTTTTGGGGAAGTTATAAATCTTGTGAATATGAGTGTAACGTAGAATAGGAATGCATGTAATAGATAATGGTATATCTTTGATTTAGCATGCTTATAATTATAAGGCTCATCGAACATGAAGCCAGCAACTTAAGTGCATCTTGGTGTATATAAAAGGTCAAGGAAAATGCTTAGGAATAGTGGAATGCATACGCTGTGATAGTGAATTCTTGAGAACTAAGATACGGTTTGAAATTGTTGACAACATGAATTAAAGAACAATTGGTATGATGTAAAAAGTGTTTGGAAGTAAATGTAAACTAAAAAATAGTAAGGTATACGAATCAGGCAAACAGATAAAAGCAATAAAAGAGGTAGTTGGTATGGGAGTAAAGAAATGCAAAATTATAGAAGGAAAATGTAATCACAGGGACATGGAAATAAATTGAATCTGAATGTAAGAAGCATGGCCTTTGTTTAGAGGTTGCCTTTGTTTAAGAGTGGTTGCAAGTGTTTAAAAGCTGGTGAAAACTAAGTAAAATAAATTAAGTGTTGTGTAAGGAATAAGGGTTATAAATTAGAGGTGGTGTTATAGGAATTAGTGTTGAAGCAAGCCTAAACCAATTTTCTGGTTTAGGACAAGGATCCCCAAGGCTCCCCCAGCCTTTGGCTAGGGACTGATAATTCCTGGACCAAGGTTTATAACTTTGGAAAAGGAAAAGGATATATATATATATATATATATATATATATATATATATATATATATATATATATATATATATATATATATATATATATATATATATATATATATATATATATATATATATATATAATATTAACCTTGGTGAGGTATATTGAAGGTTGATTAAACCTCCCAGTTCTCGATTTTAACACTCTATGATGGAAAGAGACCAAGAGGTCACGGAAGATGCCCTAGATGCACAGACCCGAGAAGGAATAGGGGAGGAGGTAGAAATGAGAATAGAGATTACTTTGTCATTAGTGGTGGCGGAACATAATAGAGGAAGGGAGAGGTATGAGCAACCTTATAGAATTGGTATGTGGATAGAGCCCCTATGCCAAGGGTGGTAGACACCAATTTGGAAGGAAAGGGGAGAGGAGTCTAATGATGGAAGAGAGCTTGGGCTAGTAGCACATCGAGGAAAGTGTGCAAATTGTTGAAGTACCCCTACTTGGTGGACCAACATCAAGCCCAAACTTATTCACCTTTGAAGCCCAATGTCCCAGACTATACTTGGGGCAATTAGTCAAAACATGACTTTGTTTATACACTTTTTTTAAATAAAAGGTTTATTCCTCTTTTTTTAAAGAGAATGTTTTTTGTACTTCATCTTGAGGGAAATTAAATGTTGTTCTAAATCTCTAGTTCTATCTATGAATGATTCAAAATTATCAAAAGACAAAACTGAAGTGATTCCTCTTACATACACTTATTTGTATGTTAATAGGATTAATAGGAACTAGTTAATGTGAAAAAGCTATTTATCCACTTGTTGCATGGATAACCTTGGTATTATTGATCCAAATGTTTTGGATACAATAGTATATGGTTGGAAATACCTTCCAAGTATCAAAACCTCTTGGTATAGAAAAATCGTTTTGCAATTTCTCTTGCTTAAGCAATTTAAGTTGCTATTGTGAATACATATCATGGTTTGAGCCATTCACGAGTTAAGGGAGATGGTTGTAAACATGTTGCCTCTCCATGATAATTTGTCATTTTACAAGGATGATATAAAATATGGTTTAAAACCATATCCATCTTAAAGGAACCTATCTGGGCCTTGTTATTATGGAAATACTTAAAGCATGGGAACAAACCATCAGCCACGGAATACCAATTTGGAGAGTTCCATACTCCCAAGATTGATGATGCTAAAGCATTTATTAAAATGAAAGATCAAACAATTGGTACATATGAGGCAAAAGGGACAAAAGAAAAGAATTAGGGTTCCTAGAAAAGGAACTACATGGTGGAATATAATATGGAAAAAGATGAAACTAAGAACATTTGTATATTTAGTCTTGAGATAAAATGAGAGAGAATACTCCTGTCTTTTATTTGCAAAATTATATTCGGAAGCGACCATTAGAAGAGTCCAAAGTCACAGTTTTGATATGTGTTATGGCGAGGATGGCTACGGTTCACCTATAGCAGAAATAAGTATGCTTGTTTGTATAAAATAGAAGATTGCTAATGTCAAGATTGATAATAAACTAGGGTTACCCTATTTAATGTAACATACAGTCAGTAAAAGAAATTGGATGGTTAACTATTGCATGCGTGTTGTATTTTTTAGGATATGGCTAATTAATACATTATACAAGTATAGTCCCGGTATTCAAAGAGATGTGTTGGACATTAGACTCTAAGATTAAAAGGTTTATGGGGAGTGCAAACTAGATCATTTTGGTGGATTGATTCCACTATAGACCTAGTGATTAATTTGCCCCAAAGAATAAGTAACACATGGAGTTCTTGATATTCTGTGATGTTGAGTCTATACCCCTGATTTGGAGAAAGCGGGATCACTACTATTTGTGAAACATTATTTTACTTATAAGGCATTCCATCTGAGGCATCCTCTAAAGTTATCACGTTCACCATGGGGAAACAAAGTATAAAGTTTCATGGAGAAAAGTATTCCTAAAAGCTTTGGAATCTTATTTTTGAACTTACACTAAGATCTCATTACCATGAATAATTATTTACTTGCTAATTATTGTATACAAGTGGGGGATAGAGTATGGAAACAAATTAGAGGTATCCCTATAGGGTTCTCTTGTTCTCCTTTATGGTGTAACATGTATCTTATGTATTCTGAATATAAATTTATCTGGTGGCAAAGCGGGAAAGCGAATTCGGCATTGTTTATGGAAATTATAGATATATGGATGACTTAGAGGGCAATAAATAATCCAATAATGGACCTATTTATTGATCAGATTTGTGAAGTTGTTGATAATCCGTTTGGATTTATCCACGAGGGTCTGGATATTAAAAGGAGATAGCTAACGAAAGAATTATTCCGGGAATATGATCACTTCCTAGATGTAATTTTAAACTTGCATATTCAAGTTATTAATCAAAGCGAAGTTTGTATATTCACGGCGAGTTTTGATAAAGAGAAGATTGCTTCCGTTTAAGTATATTGAGTTTATACAACTAGCGGGGAAAGAATTAGCGATTGCTACAACCTTGTGATTGCACAGTGATTACTTTATTATATTTATGTAATCGGTAGGAAGAATTTTAAGTGGAACTAGGAGAACAGCGGATGTTTGTGGCCAATGGCTTTTGCACGCATAGGCTCAAGACCATTGTTATAAAGAACAATCAAAATGCTTTACCTGGAACGCTGGTGGAGAACAACATGACTTTGGCAGCCAGTTATGGAGAGTATATAGCGGTTTGATAGGTAAAAATCGATTGCTTGTCTTCTCCATTTGTGCATAGTTTCCCATTTCCGGATAATTTCATTATGGGGCGTACGAAGGTCTATAAATTATTATTTTAACTCAAATGCGGTTTTGGAATAAAAAGGTTAGGTGGAATCGAGATGGGACTATTGGTAAATGAAAGCCAAAACAAAAACTATAAATAAGGTCCCGATTTTGTCGGGCCGCGACTGTTCCGGATCCATCGATCCGTGAGGATAAATTTGGTTTAGCCATGGGCATGGCCAGGTCTAAGCCCTCCAGCGAAGGGCCGTTCTGCATGCTCAATCTTGAACATTTGTATGGAGTGGAATATTTTCATAAATTCTCTGGCCTTCGCGGTCGGGGAGAAAGTTTGGATACCACGGAATTTCTTTGAGCTCTTGTAAGGTAGAATTTGAACATTTCTTTATCTATCTCAAATTACGGATTTAGATGCTTATGTATGATGATTGTCGACGAGGGTATAGCAAATCTAAGGAAGTTGATCATATTTCTTTGGAAATAAATAAACGTTAGGAGGCTTTGCGGAAGTTTAATAGCGACATTGCTAAAGGTAGAAATCTTAATCTATCTTGTGAAAGCTCTTGTGTTGTGATTAAGCTAAAGGCTGTCGATGCTTCTGGACGGTAGCCACAAAAAGTGCGTAGCAATATTTCCCGACTGGCGTTTGGTGTATTGGGTACATTCCACGGTGAGTCCATATCTTCGAGGCATATTGATTCGGACCGAAATTTTGTAAAAAGAATTAATTTTAAGCCCATTATTCAATGCAATATTTAATCCTTTCTATCAGTATCTTGGATTGCCTTTTGGCAATTTAATGGATCATAACATATGAAGTTCTCATATTTGAGTATATACTAAATAATGATTGACTTGCCTTGCTAGATCATTGGAATATTGATGCCAATGGCCGGAAGAAATGGGAGAATCTATATGGGGTTTGAAGAGGGCAGATGCATATCCAGCGAAACGGGTTAGAAAGATGGATTTTAGTCATGGATGTTTTGGCTCTTTAAGGAAAGTATAGTTCAAGGGACTTGTTTTATAATAGGAAATTACATGTTGGTATTTTGGAATTTGGGGGTTATATTTGTATTTTATGATTGTAATTTATTGTAAAGATATAGGATGTCTACATTAAGATTTTTATTTATCTTAATATTAGTATGGGGAAACTAGCATTTATGTTGCTTGCATGATCATGGCTAATCATCACTTTCTTGACCGACCGCAGATAAGGGGGTTGTATAAAAAGCATTGACACACATCTTCCACATTACATACGTACTAACAAGTGTTTTGTCTTGTAATGATTGGCGGGTGCTCCCATGGATTGATTTTTAATGTGAATGACTAGGCCGGAATTTCATCATGCAACAAAATTGGTTATTATATGTGTTTTATCAGTACAAATTATAAAATTCCTAGATTTGTGCATTTATCATGAGTATGGATCCTTTAAGGGAGGTTGCTTGTTAAAGAAGCATAATGCATATATATCTTATAAATTGTGGATTGGATCAAGCCCTAATTTGAATGGTCGAGGATCATCTGGGTGCATCCAAAGGCCCAAAGTTGCGGAGGCTACCACCATGATTGAGGTGATGCTTTGATCTCTTAAAGGGGAAAAGGGAGAAAAATGAAAAGGGCGAGAAAAAAAAGTATATGAGAGAGACAAAAGGCCGCGGGGAAAAGGGAGAAAAGGGAAAAGGGAAAGGGGAAAGGATGGGGATGGGGAGAAGAGAAAAGGCATGGAAAAGGGAAAGGAAGAAAAAAAAGAGAGGGGAGAAAGGAACATGGGAAAAGGGCCGAGGAGGGAAAGGAAGAGGTAAAGTGGAAGGGAGAGGAAAAGGCCACGAGAAAAAAAGGAGGAGGGAGAGGGTGAGAGAAAGGGGAGAAAAGGAAGGAGGTGGAAAAGGGGAAAAGGAAGGAAAAAATGGCATGGGGAAAGGAAGGAAAAAAGTGATGTCGAGAGAAAGGGGAAGAGTGAAAGTTTGGGAAAATGAGGAAAGAGGGAAAGGAAAATGGGAATAAGATAATGATGGAGAGAAGGAAAAGAAAAAGAATAATGAAGAAAGAAAAAGGAAAGGAGAAAAGGGGGGAAGGGAACCTGAAAAAAGGGGTATGAGAAGAGGAAAGCGAGAAAGGGAAGCGGGAAAGTGAAGAGAAAAAATGGTGAAGAAAGGGGAGAAGAAAGGGGAAGAGAGAGAAAGATTGGGAAAAAAGAGGAAGAAATGTTATAAAAAAAATAAGAGAAAACAAATGTCTGTGAGGCATGGGAAAAGGAAAAGAGGGAAAAAAAAAGAATACGAGGAAGGAGGAAAACATAAAAAAATCCTATCGAAGAGGGAAAAAGGGAGGAAAGAGAAGGAAAGCGGAGAGTGGGTGATTTTGGAGGGGGTGGGGACATGGAAAGAAAGAAAAGAAAAAGGAAGATGGAAAAAAAGAAAGGGAGAAATGAAAGCGCGAATTAAGGAGAAGAGAGAGAAGAGGTGGGAAAAGGAGGAAAAAGGGAAGCATGGGAAAAAAATGGAAAGAAAAAGGGTGGGAAAAAAAGGGCATGGGGAAAAAGAAATGGAAAAAGAAAAAAGAAGGAAGAAATGGGGGGAAAAGTGAGGAGGGCCTGGGAAAAAAGGAAAAAGAAGAGTGGGAAAAGGAAGAGAAAAAGGGAACATAGAAAGGGAAAAGAGAGGGGGAAAGAGATTGAGGATTGAAGAATGGAGAATTAAAAGGGCATAGGAAATGAGAGAGGAAAAAGAATGGGATGGGAAAAGAGGCGCCTAGAAAAGAAAAGAAAAGTTGGGAAAAGAAGGAAAATAGGCATGGAAGCGAAAGAGTAAAAGATTGAGGAAAAGGGAAGGCATGGTAAAAGGGTGTTAAAAAGAGAAGGCATGGAGAAATGAAGGAGCGGAGAAAAGGGCATAGAAAAAAGGAGAAGAAGAAAGGGAAAGGGGTGGGGAAAGGAAGAGGGAACAAAGAAAAAGGTTATCAGGGGAGAAGAAGAAGAGAGGAAAGGAAGGAAGGGGTGGAAACAAAGGAAACATGTGAGAAACGAGAAAAAACAAAAAGTCACGAGAAAATAAGAAAAAGTAAATATGGGATAGAGCAAAGGGAAGGAAAAAGCGGTGGGAAGAGAGTGGGGCTTTTCTCCGTGGCGAAAACATTTATAAACTTTCAATACGGCCAATGGCCCGAGTACCATTACAGTATATATATATATATATATATATATATATATATATATATATATATATATATATATATATCAATCACGTATATGTTCTTATGTTTGTGGCGCTTATCAGGCCAGGTGGATTAAATCCTGACGTGGCTTTTGGAGACGGCTCGAGGATGAAGCAGAGGTTCTATATATATTCTGCCGATCCCTGCGGTCCGGGTTGATTTGATCACGATGCGTCGGTTCCGAAAGGATCCTGGCTCCGTTGGCAGGGACATCACGGCCAGATGGCAGGAGTTTCTATGGGCTTTATGTAATCGATCCCTCGGCCCGAGGTTGCTTGATCCGTCGTCGATCGAGAGATCGACTCCGTTAGCAGCACATATCTTCACGGTCCACATGGCTTTGGGGTATATGTAATAGATCCTCTGGCTCATATTGCTTTTATATGGTGAGATCTTGATGCGTTGATCAGTCCTAAGATCCTAAAGAGGCTCATGTTGAATGCACAAGTCATAGGAAAGGCTTCTAAAATGTTTATGTTATTGGGAGGTTGAACCACGAACCTCAGCCCCCAAACCCCAGCTCTATGCATAGACCAAGCATTAATTCCATGGAATAGTTTATGTTGAATATACTTAAAGGGTAATGTTCTAATTAAGATAAAATGAATATAACATTCTAGATAGTTCAAGAAAGTTCTAGAATGCGGAGGCTCCTAGAAAGTTGTAAAATCTTCTAGAATGTTCTAGAAAGTTCAATTTCTAGAATGTTTTGGAATATAAAGAATCTAGGGAATTCAGAGAATCCTTCCACAAAGTCCCAAATTGTTCCAATAAGTTCTAGAATGTAGGGAATCTTCCAAAATGTAAAGGGATAGGAAAATACTTCAGAAAGTTCTAGGATGTTTTAGAAGTTTGAGAATGCTCCGAGAAAGTTCTAGAGATGTTCTAGAAATTTCTAGAATGTAAGAAGAATCAGAATTAAAAGGCTCATAAATTGTAAGAGAATGTAGGAAAATATTTACAAAGTCTAGCAGGAATCTCTTAAAATCTAGTTGAATCTAAGGGAATCTTCATAATATCTAAGGGAATCTAGAAAATCTTGATGAAATCTTAGGGAAGTTTTTAAAGGTTTTGCAAGTACAATAGAATGTTCTAAAATGTTTCCATAATAAAGGTGTACAATATAAAATCTTGAAAAAAATGTTCCGGATGCTGAGGGCAAGCACGAGTCTAAAAATAGAAAAGTGTTTTAGAAATGTTACCTGAGATCCAAAATAGATTATTTTGAAAGGTTCTAAATGCTCATGGGTAAGCACCTCAATCAAATAGAAAATTCTAAGAGAATCTAGGGAATCTTCATGGATGCTAAATATAGTACATAGAATGTTGAAGAATATAGAGAGGAATGACAAGAAGATCTCGTTAAGTCGTTGGTTACCTAGAACTGCAATGAGGGCCTTGCAAGTAAACGTGCTAAAACTAGAACAATGCCGTGGGGCGTGTTAAATTTCTTGTATATATATATATATATATATATATATATATATATATATATATATATATATATATATATATATATATATATATATATCATTATATATATCAAAACTATTCTATGTGTGCGAGGAAAGGATGTACCCATGCTATATAGAAGTTAATCTTAGGCAGGTCCAGATTGGAGATGGAGGCCATGATCATACCTCGTGGGATAGGTCATCGTATGGGCATATAAATATGATGGGAAATGCATGGGGCATGCACCATGTCTTTACTTACGTCAGGATCGAAAGGGAGGAGAAATCATGGCCCTTAATTTTTATAAAGGAAAGTGCAAAGGCTTCTGAAAAGTGGATTTGGTACCAATCTTAGCAGTTAGATCAAAGGGAGGAGGATAAATCCCTAGCCATTCATTTTTATAATAAATTAGAATTTTTATATTAAAGGGAAGTTGAGGTGGCACTCTTTATTTAATGAAAAGATAGTGAGATGGCAACTCGTGGTATAAACTTTCTTGGAAGCTTCTTTTTCGTCGCCTTCAAGCGACTTTATCTTGCGGTGGATGTCTCGAGGATGAAAGTGGGACCCATGCCTTTGGATTGCTCTCGTAAATGCTTTCCAATGAGTAGTGGTTTCGCATCATTAGGTGCAATGTTGGATAATCTAGGGGGAATATTCATAGAATCTAAGGGGAATTTGAGATATTGGGATAATGCTTTGAAAATCAAGGGAATCTCAAGAGAATCTTAAGGAATCTATAGAATCTCAAAAAGAATCTAGGGGAATCTAAGAAAACCTTCAAAAAAGGTTTAAGAGATAGAAATCTCGATGGAATCTTAGAGATCTAAGAGGATCTTCATAGAACTTAAGGGAATCTATAAGAATCTACATAGAATCTTGGGAATCTAACTTGAATCTTCAAATAATCTTTTAAGAAATCTGAGGGAATCTTTATAGAACCTTAAGAATCTAAGAGGGGATCTTTGTGGAATCTTAGGGAATCATGAGGAGATTCAAAGGGATCAGGGAATCTATAAATCTAGATAGATCTTAGAGATCTAAGAAGGGATGCTTCACATGAAATTAAGGGAATCTATAAGAATCTACATAGAATCTTGGGAATCTAAGCGAATGTTGAATGTCTTTTGAAAATCTAGGGAATCTTTATAGAATCTCTTCGAATGCTTTGATGAGTAGTGGTTTGGCATTAAATTCAGATTGCAATGTTGGATAATCTGAGATATAAAACTATTCTATGTGCGAAGGAAAGGATGTACCAGTATATATAGAGATTAATACCCGTGGTCCAGATTGGAGATGGAGGCCATGATCTGCCACCTGCGTGGAGAGGTCATGCATGGGCATATAAATATGATGGGGGCATAGGGCATGCACCATGTCTTTAAAGCGTCCCGGATCAAAGGGAGGAAAATCATGGCCCTTAATTTTTTTATAAGGAAAGTGCAAAGGCTTCTGAAAAGTGGTTGGTGCCTTGATCTTAGTTAGATCCAAAGGGGAGGATAAATCCTAGCCATTCATTTTTATAATAAAATTTAAATTTTTTAGTAAAGGAGGTGAGGTGGCACTCTTTATTTAATGAAAGATAGTGAGATGTAGCTCATTAATTATGAAGCTTTCTTGGAAGCTTCTTTTCTTGTCGCTAAGCGACTTTATCTTGCGATTGGATGTCTCGGATGAAAGTGGGACCCATGCCTTTGGATTGCTCTCATCAAATGCTTTCCAATGAGTAGTGGTTTTAGCATCATTAGGTGTGTTGGATAATCTGAGGGAATATTCACTTAGAATCTAAGGGAATTTGAGATATTGGGATAATCTTTGAAAATCAAAGGGAATCTCAAAGAGAATATTTAAGGAATCATGAGGAATCTCAAAAATCTAGGGAATCTAAGAAAACTAAAAAAAGGTTTAAGAATGAAATTTCGATGGAATCTTAGAGATCTAAGAGGATCTTCATAAGAACTTAAAGGGAATCTATAAGAATCTACATAGAATCTTGGGAATCTACTTGAATCTTCAAATAATCTTTGAAAATCTAGGGGAATCTTTTTATAGAGACACTAGAATCTAGGGGGATCTTTGTGGAATCTTAGGGAATCGCAGGAGATTCCAAGGGATCTAGGGGAATCTATAAATCTCGATGGAATCTTAGAGATCTAAGAGGATCTTCATAGAACTTAAGGGAATCTATAAGAATCTACATAGAATCTTGGGGAATCTAAACGAATCTTCAAATAATCTTTGAAAATCTAGGGGAATCTTTATAGAATCTCATCAAATGCTTTCCAATGAGTAGTGGTTTGGCATCATTCCGTGCAATGTTGGATAATCTAGGGGAATATTCATAGAATCTAAGGGAATTTGAGAGATATTGGGATAATCTTTGAAAATCAAAGGGAATCTCAAAGAGAATCTTAAAAGAAAGGAATCTATAGGAATCTCAAAAGAATCTGGGGAATCTAAGAAAACCTTCAAAAAGGTTTAAGAATGAGGAAATCTCGATGGAATCTTAGAGATCTAAGAGGATCTTCATAGAACTTAAAGGAATCTATAAGAATCTACATAGAATCTTGGGGAATCTAAGCAAGAATCTTCAAATAATCTTTGAAAATCTAGGGGAATCTTTATAGAACCTTAGAATCTAGGATCTTTGTGGAATCTTAGGGAATCCTTGAGGAGATTCAAGGGATCCTAAGAGTCTATAAATCTCGATGGAATCTTAGAGATCTAAGAGGATCTTCATAGAACTTAAGGGAATCTATAAGAATCTACATAGAATCTTGGGGAATCTACTTGAATCTTCAAAATAATCTTTGAAAATCTAGGGAATCTTTATAGAACCTTAAGAATCTGGGGGATCTTTGTGGAATCTTAAGGGGAATGTGAGGAGATTCAAAGGATCTAAGGGAATCTTTGTGATGGGTCTGCGTTCTAGAGGGAATCTTCATAGAATCTAGGAATCTAGAAGAATCTACATGGAATCTTGGAGAATCTAGGAGTCTTAGGATAATATTTGGAATCTAAGGGAATGCAGAGAGAATATTTAAGAATCTAAAGGAATCTAGAGGAATCTTGGGATAACCTTTGGAATCAAGGAAATGTTAAGAGAATCTTAAGGAATCTATGGCAATCAAAAGAATATAGGGAATCTAGGTATCTTCAAAAATGTTTGAGAATTTAGGGAATCTTGATGGAATCTTAGAGAATCGATGGGATCTTGATAGAATCTAAGAAATCTAGGAGAATCTACATAGAATCTTAGGAATCTAAAAGAATCTTGAGATAATCTTTGAAAATATAGGGGAATCTTTGTAGAACCTTAGAATCTAGGGAAGTTTATGGAGATTTTATGGGGTGCAGGAATCCAAAGGGGATCACAAGGGAATCTTTGACACTCCTAAGCGAATCTTCAAACAGCGTCTAGGGAGTCTTCTGAGAACCTTAAAATCTAGTGGGATCTTTGGCCAGGAATCTTAGGGGGTCGCGGGAGAGATTCAAAGGGATCCTAGGGAATCTTTGTGATTAGATGTGTTCTACAAGGGAATCTTCATAAAATCTAAAGAGAATCTGAAGAATCTACATGGAATCTTGGAGAATCTATAGGGAATCTTAGGATAATGTTGGGAATCTAAAGGGAATCTCAAAGAGAATATTAAAATCTAAAAGGAATCTAGAGGAATCTTAGGTTTAACCTTTGGAATCAAAGGAAATGTCGAAGAATCCTAGCGAATCTATGAGATCAAATGAATATAGAGGAATCTAAGAGAATCTTCAATAAATGTTTGAGAATCGGAAGTCTTTATGGAATCTTAGAGAATCTAGTGGAATCTTGATAGAATCTAAGAAAATCTAGGAGAATCTACATAGAATCTTAGGGAATCTAAAGGAATCTTTAGATAATCTGAAAATCTAGGGGAATCTTTTAGAACCTTAAGAATCTAGGGGATGTTTGAATCTCTATAAGTCTACAGCATGACTTTAAAATTGACTTCTACTTTCGAATTTGTACATTTCCTCGTAGGAAAAATCCGGATCTTGGGGAATATAAGCGAACATTGATGGAATCTCATAGTATCTAGGGAAATTTTTCTAGAGTCTTTGAAATCTTAGAATCTTTATAGGATCTTAGTTGGATGACAGCGCATTTGGCTTCTAATTGATTTATGCAGTCCCTCATAGTACAATAGCGTATATATATATATATATATATATATATATATATATATATATATATATATATATATATATAACTATATATAGGCCAGTGGGCGGTTCATACACTCCAATGGACGAGGTCATGCCAAGTGTTGTGCATGCTTGTAGGTTCTAGAATATTCTAGAACATTCTGGAAACAACCCTACATATAAAAAAAGATGTAAAATGAATTTAACAAGTATTGGTAGTGCACTTGGCAGAGGTGCGTGACTTGCAACTAGAAGGGTGCGAGTTCAAATCTTGCCTTGGGCAACTACGTTTTTGCATTCGTATGACGACCATCTTTTGTATATACAAGTATAATGTTCGTATGATACGAATACCCATATGGTTATCACATCCACCTCGAAGGAAGATGGCGGAGGAGAATTTCCTACCTCGAAGGAAGATGGTGGAGGAGAATTTCCTGGCCTATAAGATGTAGAAAGATGCATAGACTACCAGCCAAACATGGTGGAAATGATCACATAAGATAAGGAAATGCTCACGACTTTGCAGACTAGACAAAGAGCGATGACAACTACCTTAAAGGATGAACTTTGATGTCAATTCGAAGTGCCCTATGCACAAACTTACCAAAGGGGTGTACTTGTCCATGACTTAAACCAAACTTGATGGTAGTCCCAATGAGGTGAAGGAGACAAAGAAGGCTGCATAGTGAGGTAGTTATTGCACCTTCTAACGAAGCTCTTATCCCAAGAAATATCTCTTGTAGACTTCCATACGCACTTTGAAGCGATAGGCAATAGCAGGATGTTGTCACCTACTACTTTCCATGTATAATAATATAATCAAGTCAAATTGTAGGTGTCCTTGAAGTCATGCCAAGATCAAAGACACATTCCTAAAATACTAGGCCTAGAGATGGTTATGCTCGCTGAGAGCCATTTGCATTGAGTAGCAATACAGAGCCAGAAAGATGAGGTAAAGGTAATCAAAAGGAACAGTGATGAGGCCCAGACCAATTTGAAGAATGTAAAGAGGCTTTATGAAGTCACACTTCCCATGCTTTTAAGAAACCCCGAAGGAAAGGAGGCACAGGGAAGGCGGCTCATGGGAAAGAACAATGCCCAGGGCAGGCATGGGACAAGTGCCAATTTTTAAAAAGCCTAGGAATGATCAATACCCAAAATCAAGCAATTACCTCTCACAAGAATGTGTCTGTCCTAACTTAATCCTCCAAACAAACTTGAAAATTAAAATGGTACAGTGTAGAGCTAAGTCTAACATGCCCAAAACCCCTTATTTTCTTAAACATACGTACTTCTTCCAAGCAATCTTGACCACTGTCCCATTTTATTGCCACTCTAGACGAAGTTAGTAATCTTGGCAACAATCTCTCTGAATTTCGAAGCTGATGTCAACGAAGTAGGAACGACATATACATGAGTATTTTTTAAAACTAACTTAGATACCCAAATGCGTCCAGCCAATGACAATGTTTGATAGGTTGTTCAAATTGAATGAGCAAATTTCACCTTTTTAATTGCAAATAGCCAAGTACTACTTAATATTGCAGATAATATATTAAGCAATGCGCCAAAAAGACTAGTATTCATTTGGTAATGAATTACTATAGCAAAGGAGATCATATTCAACTTAGTCGAATCAACTTCAATCTTCTCGACAACTCAGGCATCCATTCCGCCGATGAATCCAATTCCGATTCTATTATTCAATCTATGTTTCGATGCTACTTATACAGTAAATTTGTTTGGCACCTATTAGAATTGAGGCGCCAAAATCACAGAGGAAAGTTTCCATATGGGTTAAATGAACGTGTCTTAATTTATTTGACCTACAAAGCAAATCTTTGACCATTGGGTTAAACCGAATATTTGACTATAGAACTTTGACCATAACCTAGTATCATTGAATAATTAAGATCAATGGTCTTATCCCTTTGCACTTAGGTTCATTTGTGTATTCACAAGTATATCTTTTGCCACAGTATCTACATCACGTTCTTCCTATGATCATTCTTGTAGCTCAAATTCTATGAAACAGGTCAAAAGTTCAAACATTATAATATGGCTATTACCTTCATATTATAATGTATGCAGAGCAACCTTATCAACTTGCAGAGTTTATCTTCCATATATAATGTACACAGAGCAACTTTATCAGTCTACTTGAGATGTAGACATCATCGACTCTTTGGGTGAAATGGCGTGGCCAGTGGATCTCTCATAGCAAATGGCACATGTTGCACGGAGGATTCTGCAAGCCTTTAGCCGAACCATTTTATACTTTGCCACAAAATGTGTATCTGGTTATGAGAGTGATTTTAATGACCAAGTTCTATTTTATTATAACAACATGTATATCTAATGGTGATGCCCTTTTCATTGGTGATAATAGTATGTAAGAGTATTTTGAACTAGTCTTTATTGGCTTTTTTGCAGACATGGATATGGACAAGAAGGAGCTGTTTTATATGGTTTCCATGATCTATTCTGAAAATATTCTTAACATTGAGTAAGCAGTTGTCTGCTAAATTCTTGTAAACTTTACTCTCCCTTCATGTTATAACATGCACAGTTTATCAAGCTTCTCTTTTTTTTTTTTTGGAAGGCAAGGTTGCGTTTATATTCATTTAAATAAGTTACATAATATAGCAAGCCATAAGAGGCATGCTTTCATCATGGAGATCAAGACATGTTCCTTAATGGGCTTGATACAAAAAGGCACCATTCCTTTTAATAGTATCAAAATGCATAATACTAGTTAAAGTAAGATAGCACTATTTATACTTCTAAAACTAGAGTCTGACTATGAAGATTGTTGTGCCTCGATGAGATCTTGAATAGTGAGATCAATCACCAAATTCTTGCCCAGTATATTTAGCAGGAGGTCCAGCTTAGACACAGGATAGTTCATGAAATCAAGCAACAGAAGTTTATGGGCCTCTCTCATCTACTGCCATTTATGGTACAAATTCATAAAGTAGTGCCTCAGATTGTTGTGATTCCAAGCTTCAGGCTTGTTCAGGATCTTTTTGATGGCCGAGGCATGTATCATTTCCTGTTTCAGCTGAATAAAAATGTCCTCTTCCTCAATTCTGGGAAGAGTAGAGTTTTCCTCATCCGATTCCTCAGCAATCCCCATACCTCTTTCTGCAATTCCATATCGGTTAAGTCTCCTCAGTGCATATGTGTAAAACATCATCATCAATGGTTAGTTTAATAGAATTCATGCATCCCCTGGAATCTACCAATGGTTGTCCATGATTTGTGAGAATTCTTCCCTTTAAGAACTCTATGGGCCATACTGAGCCTATTAATAACGTCAGGAACGTTTGCTTCAGCCAAATCAAATTAGGAGTCTTGTGTTCAATAGATACACTATTTCGATGCTTCCAAATCGCCGAACAGCCCAGGGATCTAGTTGTATTCAATAATTTGTTCTTAGTACCAGGCACTCTTTCAAATTTGAGTCTCTAATAGCTCCCCTGTTAATCTGAGCAGTCCAACTCCAAAATTTCCCAATGCAGGGGCATATAAAAACATTGTTGGAGGTCTCCATCTCTCCACAACCAAGCGGGCACTGTCCAGAATAGAGCTATCAAACTTAGCTCTCTTTAAATTGGTAGACAAACTCTTGTGTAGAATTAGCCATCTAAAAGTTTAGACTTTGTTGGCAATATAACTTTGCCATCCATTAGCATTAACTGATGCCATCCCTCATTTGCCATCCCTTAGCATTAACAATTCTACAACGAGGCTGCCCTGGATGGTTTGTGACATTTCAAAGCCCTGTAAATCTCCTTTACTGAGTATACCTCGTTACCTTTTAAGTGCCACAGAGTTGAACTGATGCTGAGTTCTTCATAATGCCCCACTTTACCCATAATAGAATTGTAAATTTTCTTATCGAGACCTGATCCCTTTGTATCAGCTGCTATTTGCTTCCCATGACTTCCACTCAACTTGTTCTGGTTGGCTCATGTGATCAATTTGGGAGCGTTGAAGACACCACATTTTTCATGGCATTTATTCATCTGCTCGTGGAGTCATTGGAATCCATGGCTTATAGATGTTCCTTGTTGGAGTCAAATGCGAAAGGCTGTATTTGAATTTTTCAAATTAGCTCTTACAACTAGTGTCCTTTATCACACGGTGCTTCAGCTTCGTGTTCCAGAGGCATCTTCTTGTGCTTACACGTATAAATGAGATATTTATATTGTATAATTTTTACTCTTGATTAATAAACTTTTTTTTTTGTCCTTCAAGGAAAAAAGTCTAAAGACTCAACACAATGCTTTGCCAATGTGCAGCATCTGGATTATTGTAATACATGAAACATTCTGAGTAAAGCAATGTCAAAGTCCTAGATGCAATTAGCTAAATGCAACAAACGTCAACTAGCTACGGATGAGACTATTTTGTAGATCTTTCTTCATCTATTTTAGGTCAATTCATATTAGAAAACTTACTTCCAGGTACCATGAATGTCTGCACAACTTTGGATTCCTCCATATTAAATCTATTTAAAACTCCTGCAATATTTTGATTTTCAAAGAGAGCTCGAATTTGTTATTTCTGTCCCTGTACATTTCAATCTCAAGAACCTTTTCAATGGTCTGAGACCAATCATGTCGAACCTATTTTAAATTATTGTCTTGTATTTTTCCAAGATTTCAATATTGCTGGAGACCATGAAATTATCATCCATGAATAGTGCAATGTAGCAGATTTCTGATCCCTGCTTAAAAACATAGATGTTTCCATCCTTGTTGAGGTGTGACGTTAAAAATCTCTTCTTCTTCTTCTCTTAAATATGTAGCCACATACAAGCACCACTGCCTTCAAACTTACCTTCTTCAAACCTTGGTGCTTGCCTCATATAAATTTCCTCCTCCAATTTTGAGTTCGAAAAGGCAGTATTCACATTCATATGATGTATCTCAAAATCCTTTGCATTTGCAAGTGTCAATAACATACTTATATTGGTCAGCTTTACTATTGGAGAATAAGTATCTTCGTAATCATTCATTTCTTTTTGCGTAAAACCTTGTGCAACTAAACGAGCCTTATATTTAATAGAATTCTTATATGTTCCCTGTTTTGCCTAGTATACTAACTACAATCTATAATGTTTTTATTTTTTGGCATGTCAACTAGCTCATATATTTCAGTTTCATTAAAATCATTTATCTCCTCGTCCATTGCCTTCTTCCACTCCTTAGCATCTATAGAATTCAAGGCTTGATTAAGGGTTCATGATCAAGTAGTGATAAAATCTCAACTATGTGAGTCTTAGCTGGATCATGTTTCATCCTTTTACTTCTGCCAAATTCATCTTTGCCAAATTTAGAATGACTTGCCTTTCCTTCATTTTGGAGTATTTGAGTATATGTCCTTCTTGCATGATGATCGATCCTTTGTTTGAGGTAAGATTTCAGATTCATGATCTTCTGTTGCAACAAATTCCTGAGCTCCTCCGTCAAGCTTAACTTTCTTTTCCTGCAAGTCACTAGCAAAAGGCTCATCATCTAATATTTCAGTTTCAATTTTAGGCTGCTCATTCTCTATTTCAGTTCTCTCCCCTTGTTTGTATTTCTCAGCATCAAATGACTACCCTGATTCTGGTCAAAAAGAACATCTCTACTTGTTTATATTTTCCTTCTTATTGGCTCATATAATCTATAGGCTTTAGATTTCTCGTCATAACCTATCAAATAGGAGATCCATGCTCTATTATCAAATTTTATTTTCTGCTCCTTTGGAATATGCACAAACATTTATATGCTTTAAAATAGTTATAATCTGGTTTTGTACCAGACCATAACATCTTGGGTATAGATGTTCTTATACTTATAGAAGGCCGTAAGTTTTGGATATGCATAATAGTTCTAAATGCCTCTTCCCACAAGAAATTTGAAAGTCCAGCATGCTTCCACATAGCCCTGACTGCATTCAAGATTAGTTCTATTCTTTCTTTTTTATGCACTATTCTGTTAAGAGAATCACTACAAGTCAGTTGCTTTTTGATTCCTCTATAAATTTTCTTACAAATACTCGCCACCTCGATCAGAGCGTATACATTTAATTCTCCTGCCAGTTTCACGCTCAGTTTCTGCTGCAATTTATCTAAAAACCTCGAATACTTCATCCTTAATTTTAAACAAATACATTTGGTGTTTCTACTAAAGTCATCGATGAAAGTGAATATGTAGCAAAATAACAGGGGGTTTCAAGGGGATTTGACATGGATGTAAAAATAACAATTCCTAAAACCATAGACCATATATCCCTAAAACAATTGAATAAGTTGTTAAAATGAAAAAACATAGATTCAAGATAAAAAATAATCACATTATCTCAATGGGTATATTGGTTAAAAGTAGTCTTATTAGGACATTGAGTTATTTTGGTAGAGGTTCGAGCCCTGTATTTCATATTCTAAAATCTTAGGCAAAGCCGTATAGAGGTTCGATATTCCCTAAAAACCTTAGAAATCGTATTTCAAATTTCAAAATCATAGAGTAGCCTCCAATCATAAATGAAGTATGGTAGCCAGTGCTCATGGGCTCCAATATCTGATCACGGATCATTAGGATCGTGAATCAGAGCTGCGTTAGTCCAGGGTGCATCTCGTTTAGAAATATGTAGCAAAATAACAGGGGGTTTCAAGGAGATTTGACATGGATGTAAAAATAACAGTTCCTAAAACCATAGACCATATATCCCTAAAACAATTGAATAAGTTGCTATATAAAAAAAAAACATAGATTCAAAATAAAAAATAATCACATTAGCTCACTGGATATATTGGTTAAAGTAGTCTTATTAGAACATTGAGTTATTTTGGTAGAGGTTGGAGCCCCATATTTCATATTAAAAATCTTAGACAAAGCCATATAGATGTTCGATATTCCCTCAAAGGCCCCAGTATACGATCTGGGTCGTAGGATCGACGAATCCGACGACTGTGGTAATCTAGGGTGCACCTCGTTTAGAATATGTGCACCTCGTTTAGAATGCTCTTCACGTTGAGAGGTCCACACAAACTGGTGTGAATTAGATCCAATATGCCCTTAGCTCTCTTCATTGATTTTTTAAAAGGTAATTTAGAATGCTTTTCCAGCATGCACACAATACAAGGTATATCTGCTGCATCTTTCTCCTGGGTGTAAAATCGCTAGTGGGGTACAACTTTTGGCGAAGCGTTTAAGCACTTTAAGTCTTTGAAACTTCATGGGGCGTCGAAGCGAATCACGCCCTTCTCCCTCCTTTTCCCACAGTATGGCTTCAGTCCGGTGTTTCAATGTTGATGGTGGCATGGAGGATGATTTTCCACGACATGTCGAGTGCATTGCAATTCGAGTGAAAGCCCCACGAGGAAGAAACTTGGATTGGAAAATAATGTCCGCGGATGAAGTTAGGATTCTGTTTGGACAAAGAGAAGTTGAACAAAGGGAAAGATAAAATGGCAGCAATGCAAAGAATGCTCAGAAGTTGGAAACACTCTTGCCAAAAAATGTGCAGAATTGTCACAACCGAAAAGTAAGAAAGCAACTGGCCCTTGCACTGCGTTTGAAAATTGCACTAGATCAATACTTGCACGAGGAACAAAGTAAAGCTGGAGGCTGCATTTTAACATTGCAATGCCAAAAGATACCACACCAATAGACAAGTAAAAGCGGTGGATGTTGTATGTTAGGAAAGAAATGAAGGCAAAGCCAAAGATTGGAGTCTGAGAATCGTGCATGAGATTGGAAAATCGAGTTTACTTATCACAAAAGAATGCAGGCGGTAGAAAGTGGTGAGGAATGAAGGCCTCACGAATTACAGAAAATGATGTTGGAAGAAACGATTTAAGGCAGAGCCACAAATGATTTGGCTACAAAAGCAGGAGAAGTTCAAGCTTAATCCAAAGCTGTGAGTTGGGCCCGAAATTAAAGATTTGGAAGCGGTGTCGGATGGAAACTTGTACCGGGAACAAGGTACAAAAAGCAATGGAGCCTACATGCATTATTGGCGAGGTGAAATGTAAACTCAAAACTTGAGGAGTTAAAAGTTCACCGAAGAAGAGCGAGAGACTTCTGCAATTCTACATAAACAATTTGTGGAAAATTTGAAAATGGATACTCACGCAACATTTAGCATCTCTCTTATTATCACGAGATAAGTTATTAGTGGAAGATCCATTTTATACATGTTAGGCATGTGATGCGGAATTTACTAAAGCTTATAGGTTAAGTTGCTTGGTGCCAACATGGGTATCATATAACTTGTTGTTCATTGTTGAGGAGGAGGACAATGTATTCATGATTTGCCACGGAAAGGTGCGGAGGGTGTATTTGATGAGCTGGGTTTTGGCCATGTTAGGTGTACAAATAGTACACCAAAAGGATGTGTTAATCCAGATCACCTGGTGAGGTCTCACCAGCCGAGGGGTTCAAAGAAGGACAATGGTGCCATTGAAGATGCATCCATAGAAGTCTGATCAATTGTGGTTGGATACAGCAATGAGAACCACCACCACCGGTCAAGAAGGCTGTCAAGAAGGTATAGAGGCTGTAAACCTGACACCGGTTAATGGCTCACGGCCAGTTGTGAACCTGGCCAGTTATTGGAAAAAACAACAGAACCCAGGTGTACCTGCTTGAAGCACCTAAGAAGGAAGTTGAGGAGTAATTCCATCGGATGAGGGCAACTTAGGTGAATATTTGCCAAAGGAAAGTGAGGAAGAACAAAGGGGAGTAAAGGCGGAGGATAGCAAAGAAGTTGTCAGGGCTACAAGAAAGAGAACAAAAATGGCTATGCAAAGATCACGAAGCGATCTGATCATGATACCCTGCCGTCCGAAGTGTCTGATTGCAGAAGAAAATCACGAGAATCGAGGCCCTCAAGTTTAGGGTGAGCACGATCTTCAAAAAGTGATTGCTGCCCTTAATAGAAGCACGGAGGGTCCGTTGTAGGCATTCTTTGGGCAAAGCCAAATAGTGTTACTTAAAACATTGAATATTATTGATTTTCTTTATTGCATTCAGGATTACCCGGTTGATTCTGTTAGGTCGGAGAATCTGGCTGTCTGAGAAAAGGTTCCACATTCAACCCATTTTCATTTTCATCTTCATCTATTTATTCATGTAGTAATTCTGTTGTGTAGGTATTCGGATGTTCCAACGTACTAAATATTGATTTGGCTGACAAAAGTAAAACTCATTGTCTTGGATTTAAATGGTGTGTTGGTAAAACATGGTGCAAATGAACACATACGCTTGGAAGCGGGATTGACAATGACATACACTAGCGAGAAAAGTGATATTGGACGAAATGATGATCTTCTTGAAGACTTTATTCTGAGAAGTGTTGTGTTGGTATATGGTCATCAATGCAACTCTCTAATGTGGAAGATGTCTTTAAATTACTATGTCGATGTGAGGAATGAGGATTTCAATTTGTATGGGGGCCGAGGGGAAAAATGTAATGCGGTGATTTTCCACCACCTAACAAACTGTTGTCCGATCATGAGTAAACCACTTAGGAAAATATATAAGTCTACAGATTCAAAGGTAAGACTTTGCTTCTTGATGATTCATTATACAAGACTATGGAGTCCACTGGAAATTCTGCGAATTTTGCATTCAAGATGGATGTCTATGATGAAGTGCTATGAGTACTCACCCCAAAGATAGAAGAAATCTTTACTTGAGGCCAAAGTGAGGAAAAATGAAGTCACTTGTGAAGAACACCTGAGATACAAGCCTTGGCCTAAGGCAGGATAGAAAGATTGTAAACTATGCTTGGAAAGACTTTTCTGGAAAACAATTACCCGGTTCTGAGGAGTTTGTGAAGGAGAATTGGAGAAAGGTTATATGGTGATGGCGATTGTCATTCTCATGATTATTAACTTTGTTGTCATTTATTTAGGCCAAGAGGAATCCTACCTTTTCATGTACCATCTTTATCTTAATTTAGAATGTTTTTGCTATATTGTTTATGTAGTTCAATGCAGAGACTTGTCTATAAGTTTTGCTATATTGTTTATATCTACTTCATCTTGTACAGGGATGCTTAAAACTTATCTACATTCTTAAACAACAATTCAATCTTCATTTGAAGTTAGTGTCCATGCACACCACCCTTGTGCATCCTCACTATTATTAATATATATAAAAATGTGTGCTTCACGTGCTTAGGTCTTTGGAACAACAAATCCTTGAAAGAATAACATCAATTTAGGTTAAGTGTCAAAAGAATTACAATGTTATTGGGAGGCTGGCCATAATTTTTCATGGAATTCTCTGTGAAGTACATTTTTATCTCTGTGCCTTCTATTTTTTCCATATCAATTTTAAGATATCTTACCATGGTACGAGGCTTGAGTTGTTTAGTGATCAACATGTACTTGAAATTACCAAATTGATAATACAATCCACTTAGATAACCTCATACTCAAATTTTGCCCCCATCCATCTTTGTATGAATCTTCAAGTGTGTATTTGGGTTCACATTGCACTTGAGGATGTAAGTCCACACCCTACGAATTGTCTACCTCCATTCCTTTGCCAAAGGTATCACCTACCTCTACTGGAAATTACTGATCCATTCATTGAAGCTTGTTCAAGAGTCTCATTTTTCTTCTCAACTCCTGGTTTTAAAGTGGGTTACCTCCCTTTCCAAATCTACGTATTGATCACGAGGAGTCCCAATTCGATCCATGCAAAATAAGCGAAACATAGCGAGGCATCTATGAGCAAGCTTTGTTTGGTCTACCTCTTCTTGTGATGCAGGCAGTGGGAATCTTCTTTGTGCCTTCGTGTTTCAATTTCATATTCTTCCATGTTTGCCACAGAGTTCAATTTCCCAAAATATCTTTTGATCTCATCTGTTTCATCAAGCATTATTTCTTTGAAATATGTACCACGAAGAAGTTTACAATATCTTTAGTAGAAAGTTTACATATAAAAATTAAATCCCCAACACATAACAACCAACGCGTAATAACCATTGACATTAACAACCAACACATAACTACCATTTGACATTAATTATGCCCAACCATTGGGTCCAACACATTTATATTAAAATCCCCTTAAACCCCTTTTGGTTTGGGTGCATATTCACACCGGGGGTGACTTTCAGAACCTTGAGAGTACATTGGATAAAATATTCACCTTATTCCTTAATCTACCGCGAGTACATAAAATTCCTGGATTTTGTGGGGTATGCAAGTACAAATTTGCTATCTTGTATAACAAGATTAAGCAAAAATGCTATAAGATTTCAAAGCGGAGAATACTATATGGGTGTTGATTTAAATGCGTGCAAAATACAATTATGAGGGCTCTCATTGCCCCTCGTCACCCCATGTGAATATGCACCCAAACCAAAGGGGTTTAGGGGATTTTAATATAAATGTGTTGGACCCAATGGTTGTGTTAGTGTCAATGATATGTGTTGGTGTTAATAATCAATGATGACCGTGTTGGTGATATGTGTTAATTATTATGTGTTGGGGGATTTAATTTTTTATATGTTGAATGATAATAGTTTGTGTTGCAAAAAATTTTGACCCCTTAGGGGCCTTAGGAGACGATCACCCCTCCTGGCTGTGACAAAATTTTGGGAATTCAAACCCAGGAAAAAACTAAATTCATTTGAGGCTTTCATCACTGTAGCTTTTTTGAATTCATCCTGATAAAACAAATAGAACATAAATAAAGTTACCCATAAAGATAGAGCAGATTTGATCCATTATTCTAAAAGTCTTAAAGTTTAAAACACCCATACCTGAAACATTTTCATTTGGAATTTATCATTTATCCATGGTTCTTGTGGTGAGAAGCCAAAGTGCACCACACATGTGCCCATTATGCACCACACACACACACAAAAAGAGGGCTTTTGTTGTGAGCCATTGGTTGTTGATCATTATGCATCCTGCAGCACAAAAGATGTGCAGATATCACGAGGATCATGCTTGATAATGAGAGAGGCATTAACACTTGGTACACAATGGATAACCTGCCACCATAGTACAGAGACTTTAGGATGGAGCAACATATCCCAAAGCCATCACCGTATATGATAAAGTGGGTTGTGGAACCTATAGGTGCCATCCATCTAGCAACTTGAAGGGTTATGGTGCTAAAAGAAGGTGACATACTGATATGACAAAGTGCTTGCCTTTGTGAATATTTTCATGGCACCCGTTTAGTAACACCAACTTGTACAATAAGAAGCAAATTTTTTGCGACCTTCTCCCATAAAGACACATCCCAGAGGCGGGAACATTGCACGAAACTTCGGAGGAGGGCTAAGGCGATGAAGCGACCCTTTACATACCATGCTTGAATAAAAGACAACACACAGAGCATAGTCTCTGCGTAGGGATGAGGCCGATCTTTGTGGAGTGGAGGTCACGAGGGAGTGCAGGCGATTGGGTGCCCACCACCATGGAGTCTCAATAGAGATTGTGGATGGAGAACTGTGAAAAAGATGTTTTATTTGCCTTCCATGCTGTCAGCAATCCCTGAGAAATGGAGAAGCACTTGGAAAAGACTCACAGGCTGAAATAATGCTCAAGGTAAGAACTAGTTTGTGACCTTCATCTAGTGGGATCTGATGACCAAGAGCTTGTCTAGGAAGGCATAAACCCGGAAGTCATCTTCACCATTGAGTCTCAAATAAACTTTGAAATAAGGGCTTTGCTTTCTGCAATAAGAAGTCCATCATGCGAGACCACACGCCCATTTTAGAAGGATGCACTTGATCAAGCCGCATCCATGACACCTTCCTGTGCAGAGCCCATATAAAGTTAGAACTATTGCAATGAGCTCCACGTACTTTGATGCGTGTGGCTAGCAATAAGGATGCCATATAAACATAAGGTACCTCTTGGGGTGACTTGGCCAGCACATGTCACGACCCACAAGAGACAACTTTCGCGGTGGACCACGGGAATAGGGTACTTCTCAAACCCTTAATCATCTTCTCAAGGCAGCTCCATTAGTAACATGGATGCCATTTGGAATCCCCAACAACTTGATGCTTTGTCCATGCGCGTATTTCCACGGATATTCATGAATACATGCGGTCGGGTATCAATGTCCATAAAGGCATTACCTTTGCCACCCCACAAGGACATTTGGAAGCCAATCAGAAGAGAGGTAATGCAGAGTAATTTGGCGGTTTCTAGATTTTTAACATTAACGGGGAAGAGGAGCATTGTTATTTGCATATTGATTGCAAACATCTTGTGTGCCATCATCATTGCAAGACCATAGAATCCCTCTGTGGATTTACCTTGATGAATCGCTGCGACAAAGCCTGCTGCGACAATTGTGAGGCTTGATGGTGATAAACATCCACTGGCGAATACCGATGAAGTGAGAAGACATCGGCTGACTCATTATGGAGCGAAACGTTCGCCAGAGCATAGACAAATCGATCTTAGCATACATCGGCATGAATTTCTAGCTAACGCTTTGTCATAAGCCTTCGCCAAAATCAAGCAAGGTATACAAGCGAAGGTTTATACGTGCCCGATAGATTCCCTAAATAGCGGCGGCGACGTGTTCAAAATGCATCGTTTGGAAAACACGATTGGGTTGTTGAGATAGGTCGTCAAGATGTCCTTCACCCGCTCTTGCAAAAGCCTTGGCGAAGATCTTATATACAAATGACAATATAAGATGATGGGCGCCCGGGTCTAAAATAGTCTAAGGATCTTTGACCTTGAGGGATGAGTAAGTACGGGCATTTAAAATTACCCACTTGATTATCAGTTTTTCATACCAAATTTTACAAGAAACCACTATAATAAAATAATATTACTTTGTGGGTTAATATGTTGATTAACCATGAATAGTTACAGATTGTGGTTCTTACTTACGATTTTTTAAGGAAGTATAGTTAATTTTTGAGGTGTGGTTTATATAACTAGGTGTAGTTTTTAAGTAGCTGGTTTTTAAGAAAGTATGATTTTTTAAGGTGTGGTTTATAAGTGGGTGTAGTTTTTACGTGGTTTTTTTTTTGAAGGAAGTATACTTTTTTGAAGTGGTGTGGTTTATAATTAGGCTTAGTTTTTAAGTAGCTATTTTTTAAGGAAGTATAGTTTTTTAAGTGTGATTTATAATATGGTGTAGTTTCTAAGTAGCTATTTTTTTAAGGAAGTATGGTCTTTTTGAGGCTCCAACATGTTAAGGTGGCTTAAACATGTGGGCTCTAACATGCCATCTAGACTCCAACATGCGACCCAGTCTCAAACATGTCAAGATGGCTCAAACATGCCACGAGGGCTGCAACATGCCACCTAGGCTCCAACATGCCAAGGTAGTTCAAACATGCCATGTGGGCTCCAATATGTCACCTCAACTCCAACATGCTAAGGTGGCTCCAACATGCCACCTAGGCTCTAAAATGCCACGCGAGCTCCAACATGCCATCTAAAACCAACGTATAAGGTGGCTCATGCAATGCGTGGGCTCAGCACCACCTTGTCTCCAACATGCCAAGGTGGCTCAAACTATCACCTAGGCTGCGAAATGCCATTACAAGCTCGAAATGCCACCTAGGCTCCAATATGCCAGATTGGGCAAACACTGTTTCGCGTGGGCTCCACCATGTCACTGGGCTCCAACATGCCAAGGTGGCTCAGAGCATGCTCGTGGGCTCCAACATGCGACCCACTCTCAAACATGCCAAGGTATGGCTTGCCGCATGAGGGCTACAACATGCCACCCTAGGCTCCAACATGCCAGGTGGTTCAAACATGACATCTGGGACTCCAACATGACACCTGGGCTCAACATGCCAAGGCCGGTGAAACATGCCCGTGGGCTCCAACATGCCACATCGGCTCCAACATGCCACCTCGACCAACGTGCCAAGGTGGTAATCATACCACCTAGACTTTGAATGCCATGCGAGACACAACATGCCACCTGGCTCCAACATGCCAAGGTGGCTCAAACATGCGTGGAGCCAACATACCTGCTCCAACATGCCAGGTGGCTCAAACATGCCATATGGGCTCAACATGCCACTAGGCTCCATCATCGCGACATGCCAGGTGGCTCAAATGCCATCACGGGGCTCCAACATGCCACCCTAAGCTCCAACATGCCCGTGGGCTTCAACATGCCCTCAGCTCCCAACATGCCAAGGTGAAGCAAACATCACCACCCTAGGCTCCGAGATGCCATATGGGCTCCAACATGCCAGGTGACTCAAACATGCCGCGTGGGCTCCAACATGCCAAGGGGCTCGACGTGCCGCGTGGGCTCCAACATGCCAAGGTGAAACTAATCACAGCCACTGAACTCCAAAATGCCGGGGCTCCAACATGCCACTAAGGGTTCCAAAATGCCATCACGGGCTCAAAATGCCACCTAGGCTCCAACGCCAAGGTGGTTCAAACATCACCATGTGGGCTCAGACATGCCACCTCGGCTCCAACATGCTAAATTGGCTCCAAACATGCCACCCTAGGTGCAAAATGCCACTCGAGCTCCAACATGCCACCTGGGCTCCAACATGCCAAGGTGGCTCAAGCATGCTAAGGTGGCTCATGCATGACATGGGCTCCAACATGCCACCTTGTCTTCAACATGGTGGCTCAAACCTCTGCATCTAGGTACAAAGATATCACGCCAAGCTCGAAATGCCACCTAGGCTCCAATGCCAAGGTGAAGCAAACGCGACAACGTTGGCTCCACCATGTACCCTAGGCTCCAACATGCAACCTGCTCTCAAACATGCCAGGTGGCTCCAGCGAGACCCTACGGGCTCGGTATGCCACCCACAAATCCCAACATGCCAAGGTGTTCAAGCGTACCATGCGGGCTCAACATGACACCTTGGCTCCAGCATGCCAAGGTGGCCGGCTGTCTGCGATGGGTGCCAGTGGGCTCCAACTGTACCACCTCGGCTCAACATGCAAGGTGAAGCCCAATCATACCACCTAGGCTGCGAGATGCTTGCAGCGGACTTACAACATGCCACCTAGGCTCCAACATGAAGGTGGGCTCCAGGCATGCCATAAGCTCTAACATGCCACCTCTCCCAGCATGCGAAGGTCGGCTCAAACATGCCATGTGGGCTCCAACATGCCAGGGGCTCCAACATGGAGCCCTGGTCTCAAGCATCCCAGGTGGCTCAAAGTGCCGTCGCGGGCTCCAACATGCCATCTGAAGCCAACGTGCCAGGGCGGCTAGAAGCATGCCACATGGGCTCCAACATGCGCCTCGACTCCAGCGTGCCAGGGTGGCTCCGACATGCCACCCTGGGCTCAGGATGCCACCGCGTGCTCAACATGCCACCTGGGCTCGACGTGCCGCCGTGGCTCAAACATGCCACCTGGACTCCAGATGCCGTGCGGGCTCCGGCATGCCACCTAGGTTCCAAGATCGTGGGCTCCAAAATGCCCGCGTGGGCTCCAAAATGCGAAGGTGGCTAAACATGCTATGTGGGTTCCAACATGCCACCTCACGGCTCCAACATGCCAAGGTGGCTCAAACATGCCACGTGGGCTCCAACGTGCCACCTAGGCTTTAACATGCCAAGATGTCGGACATGCCATCTTTGGGTCAACATGCCACCTACAAACCAACGGCGGCCTAGTCTCAAACATCACCAAGGTGGCTCTAACATGCCACCTGGGCTCCAATATGCCACATAGGCTCCAACATGCCAGGTGGCTCAAACGTATAAGGTGTCTCAAGCATGCCACATGGGCTCAACATGCCTCGACTCAACATGTCAAGGTGGGTCAAACATGCCATAGGCTCTTGAAGAGTACGTGGGCTCCAATGCCACCTCGGCTCACGACATGTCAGGTGGCTAAAACATGCCACTTTAGGCTCTAAAATGCCTTGTGGGGTTCAACATGCCACCTGGGCTCAACATGCCAATGTGTCAAACATGATGCGTGGAGGCTCAAACATGCCAAGATGGCTCAAACACATCACCTGGGCTCCAACATGCCAAGGTGGCTTTTAACATTCAATTCAATCATTTGTGTCAAGCGCCGTTTCTAATGGAATATTTTTCCAGTGCTTTAATTGATTTCACATGTTATTTTTATGGTTCAAATGTTGTCCACTAGAGATCCACCATGGCTGGTTGCCTCCAACATGCCATCGCGGTACATGCTTTATGCCAAAGGTGGCTCAAACGTACTCGTGGGCTCTAAGATGCCAAGGTGGCTCCAACATGTAAGGTGGCTCGAACATGCCACCTGGGCTCCAGCTTATGCCCTCCCTCCCTCCTCCCCTCCCCCTCTCTCTCTTTGTCTCTCTCTGTCTCTCTCTGATTGGATCTGATAGAAGCATTGGCACCTTATCCATGTCGAACAAGGACAAGACTTTGTGTGGCTGCCTCACCAGGGGAGGAGGTCCGGACCAGGCGGACTCGAGAGAAGGTTGGCCGACCACCGGCCCAGCTTTCACGGCAGGTCAACTCCTCAAGGCGGGTATGCTAACGTCCCTTCTCTCGGATCTTGGTTTCCCTATCCAACTGTTGAATCCTCCATTCAAGGACCCTGCTTTAAGAAGATTCAAAAAAAATTCAAGATCGGTCTGGGAGAACTTATCAAACTGTGAAGCGTCTTGTGGCGACAGTGTAGAAACCCAAGTGTTTCGTCGTTCGGGTAGTATAGAGGCGCCGAAATGACGATTTGACATTTCCATATCGTGAAATTACCTTAGGGATGAAGTTACACAATCTATTTTGGCAAGGAAAGAAACATAAACACTATACATAGTAGTATTTTGCAGCCACCTCCTAAGCCAATTGACTACGAATGTGTTCTTGAAGGGTTTACATTTCGGATGTCGAGTTTTGGTTCGTTGTACTTAGGATGCATGCTTTGATATGGTCTTAAGGCAATCAATCTTCGTGCAAAATTCGCAAAATAGCATCAATTACATTAGCATCCCTAAAGCAAAATGAGGTATTTCCATTCAAATTAGAATATCTCGAGTTGTGCTGATCTTTTTCAAATGATTTTTGGAGGAGCAATCAGAGAGAAGTGTGATGAGATGTGGAAAAACAATTGGCTCAATTTGGACATGCGATGACTGAGAAAATCGGGTTCAAAGTTGGAAATGGAACTTGATAGTGCACTTCCCTGAGATAAAACAAGGTCTGCACACTCAAATGATGATAACTCAAGCGTTACTCAACAGTTTTGAATTATTTTTTAATAAATATGGGGAAAAAGTTGTAGAAACATGGAGGAAAAACTTGGCCTGATTTGGAATTGAGATGATGGAGAAAAAGGAGGTCAAAGTGAATCACAAATTCTGTCAGTGACTGTCACAGAAAAACAGCAAGCAGTTTTTTGGATCTCGAGCTTTATAATGGTTTTTTGCATTATTGCAACTATCACATGCCTGAACAGGGCCTGAGATCATGTGCAGAATATAAAATTGTAGTTTGGATCATGAGAAGTGTCTCTGTAATAACAAAGATACTTCTCATGATAACTTATTACAGATAACCTATAAACAATTAGCTCTTGATCTCTAATTGCCAAAATGGGAGGAGGATAGATCCAAACTCCTGTCCGTCAGTTCCTAAGGTAATGTTGATGTTCTGAGTCCATTGGCAGAGCCAATTCGTAGTACTAAAGGGGAGCAAGTTGCATTTTCGTCACATGGACCTTTAGGAGAGAACTTTTAGGAAAAGTTGCTTCCAGAGGCTTCCAGGGATCCATCTTCTGGCTTCAAGATCCTCCCTCTATGTAATGACATGGCCCAAGATCCTAGTCAAATCTGACTAGGATATAGCTTCCAAAACATAAACCCTGTGTGTTGTTAGAAGGGTTTACGTTTTGTTTTTTTTAATTGAAGGCCTGTATATTGATGTATAAGTAATGGTACAAAATTTACTTTTACGAGGGAAGTGGCAAAGCAATGCCTAAGAGCTTTTAAAAGTTTAAAGATAAAGCGTCCGGATCATGGCTGCTTTTGTTGATAATGTCGGATAGTTTGGATAGTTTTTCTTGTCGGATCATAGATTTCCATGAAATGAAAGGGAGCCACACAGTTGAAGTTTGTGATTTTCCTTCCTCTTCCCACGACCATAATAGATAGGATGCAAAGGTGCACCAAGCAAGATGCATGGTCATGTTGAATCTTCCCTATGTCTTTTGGCCCATAACAAGTCCCTTCCGAACATTGATGGCTGGTCTGCCCGGCAATTGCATAAACCACGGTTCCCTCGTGCGTCTGGTTGGCGGCCCAAAACGAGCCATTCCATGTTGGTGGTGGGATCATCTTCTTCCTTTTGATTTTCCTTTTGATATGAGGCAGTCCACAAAGTAAATGATAAATGAGTAAGATTAGATGGCATCAACAAAAATCTGCACGATAAGCGCCTGCGAGGGTGAGTGATTTCATTATTAAAGATAGAGTATTTCTCCTTTCCATCCTCCGCAGGGAGGATATAAATTCTCGATGCGTTAGGATTATTAGGCATAAAGAAGTCTAGAGAGCTCATAGAGGAAGATTATATGCAAAGGATTTGAAAGTAGCTCAAGACCCTCGGACCAAATACAATCTCTGAGAAAAGGTGATTCTCATCTTCTCTTTGTCCAAAACACCTTGGACATACACGGGGCATGTAATGCATGCATTCTATATCTCTTACTAGAAAAAGTGCCCGGCGTTGGGCTTTTCGATCGGCATAAGTTCAAAGTAAAATACTATAAATGGAAGTATGGTCTTTGCGTGCAATCAAGCCATATTCATCACATGCATTATGTTCTAAAATTAATGCGCATCTTTCGGATCAAGGATGGAGCTGCAAATAACCATTTCTTACTTTCGCCATTTGAATCAAGATATATAGTGATGTTCTAATCGAGAAGAGAGTTGAAAAAAAACAAATAGGCGCATTGCTTTAAATATAGATTCACAAACAAATAGAAGCGGAGAATGATTACATTTTGATGCAAATAAATAGTCTAGCAAATTTATCTTTGTATCATAACAAAGCCTACCAATGAAATCTTTTAGCATAAACTTAGTACATGAAGGCTTCTTGGCGAGTTTTCTTTTTTCTGAAATTTAACATCGGGAATACATTTCTTCAAGGCTCGTCATCTAAAGCTCAATATCTTGTGCAACCCATGGTATTACATCCCACAACAAAAGGCAAAGTGGTTCGTTGCTTTTTTATTCTTTAAAGCTTACTATATGAAGAAGAATTTTGCCTCAATTAAACATAAAAATTGGCACCATAATTATGGGCAAAACCCAGTGGGAATATTCTTGGTTCAATCTCCTTGTACATGTTTAGAACTACACGGTTATTGGTTGTTCCATGCATGCATGTTGACATTAATAGATGCATTGTGTTACGTTTAATTTTCTTCATATCTTTGCACTTGTATATAATATTCCAATACAAAATCTATCTAATGATCTAAAAGCGGTCATCCAAATAAAAATAGATTTGATACCACAAAGTTTATCATCAATATATCCTTAAATGGCAAATCTTAGAATTCAACAAGCGTAAATGATTCACGAAAGACACCAACTTCTTTAAATAAAAAAGAGACATAAAACAACTTTCCTAGAAGGTTCTCTCATCTTTGGAGCCCAATGCTTATCCACTTTACTTCCAGCGATCATATCTCTATGAACTTAGCTTTCCATATGCCCCTTGCTGCATTTTTGCAACCTGTTTTCCTCGACAATTCTTGCATGGGTCACTGGCAATCTTAGCATGGCAATCTTGGCATGTAAATCTTTGGTACATTTTATTTTATGAAGGAATAAATCATGACATGTTAACAACAATTCAATGATAAAAGCTAGAAATTATTGCTAGCTTTTTTGTGTAAGTGTTATTACATAATTATATGCACATTCCTTCTTGGCTTGCATCCTCCGCTTCCCATGGGTTGATGAGCATATAGAAATATCTTCTAGTTGAGAGCATGCTCTTCTAACCGATAGTTTATTGTAAAACCATGATTTCACAACATTACATTTTCTGGACATTTCTTGCATGGGTCACGGCAATCTTGGCATGTAAATCTTTGGTACATTTTATTTTATGAATAAAGCGGCATGTTAAACAACAATTCAATGATAAAAGCTAGAGAAATTATTGCTAGCTTTTTGTGTAGAATGTTACTACCATAATTATATGCACATTCAGCCTGTAGCTTGCATCTCTCCACTTCCCATGGGTTGATGTGAGCATATAGAAATATCTTGTACCTATATGGGCGGACTCTCTACCAATTTCTTATTTATATTGCTAGGTTCAAAATACTTGTTGCCTGACATATCATTTTACGTGGTAGGTGGAATGATAGACTGAAACATTTGCTGCTCATTTCATTCATGTTATTCATCTCCTAGAAGTCGAGGGCCTTGTCAAAATACTATGTGATGATTCTAGAATTGGGCTACATTCTTGTTGAAGGACAATAGTTCAATTCAACAAAGTAATGTCTATAGTCCAAATAAAATATGCAACTCATAAGAACGACATGAAAACAACTCACCTTCAAAGCTGAGCTTGTCTGAGACCGGATATTGTTTGCAGAGTATCTTTGTTGCAGCTCTGAAAGTTATATAGTTACCCTCAAAGAAGATGACCCCAAAATATCCTTCAGCTTTCTTAAGCCTTCACACATGGTTTTCCCATGTCAAAAGATGCTAGGGTCTTCACAGGCGTTGGGACATATATCATAGGCTATAACCCGATTACATTAGTATTTCACGGCCACATGACAGCGGTCTAAGAGAACTTCACTTCTTGAGACAAACTATGCATTAAAACTTCAAGAACACTTTGAATAGCATGTAATTGTGAGAGCTGTCCATGTTCCATTCTGGTCCAACAACTTCCCATCCGCGGATCTTGTCACATTGAAGCTAATATAAATTAAGTACACTTCATACATTTGACATCACTAAAGCAGCTTACTCAAAATCCTAAATATACAAAGTCCATTTGAGTATACTCCTGAACACCAACCTATATATTACCTTCAAAACTTGGGATCCCACAAGTCCAAGGCTCAATTGTACACGGCAATCAGTTGCCATGTGCTTAAAGATATATTTTTATTGTCACAGGTCCTGCTTTATCCATACTATTTTGCCTGAGGAAACATTAAGTCCGGAACTTATGATAAGGCACCTTGAAGAAAATGCAAGTAATACCATGCATTAGATGCTGGCGATATATAGTTTTCAAATACCGCAAGAATTAAAAAGGGCGCTACTTGATGAATTAAGTTGCAAGCGTAGTGCAGCCAATGCAAGAAGAATGAAGGCACTCCATTGAATTTAGTTTAACTTTGGAATAGTAACAAAATTGATTATACAAAATATTATTCTTGATCAGCGGAACATGACAATAAAATCGGCTTACTTTCTATTTAAAACCACCCGGTAGAAGACCAGTCTTGATAATGTTGAAATTCTTTAAGATCGATAGCTAAAACATCGGCATATATACAAATACATATCTTGCCGCGATTAAAACCGGTATGAGCCAATCTTGCCGTCCTCAACAACTCACCGGATACCAAGCGAGATCATGTGCAATTATTTGTTGATCAAAACCAAAGAACATCACATGTCACATCGGATGGATTACCATCAAGAGAAAGATAATGATCTAAGTCAAATATTAATTTGTTTAACAATATAGTGACATATAAAGATCTTGCTACATCTTAAGATCTTGTATCCATTATCTTAACGATGCATGATTTAGGCAATGGACACAATGAGTTCTTCACAAAGATGCAGTATTTGCAGGAATAGGATGAACCTTGACCTCATCCAATGTGGTACCCTGTCCGAAATCAAATCTGACAAAATTTGGTAGGCCATTACTTCTAATGCAAAAGCAACAATTAGACTCTAGCTCAAACAGGATTTATAGTTCAATTTGCATGTCGGTTAGTATGTTAGCCATAAAAGATTACCGGTTAACTTATGCACTCAATGTGCATAAGAAGTCAATCAATAATATATGATCTTGAGTTAGGTGTCGCGAGATCGCGACATTACTTCAGAAGCAGGCAGGCAGGCTGAAATGAAGCATTTGAGAACCTCTCCTTGCCATGAGCGTGTATAAACAATTTTAAAACACATTGACAAAGTAGCATTGCCAATGTATCTTGATCGAATCACAATTGGGCATGGCTTAGAATGTTAAAGCATGAAAGTAGAGCACAAAGGGCATTGCTTGCCCTCGCCATTTCTTGTCTTCCTTCTTTCAAAGCAATCGGTCCCCTATCTTTGAATTTGGATGGAGTTTGGTCTTTGATGTTGCGCTGGACTGTACTCACCTATCCACAAATACAAAGGAAAATAGAAAAAATGAAACCACTGGATGCTCGGATTGGCAGCCCTCTGCATTTTGAGAAGAATGATGAAGAAATGGTGGCGGATTTTGTGAAAGTGGTAGCGGATGTAAATCACGGAAAGTTCAATCGAAACTCAAGCTTACAGCTTTTAAGCCCTCCAGTTGGCAGCCGGATACTTGGTATACAGAAAGCAGCAAATGAAAAACATCTAGATCCATAAAGCATGCAAATGCAAATGGGTTCAATGCAAAGAAAACCTTCGGCTGCAAACAAGGAGAAAGAGAGGGAGAAAGAAAAGAAAAAAATAGGCGAGCGATGCATTATGAAAAGCGCCAAAGCCAAAATCAAGGGATGAAAATAAGTTGAGAAAATTCAGCAGCAAAGATTGGCATGCAGACTATCATAAAACTCCTTTATTATTATATATATAGATGGTTGTAGCTAAAACTTTTGTGCCATAAGCGCCACATAAATGTGGATTTGATCTTAGGATAGATTGGGCTGAACCATGAACTTCAAATTCCTCATTACGCTCTGTCCCTATCTGTTCCCCATTTATCTGAATGGTCATTGAATTATCCCTCATGAGGAATCTATAGGCCATTCTTCTTTGTTAAATTAGTTCTGCCATGACAATTCCATCCCTCCATTGACCATGTAACAAAGTATTACAAATGTTATTGTAGAGAGTTTCGCAGGTATCTCCCTCTTACGCCCAGGCTGAGTTTTCAAGGGTATGATCCATCTTCATTGTACATATCACGATCGAGGTTTACTCCTTGCTCCTCCAAAGCTTGGCACAGTGCGGAAAGTGACATGCTAGACATAATAAAGGATCGTTATTAGAATGGCGAGGTTCGGAAAATAGATTGATCCATGGATGGGCCATCATCCCAATTGAATACTCCCTCGTCATATTCCAGCTTTAATCCATTTCTTGATCGAGAATTTTAGGGCCGGACTTGGAGTCTGATAAATGGAAAGTAAATATGGCATGAGGAGAGGAAACCCAATTTTTGACTGCCTCCAACCAAAGGACCAACACTTGCTCAAATAGTGCCTAATATTAATGGATCACGAGGGGTGCCTGATCAAATTATGGCGGCCTTGAAAAAGTATTTGGCTGCTAGAGCAAGCCTGTTTCTCGATATTCATGACCCTAGTCCTCATCCTTTTTCTTTTGCAGCGTGCCATGGCCACGAGGAGTCCGGTACCTTAAATTGCGGCCACAAAGAGGCGATACTGCCCGATTATACTTTGCGAATTTGTTAGAAACCTTTTTGGGAGCAAAAGGATATGAGGAGTAGTAAACATGGGAGGAGGAAATACTTGAGAGTTAGCTATAATTGCCCTTCCTTTGAGATGTGCCAATTTAGGCTATCCACCTTTTTTGAAATTTGTCTATAATAATGCGGCCCAAATATCAGAGGGCTGCTTTTTAGAAACAAGGGATGCGAAATTTTTGGAGTATAGGGAGATATACTTACAGCCCAAAAGGTTGGCGTGTGCTCTCCTTTACGGATCTGGCGGGGACTTTGATTTGATAGGATTGATCACTATGACGACACATCTCCAAAGGCTTCAGAATGATCACGAGTGTTGGTAATAGGCCCGATGATCCATTAAAGCGGGAATAAAGTATCGTCTACCGAAGTGACCATTTAGGAATGGTCTACTCCCTCATGGTTCTCCAGTAAAATTAACCCCTTAATTAGAGGTGGGTTCTTAGCATCCTCCAATTTGCGGTGGAGGGCCTCCATAATGATTAGGAAAGAGGAAGAGGAGCAAAGGGGACACCCTTGTTTTACCCTCTTCAAAAGGAAAAAAAGGGCTCTGATCACCATTAATCGAGCGGAGGATCTTGAGTTGATAAGAATAGCCTTGAAGATTTGAGTCACATCATCCCGGAAAACCATTGCCTATGACATTTAAAGGAAGCTCGGTATTTGTGTCAAATGCCTTGGTGATGTCGGCTTTAAAGGGCTATGTCTTGTTTGAGTCCTTAGCTTGATTGAGGCCTAGGATATTTGTCTAACATTATCCAAAACTAGTAGTAATTTTGATACTTGATGGGCATAAATTAGGAACCTTTAATTTCTTTCTTTTTTATTCTCCTTTTTTTTTCTAACCCCCTTCTCCCTCCTTTGCCTTGCTTACATACCCTTTTTCTTTCTCTTTTTTCTTATCGGCTTTTTCCCTTCCATTTATCTTTTAGCTCTTCCCATTTTCCTACTCCTTTCCTTTTCCCCTTCCTCTTCTTTTCTTTTCCTTTTCTCTTTCCAGTTTCTCATGCATTTTTGGGTTCTCTTTTGCTTACCTTTTCATGTGCCCTTTCTTCCTTTCCCCACCCTCACGAAGGGTATGGCCTGGCTCTTGTAAAGGGATAGTTTAGAGTGGTCTATGGATTATAGCGGATGGTGGCAACTGGCCGGATGCGATCTTGTGAGAATGGAGCAATTGGATCTTGGGCTATCTTGCCACCACTGTGGGATACCTCTACTCTTGCAAAGCCCAAGGCGAGGAGCACTATCACACTCAGTTAATCAGGTATGAGCATGGACCCCACTCGGTGCCAAGCACACATCTCTGTGAAGAAAGCAGGCTATTGCTGCCATAAGGGCGGGTTCCCATTACCTGGGGTGAAGCAGTCATTTGGGGGTGAATGGCGGGCCGCAGCGGGATCCCGAGGAGGAGAGGATATGTCGGTGTTGTGAGATGCGCGTGATAGAGGTGGGCACCATGCCCTCGGCGGTGCCCAGCATATGCCATGTCGGCGGTGCACACTAATCTTAGATGCTCACGACACCTTGCTTCGCATCGGTTACTGTCATCTATAGTAGCTATTTGGGAGCTTACATCCTGAGATTCCGGCCGTCCGGACTTGCTCTTAAGGGCATGCGAGCCCTCGCATTTGGGGTTTTCCTCCCAAGTGGGGGTTTTTTCATGCATCGGTAGTAGGGTTCCTCTTGTCTGAGTTACATTGTTTGTTTTGGTGTTGGGGTTTTGGCTTTTTGCACATTTCTGCATGTATCTTAGTCTCATAGGCCCTCGGCCTCGGAAGTGGGCCGTTAAAATAAACTTCCTTCCTTCACCTCTGATCCGCGTGCCCTTTTCCCCATCTCTTTTCCCATTTCTCTCCTTTTCCCTCATGCTCTTTTGCTTTCCCTTCTCCTTTTCGCTTCCTTTTCGCTGCTTTCCATTCCTTTTGTGCCCCACCCTTTTGCTGCGATGTTCCCTTTCCCTTTCCTCTTTCCTTCTTTTTTTTCCTTTCCGTTCCCTTCCGGCTTTTCCTTATGCCTCTTTCCATTCCCTTTTCTCCCAGCCTTTTTTATGTACCTTTTCCTTCTTTCCCCATCCTCTTCCCCTTTTCCCCTTTCCACTTTCTCCTTTCTTGTTTCTTTTTTTCTTTTTCCCTTTCCCATACTCTTTTTCCCTTTCTTTTTCCTTCACTCACCATTTCCCTCTTCCCTTTTTCGTGCCCTTTTTCTCCTTCCTCTTTTCCTCTTTTCTTATTCCTTGCTCCTACCTTTGTCTATTCTACTTTCCCCCACCTTTTTCCTCATTTTTCCATCCTTTCCCTCTTCCTTTTCTCGATGCTCTTTTGCTTTCTTTTTTCTCTTTCTTCACCCTTTCTCTTTTCCCTTTTTTTCACACCTTTCCTTTTTTCTCTTTTCTAGTTCCTTTTCCCAAGTTCTCTTTTCCTTTTCCCCTCTCTTTTCCTTTTACTTTTCTTTTTCCCATAGACTTTTAACCTTTTCTTATTTTCCCTTACCTTTTCTCTTTTCTCCCCACCTTTGCTTCTTACCCTTCTGTGGTGCTCTTTTTTCCTTTCCTTTCCCCTCGCCTATTCTATTCCTTTTCTATTTCCTTTTATCTTTCCCTTTTTTCCTTTTCTCCTTCTCTTTCCTTTTCCTCTTACCTTTCTTTTATTCCTTTTCCTTTCATCGTTTCTCCTTCCCTTCCCCTCTTCCTTTTCCTTTTCCCTTTTCCCTTTTTCCTTTCCTTCGTTTTTCCTTTTCCTTCCCCTCTTCCTTTTCCTTTTCCCTTTCATCGTTTTCCTTTCCTTCCCTCTTCCTTTTCCTTTTTCCCTTTTCCTTTCATCGTTTTTCCTTTTCCCTTTCCTTTTTAGTTTCCTTTTCCTTTTCTCTTTCATCGTTTTCCTTTTTTCCTTTTCCCTTCCCCTTTTCCTTTTCCTTTTCCCTTTCATCATTTTTCCTTTTCCCTTCTCCTTCCTTTTCCTTTCCTTTTCCCTTCCTTTTTTCCTTTCCTTCGTTTTCCTTTTCCCTTCCCTTTTCTTTTTCCTTTTCCTTTTCCGTTTTCCGTTTTTTCCTTTCATCTTTTTCCTTTTCCCTTCCCTTTTCCTTTTCCCTTTTCCTTTTCCTTTTCCTTCCCCTTTTCCTTTTCCCTTTTCCCTTTTCCCTTTTCCTTTTTCCCTTTCATAGTTTTCCTTTTTCCCTTCCCCTTCCCTTTCCCTTTTCCTTTTCCGTTTTCCCTTTCATCTATTTTCCTTTTCCTTTCATATTGAAGCCATGATCAAGATGAAATTTTAGTTGAACTCTTGTACACATCATCTCCACCATTGGTCAATCAAATCCTCGACCGTCCGATTTAGAGTGGTCAAATACATATTACTTACATTAAAACTTTATTATATATAAGAGTGAATGTCCTTGAGATATCGCGACCTAAGAGGAGCTGATTATTTTATCAGAATAGGCTTGAGTCTCCTTGAAATCGTCACACAATTAACTTGTAAACCATTTGAGGAGGAGAGGATTGGCCTATAGTGAGAAGAGGTAGGCATGTCCACCTTAGGAATCAATGCTATCGGACTTGTATCACAGCATCAAACATTCCTGTCCACAGATTCATTAGCAATACTTGTTATATTATCCCCAGTAAAAGGCCAAGCCTTGGCGGGAAGAATACAGGGAGACCATCACAGTCCGGGAGTTTTCCTCTTAATCCATTCTTTAGCGGTCGGAGAATCTCATTGTTTGTGAATGACTGTGAATAGAGATTATCTTCCACTGTCACTCCTAGAATTTTGGATGTTAATGAAATCGTCCATTCTATTATGCAAGCGATCGGCGTGGTCCCCATAATATTGGTGAAGTGCTCGTTAATTTTGGCTTAATTTGGTCTTCCTCTACAATTACCTCATCTCAACCTTTATGTCCCGAGATGTGATTTCTTTTAATTCTCCTTTAGCCTTGGCAAGAGAACTTTGAACTACACTCTCCATGTCTTGATTTCTCTTATTTTGGCCTTAAGCCTCCATCCTTGTGCAATTTGATTTCCTCCCTCTCAATGCCTCCTAATATTGTTTTAAGAGCCTCTTTGGAGGCGATTGGAAAGATCTCGGGTTATTGAGCGTATAGCCATTTTACGCTGATGAATGCTCTTCCCCATTCTTTTAGCAATTTTTGATGGCGCTGGAGACCACTATCACGGAACATCCATCCCGAGGAACCCTCGGGGGCAGGAAATCGGAGATAACTTTGGTTTAACTTGTCTAAAAATCTTCACTGATCCCGACAAGTTAGTGTTCAATTAAAAGTAGGTTTTCTTCTTCCTTATTCTGGAGTCCTCAAGAGATGTGGCCAGCTGGGGAGTAATGATCCGGAGAGAGTATAACCTTCCAAATTAACAACTCTATTACTAAAATTCCAAGATTCTGGGATAAATAAAACTTTATCATGAGAGGAGCAAAGGGAGGATCCTTCTCTTATCCGTCAATTTTGTAGGAGTTGGAAGCGGATTGCAGCCAAGGTGAGATTATTTGTTGATGAGATTACCCCATGCCTTCTTTTCTTGAGCTCCCAAAGGGCACGTAATTCTTATTTTTTATGAATTAGTTAGTAACCATGTTGAGTCTCCCCAAGAATGCACTCATCAAATTCAATATTATCTAGGCTATTCTTAACTCTATTCCAAATGCCTATCCTGTCACGGATTGTTAAAGGCATAAGTAAATATTAACTAAGGCAATCCTAATACCAAGCGAGGATTTGCATAATAGAATTTATATCTTCCTTCCTACCATTGACCATGTACTTGCTCGAGGAAAGGTTAAGGTTGTCCTTCGGGCCATAGCTATCCTGCTTGAGGAGGAATCATTAGCAGGAATAGACCATAAATCATAACCAGGAGGAAGGGTCTTACCAATCATAACCTGGTGATTGGAGTCATGAATTTTGTGCTCTTGAAAGAAAATGATATCAGGGAGAAGGGTAGATAAGCAAACCTTTAACCTGTCCCTCTTAACACAATTATTGATCCCCTGGAGATTCCAGGTAACACAGTTAATTCTTCTATCCATTAATATTTATACTTTCCTACCACTTGTCCAGCCTGGATAGTGGATTTTCTGGGACTAGCTCTGCTGGGACCTTGATAGAATTTCTTTTTTGCCCTTCCTTTCTTCTTATCCACTATCTTCCAGCCTTGCTCCTTAGTCTCTATCATGCTCTCGATTTTCTGGTCAAACTTAGTGTTCTCCCACACCTTTGGGGAATCAGGAAATTTTGGAATGGACAGAAAGATATCCACTGTATCAATTTTAACGGAAAGGTTAACATAATCAATAGTGACCACCATATTCTCATCAATTTTCAACCTCACTTGCTGGGGTTGATACTGTAAAAAGTTGGTGTCAGGCAGATCTTGATTGTCTGCTTTGGCCGTCCGATTGATCGATGTAGAGCCTTTATCCATCTCCATCTCTTTATTGTTTTTTTTGGGAACCCAGGTTTGCTTGTTCTCCTCTCGAAACATAGGGCCTTTTCCCTTGAGGTCCCTGATTACAACAGGGATTTTGGAGTACAGGATCCTGAGATCTAAAAAACTGTTCGCACTAATCCTGATCTTGAGGGTTTTATTCCAATTGGAGTTTACGGATTTAGATATATAGACTGAGGGGAAATTTATTTGAGGTAAATTGATTTCAAGAACCTCCCCTAGATTTCTGGAAATAGTATTCAGATGAGACCGAGTCCAAAAGGCTGGAGGGAGATTCGGGAAGGTGATCCAGGTAGACGTGCTGATACTTTCCTCTTTCCCGGGGATAAAATCTGCCCGCCATCTCATAATGTAGAAGGGAGAGTTAGAAATGAATTCATGTTTCCTTCTAAGAATAGAGTGGAACACTCTGCTCGTCCCTGCAAACAATCTGATAGGTTTTATTATCCATCTTAAGAATAGACAAAATGGGAACATGCTGGCTTTTAGTGATCCAGAGCTTAACATCACCAAGCGAGGGGCACCTGAGCGGGAAGTGAATAAAAAAAGCCTTTCTGGTAAAAATGTCAGTAGCAGAGGAGTCATGCACTTCAAGGAGGTCAATGAAGTCTCTGTCACTATTGAAATTATTAAATCCAGAAACTTCAGGGGGGGGATTTAGAGTCTCATTCTTCATCAGAACATTCTTATAAGACAAATGAGAGTTCAAACCTTTAGCTTTGTCCCCTTTACCCATCACCGGAATGGCGTTGCTGATCTTGTCTTCTCCAATCTTGGTTTTCAGAATATTGAGCCCCGACATCTTGACGTCATTGCAATTCTCACATTCGCAGGAATCCACCTCTACCGGACTGAAGAATCCATTGCTATCCTTTATGGTACATTTCTTCGCGTTTTTCTTCAGCCTCATTTGATAAACTTCCAGGGATGTTGCAAGTACTTTGGGTATTTCTTCAACATTCAGCCTTGATCTAAAGGCCTTTCTGTGTTTTTCAATTACGTGATCTTCAGCATCCTCCCATCTCCTGATTAATCTTATGCTTGCCTTTGTGGTACCCTTCAGACTGTCCCACTGAATAATAAGGTCCTTGACCTTTGCCAACATCTCATTCATGGATGCCCTGAAAATTCCGTTCTTGAGACTACAGCAGTCAGTCTCCGTATGGCCCTGTTTCACCGTTATCAGCTTGTAAAGGGACGTGTCCATTTCCTGAGCGTAACCCCACATATTCCATACCCAGTCCCTGTCGCTGGCCCTCCCCTCCCAGTAATCCTTGTCAATCTTTCTCATTTTTTCATTGCATACGTTTTGAAGCTCGAGTTTTCGTCGCTTGAACCGAGGACCTGGCAGGGAAGTCACAATTGGAAATATAAAGCAAGGGGAACTGATAAAATTGATTTTGGATCTATCCTCCTTACGATTTGTGGGTTAGAATTCAGTAACAGTTTTTGCAGTAGCAATGATGTTCGGGACAATTCGGGATGGCCAATAGATTCAAACTCCATTTTTCAAGTGGCCATGCCTCTGAATTCATGTCTAGAAATGGCACACCAAATTATCTATGTAAAGGACCACACCTCGACTGCCGAAATGTAAACCATGTGACTTAATAAGTTCTCATATGGTTTATGTTTTGGAGGGCGAAACATAGTCGTTTTCATAGATAGTACGGTGCGCCATCTTTAAGCATGCACGCAGAGCCGTGGCAACTAAAAAAATGGAGTTTGAATCCATTGGCCATCCAAAATGATCCCAAAGAATATTTTGCTACTACAAAAGCAGCTCTTGACTCCTAATTGCCACATCAAGAGAAGGATAGATCCAAACTTCATTCTGTCAGATTTCATTGCTTCACATTCTCAACTGCAACTTCTCAGCCAAGTTCGCAGTGCAAAAGACCAAAACTCGACCTCCAAAACATAAACCCTTCAAGAACCTAGCAACACACATGGTTTAGGTTTCAGGGGCCCTCCTAGTGAAAATCGTCTAGGATCTTGCACCCTGATATGATATCGAGGAATGGTCCTTATGCCAGAAGATGGATCCTTAAAACTCCTCGAGAGCAGCTTGCCTCAAGAATCCTTAAGCTGGGGCTCTGGCGACGAAAGGGCAACTTTCCCACTTCGAAACTGAGAATAGGCTCTGCCAATAGACTCAGAACATCAACATTATCCCGAGAAGCAAGTTTCATGTGCAAAAGACCACCCCTTCTTCAAGAAGCATCAAAAGAGCTAATGTCCAACACACTCATAGTCAATAGGCCCAAGAAGTGCGGCAGAATACTGACCGCTAGGGCATTCCTATTGCTTTTTTTGACAATACTGACTGTGTCCCTAAGGTAATTTTGCCATTTCGAATGACACTAGGCTCAAAACATGACATGTGGCACAAACATGGCAGAGCCAGCCTTGTTGGACTGTATTTCAACCATTGGCGAGCTTTACAAGCTCTGCTTCAGATTGTGCAGCACAAGTTCGGCCTCGATGCACTGAATTTCACACACTCCAGTGGTAGGTAGAGCTTTAGATACAGAAGAACGGATAGAATGGGTCGGTTGATGTGGAATCACTCTTAGATTCATCCAAGCATTAATGCCACCTAAGTTTAGGTGCATGCTGAGCCGAGTTGGGTGGGTTGGAGGTTCCGGAGAGGCACTGCATAGGGTTCCGGAGAGGTTCAGAAGCAGATGAATGCGACCTCCTGTGCTAATTGCAAACGCATTTTTTTTCCTTTGCAATGGTTCGTGACCTTGTATTTGCCATTCTCATACGTATTTTTATACGTATATACATATGCTGGGGAGCGCTCAAGTATACAGGGTATGAGGTGTATACGGGGTGTGAGTTGTATATTTGTGGACCCTAGATCGCATATTTGTAGGAATATGCCAAAATACAATGAACCTTAACAAAAAATAAGGAGTGTGCAACAATGGGTTTTTTTTATAAGTTCGAATTGAAAAGCGGTCTATACTTAATAATTCTGATTATGTGCTAATCATGGCCGTCAGATGAATATAAACCGATTGCTTAGATCTCGATCCCCGTCTCCGTTTCTTATAGGCCGCACTTTTTGGCGGTAAGCGGTGGGCATTTTTGACGGGCTCAAATTCTCTTCTTCTTTACACCCAAATCTGACACCAGAATCCCGAGTTATGAGCAAAAGAGCGGGGTTGAAACCCTAAGTGCCATCATGAGCACCCTCTTTCATGATTATAGCCCGTTAGATGCCACTAGCCTAGTTCAAGTCTTTATATTATATTCTTTGGCATTTGACAAATTTAACTTTATATTATATTCTTTGGCATTTGACAAATTTAACATCTACTGTATTCATTTTGTAGGTATGCAACTTACCTCTTGTGTTTGAGGATCAAACTAAACTAAGGTCACGATTTCAATTTAACACAAAAATAATCTAAGGTCATAGTCACACGAGTGTTTCATAAGCGGAGCCCACATTCATCTATTAAGTAAGTAAAATATTACTTACACATGCACATTTCACTTGGAGAGGAAGATATTTGTTAATGTAATTGTCATTGGATAATGTGACCAATAACTCAAATGAAACAAACTTGATTTTTGAAATAGAAGGAAAAAACACAATTTGAGAGCTTGCCATAGAGGTTCGTTCTCTACTTAATTTCATTGGATCTAAGATCTCTTTAGAGACGTAGAATTGTCTACACATCATTAAGGGTAACCCTTCATCTTGAACACAAATAAGATTCACTGCATTTGGACATTTCAGATACTTTAATGAAGTTCGTTAGCCTTTATGGGTGTTAGAAATTAGATATAGTCGAACACGGTACAAGAAACAACACTAGCATGCACATGAACCGACAGAGATATGATAGCAAAAAGTACAAAATTTAGGCTTGTGTTCTATTAGCATTACATGTTCAGTTTTATAGTCTTAAGAGAAGCACATGCGAAGCCATTCTAAATTTCCAACATGGAAGATCACATTCAATACTTAAAAAGAAGATCTCATCAAGAATAATATACTAAAAAACAATAGTTGAATACTCAAATCTTCAAGTCTCATATCCCCACATCTGGGCTAGGGTTTTGGGAGATAAAAAGATAGGCAGCAAAAGCTAAGACAATGTTTGAAAACTGAGGGTGAAGTACAAGATGCAATGATGAAGACAAATGGGAATACGTGTCCAATGACCACGACCATGACCATCGATGAAGACCACGATGATGACGAGACCGAGGTTTATATGAGATGATGTAAGCCAAGGGCATTGATAACTATGCTTATTACATGAGGTATGGGAACTCTTGATGTGCCCCTATTCTAATCCTAGAACCATATGATTGTCATATAATAATCAGTTTGTTACGTAAGTGAAGGAGGTGAAAAGGGTAGATGCCATAGAAAAGAGAACTTTCTTTGGAACAAAAACCAAGGTCGGCATGGAAAAATGGGCTCCTTACAAGAGTCCACTAACGTATGTTGCTAAGTGGTAAGGGTACAGAATAAAAAGGGAGCAAAGCAGCTGACAAAAAGGGTCTAGATTCCACGAGGGCATCTATCTCTCAAGTGGGCAGTGCCCCAAAGGAAGGACTTGGCTAGCTGGCGTGGCAGCTAGCTGCCCAACAGCAGACCACAGACCACACTGGTGTTTTTACATTTCATGTGGTCCCTTTTTTCATTTTTTAACCATTTGAGACGTGGCTTTTCGTGGTGCCCATCTTTGTTTGATCTCTTCTCCTTGTTCTTATTTGTGCCAAGACCCTAACCCCCCTTTTATACACATCAACACTTGTGTAGTATGCCAAAATTCACTATACCACCAATGGGTTCTTCAAAGGCCTCCATTCTACCACGTCGAGCTCACTCTGTCCTGTGTCCGACCTCTGCTATTTTTTTCTTTTGAAATTATGGTTTGCTATGATATAGGACAAGACCAAACCAAGATCTTCTCAGACAAAAAGTATTAGAGTAAGGTACTCTAGTCACTTTTCTAGATAACAGTATAATAAGAATGTTGTCTTCTAATGAATTGTGTCTTCTTCTAAAAATGGTATATAGCAACCACCACACTTGTTTTAAAATCTCAAACCATCTGATAAATCAACTTGAATGTGCAGAACGCATCCATGACGTCGTTAGAATCGAGTTGATCTACCTAACCTATGTATGACATAATTGAAGGTTGTATTCATGCTCATGTACAAGTAGTTTCTCCAACATATAACGGCCTCATATGCATTGTGCTTCTAGGTAATATAGACCAAGTCACTCTCACCCAATATGTTTTTACAAATTCATCATTATAGATCATGCTAGTCTTCTCAAAAATTGCCACCATGGTTGAATCAAAACATTTGAAGAAGATTGTGAAAGATTATACTGGGGTCAAAAATGCAGGACAACAGATCAGCTCATCTGACAGACAAAACAATATTCATGCAGTGGATTGCTAGCTAGCACTATGGAGTCAGAGTCTGAAGGCTTCTAAACAGGTGCAAGTTGGCATTGTCTGTTGAGAACTCTATTTATACGCAAGCAAATTGTAGTGGGGGAGAGCTCATTTTTTTCAAGCTATCCCACATGGGCTTCGAAGAGGGTCCGACAGTAACGGAATCGAAACGCAGTTGTGCAACTAGGGTGGAAAGATTGGACAGTAACGGAATCGAGGCAGAGTTGTGAGGCTTGGGTGGGAGGTGATGGAAAGACAGACAGGCGGACAGACAGGATGATTGAAATGTACAGGGTACGGGAGGGGAGGACAAGGGAAGGAACATAAATGGGGTGATTGGGTGACAGGGGATGGGCGAGGGGGGTGAATGTTGGGAGGATGAGAGCGAGGAAAAAAAAGAAAATTGGAAAAAGAAAAAAAAAACAAAAAAAAGAAAAAGAAAGAAAAAAAAAAAAAACGTTTTGGGAAGGTAAAAGGAAACAAAATTGACTGGGCAGAGACACGTGGAAGGAAAGAGGACGGCGGTCAAGGGGGTCACATGGAGGGGAGACGACGACTGCCATTTGCAGCATCATTTGGGTGCACTGTGCTCTGCGGCCGAGCCCACTCTTTACAAATCTTTTCTTTATGCTACCGCTTTAGCCTATTCGCTCTCATCTTTACAACTTTGGCTCTGGATTTTTAGCCTACAATGCCGAGCCCAGCATTCCAATGCAAAGCATCTTCTAAGCGGCACCCTTCCTTCGCCTTCTGATCGCCAACATTTCGCCATGAAGGTCTGCTCTGCACTGCAGCATCCTTTCTAGATCTGATCCGGTTTGGTTTCTGATCTCATCGCATTTTCTTCTTTCTGTTTTCAGCTCTTCAACTGGATGCATAAGAATGCCTCCAAACCCAAGCATCATCAGCCCGACCCCGAGCGGCCCCCCAAGCACTCAGGTCTCAGGCCCTTTCAATTCGCTCGTATCATTGCTTCATTTTTTATTCCTAATCTGATTTTGTTTGCAGATATCAATGCCTCTGCCCATGGTGGCCCCCGACCCGATGATTTTTTCAAACCCGCATTTAATCCCTCGAAGAATCCCAAGCAATTTATAGAGGAGCTGCCCAACCGGAACACCTGGAGGAAACGAACAGAAACAATTTCTGTTGTTCTCAGCCATGAAGAATACGCGCTGCTGGCAATCGGAACATTTGGATGTGATAAATTAGGGGCGGAGCCAGATTTCGAGCTGTTCGAGTCCCAGATTGTATCCGAGCCGGATGGTTTTACGCTGGAATGCGCAGACGAGAATGAGACTGAACTTTCAGATACGTCGTGCAACAGCGGCGATCGGCCTTGCCATAGCCAATCTAACCAAGCCTGCACAGCCATGGTCGTCAAAAGGGCCGATCAGAACTCCGAAGAGCTTTCCACATCCTTGGCCTGCAATGCCAACAAAAAAGTATATCCCCTTGAACGCCTCATCGATTCTCCTGCAGCTGCCCATCTGAGATCCGGCTTCTTCAAAAAGAGTAAACTCAGAGACCAAATCCTTCGCCCCCTCAGCTTCCTCGATTCCTTGACAATCAGCAGGAATATATCGGAAAATCCTCCTTGTATTATCCCTTCTGAGCTCGTCTCAGACTCCAAGAAGAAGAAAACCTTTTCTTCCCTCTTCAAATCCCTCCTCAAGAAATCTAATCGATCTGATGTTGCAGCGGCGGTTCATGAATCTCCCATTTTCGACAACCGATTTGTTCAGAAACGGGTATGAATTGCAAATCCATGATGTGGGTCATTGATTTCTGATAAGTTCGCATGGTTTTTAGATCATTTAGATTAGTTAGATCCTGGGAATGGATGTCTGGAATTGATCATCCATCTCTATCAGAGGGACAGAAGAGAATATTACTGGTACGGGGTAGAATTTAATGCCAGCTGGTGCTAGTTCAACCATTGGATTCACCTGTGCAACTTGCTTTGTTGTGAGAGCTACTGAGATTAGCACAGTAATTAAATCTTTTGCTGATTTGGCCTCTGATTTTGCTGCAACTCCAGAACACTTATTACTGCCTAAAGAGATAAATTCTACTGGGAGAAAATTCTTCTGTGTTCTGATCAGATCAGCACCATTAGTTGCTTTCCTAGTACAGATTTTGTGTGGATAAGAATACAACTTTTAACATGTTACTATTATTTGTACTTGCAGATCTCATATGAAGCTCATCACAGAGATCCTGTCCTTTTAGGCAAGAACATTGGAAAATCTAAAGAGGTATTTCATTATTCTGCTGCATCTAGCTCCTCCACCTCCTCTAGCTCCTCCAGCAGCAAAGCCAGCTATTCTTCCTCTAGCAAAGCCAGCTGCTCTTCCAGTAAAGCCAGCTGCTCGACTGCCGAGCCCGATAGTGATGATGATGATGATGATAAGATGATTTCGCTCGACGAGGATAGCGAGTACTGGATTCGAACGGACAATGATTGTATGTTTGATTTACCCTAGTCCCCTCCTCTCCTTCATTCTGTTGATATAAGATTTGCCTAACTTGATATTCTTATCCATTTGTTTGCCCTTCAGATGTGGTCCTTGAACTATAATGGAGATAGCTACACTCTGATGCCTTCTTTGGTGGTGTTTGATGCTTTAACAAAGCTCTGGCTACTCATCTATTCTACTGTGTATGACCAAGTTTGGTGTATTTCATCTTTTGGGAGAAACAAAGGTTTGAGCTTTCGACAAGTACCACATAGGAAGCTTTGGGATTTGTTGGAGCTACTGCCAAAGATTTGAGCAAATACAAAAAGAAGTTCAAGCAGTCTTGTTAGTAGTACCAACAGGTAAGATGGCCATGTCTATGATGGACTTGTAAAGCTTTTTTGCTCCTATTGACAACGAGGCATCGAAAAGAGAAAACAAGAGAGACTAGTTTGTAACGCTGAAAGTCTCAAACAAAGATAAAGATAATATTCTGATTATCTTACACACCTTGGACTAGTGTACACAAGTGAGGGACCCATATGTGTGTAAAGTAAGATGCCACATGCTTGGTCTTTTTGAAAGCATACGGATGAGATATTAAAACTGGAAAATGAATTCTTCCTTTTACATTTGCACTTTCAATCACTTTTGAGTGCATTATTGAGGAATATATGTTTGTGAGGAATATTTGCACTAACAAATAAGCATGATTCTTTGCACGCATTCCATGAAATAATTCCTGTTCTTCGGGTTCAAGAGGAATCGTTAGCTGTAGAAGCTAGGCGCCCTTAGTTCAATATCACAAGGAGGTGCGAATGGAAGTTTATATACTAATATAAAAGCGAAACATAAGAAGCAACAAACAATCTTCAAACTTCTCAATACTGCTCCTTTCTTGTGCCTTTTTAGCCCTAGATGTAGAATCTTCTCCTAGTTGCTCGTAATTCAAGAATCATAGATGATAGGTTCCACACAAAAAAATAACCATTGCACGTGTATTTCAACAAGGATCACATATAGAATACAACTCAAGACAAAGAAACATGCTTTCAAGTAGACATATAAATACAAAAGCACAATAAATTCAAGATCTCCAGCTCTTTATTTTTGTAGCACATTAGAGAGCTTCTTACTTGTATGAAATTTTAAGGTTCGCACTTACAAACACCATTATCTCAAAGATTGATAAAGGAATGAAACACCCGTATATGTAATCTTATCTTATATATATTATAATGTTTTAGTGCAAGTAATAGACCACGCCCTGGATTCGATGGTGAGGATTCGATTTTTTGAAGTGACGGTGGGGATTCAACACGAAAGGAGGGCAATGATATTGTTGCCCTATCGAAACTTACGGTACCAGAGCGGAGAACCGGTGATGGCTCCAGCTCTTATTCATTTGGTGCAGAGCTTAACTTCCAACCATGTATGCAGAGAGCCTTTGTTTTTAGTTTTTGCAGCCTTACTGTCATTTCTTCTCTGCACAACTCCGCTCCTATGTAGCCTTGCACCTGTTCCTTTGTTTGCTCCTTTCCACATCTCCTCTCCTTTGCTCGAACTGTACTCATTTTCTGCGTGGCTTCTAGAAAGATGCAAAAGAAGTTCTTACTTTTTTTTTTTGGGCTGCTTTTACGTAGTTGTTTCAAGCATGAAAACATAGATTAATTTGCCACCTAGGAAGAACCCAGGAAGCAAAACAGATCAACCGGAAACCTAAGCTGCATTGTGAGAAAAATACAGTAAAAAACTTTAAGTTCTTTTGCTCTAAAAATCTGTGAAATGCCTATTGATTCCATGCTTTGATTTCTCAAGCTATCATGGTAGCCTCAACCCAGTATTCTTGCATTTTTCCTGTGATTCTAGATTTTTCAAGAAATACGTCTTCCAACTTGATACTTAGGAGATCAAGAACAGGTGGTTGAATGATTCGTTAAAACATTTGCATTCTGTGCTATAATGGAAAAATGTTGTCTAGGATTTTGTCACTAGTAGCAAGGTGAAACAATTCTGCTGCAGGCATGTGCTGTGAACATAATAAATGTGATTGTTTTGGAAATCGTTCGATGTTGTTAAATCCCTTCCAATTGAAGATATCATATGTGTCTACTATCGCTTAAAGATAGTAAGCGCCAAGACATTGCATTGCATTCTGGCATATTTTACTATTGATTTCAAGTATGCTGGTTGAAGCATTTACTGTTTTCATGACATCAATAATGACTCAAAATTTTAAATGTTATGATTTATTGATTTATTCCAGAGTCTATTCCATTCTTACATTGCCCATTGTAGTAGTATTATGGATGATTTATAGAAGCTGGCTATGGACTACAAGTTCTTGGAGTAGACGTATCTGGAAAGCGTAGTTGCTTACAGATTCAGAATCTATAGAATGGACATCAAGGTTTTGGATTTGACAAAACTTCATGGCTGAAATGGTACTGATTGATAATAATATTGCTCTGCATTAGTTGAATAGCATATAACCATTCAAGGCCTTCAAGAATGTAAGGACGTTTATTTCTGTTCTAATGTGTACACGATAATTAAATAATAAAGCATCGACAGTTGCCTTCAAGGATGTAAGGACATCTATTTATGTTGCTAAATAGAAACATACTTGATGTATACAATAATTTAGAATGATAAATCATCATCGTTTGCTCCAGAGAAACATTATGCATACTCTAAGCGTCTCTACATTGTTTTAAGGACATTATTGGAAGTTTTACCATCATGCATGCGTTTGCATCACATAGTTGAGCAAATGCAACAAGAAATATAAGCAACAACGATTGCAAAACAACTAACCCCACAACTAACATCTAGAGAATTCATATTAACATTGGTTAAAATGCTTAGTGAGTTACAATGACCATTCTGTAGATTATGTTAGTGTGGCCATCTTATGGTATAGTGTAAGGTATAACCTAATAAATATATTCTCCAATTTATATGCAATAATGTACATTGCTACCACTTTTTTTGTACACATTATTATCTACACAATGAACAATTAGCAAGGTTTAGAATTATTACAAAGGTTTAGCTATTTACTTCTAAGATGTATGTAATTGTTAATGCAAAGCGAAATCTAATGTTGAGGTACGACCAGTGTGTAAATTTGACGGCTGTCACGCCTGTTTTTAGCTATTTTGCCCGTCAAAACGGGTAGAAATTTTTTTTGCCCTGCAAATGAAGGGCACCAAATTGGGAAATGCCCGTCATAAGAAAGACAAGAAAAAAATTTATATGGCATTTGAAGGGCTGGAAATGTAAGTTTGCCTGTCATTTTTTGTGTATCATATATTAGTATAATACTTTGTATCATACGGTTAGTATTTGTATTTGTATACATTTTTAAAACTTTAGAACCAAGTCAATGGTTCTATAACAACAATGGTTCTATAATTTCAATTACATAAATACCACCAACCAAACCAAGCATTGAAAACAATTCAAGATTTTTGAACGACGACATTCAAGAAAAGCGGGCATTGCGGGCATTCAAGAAATTGTAGCCGCCGACTGGAAATATTGGCGGGTTGTTGGAGAAGAGGAACCGACCGACATCACTGCTGCTCAGTGCTCACCGGAATGGAATCAATGGATGGAACAAATGCATGAACCGACCTGCTCACTTGCTTACCGGAATGGGATGGCATCCGAAATGCTGCATTATGAATTCTGCACCTTTGATGGAATCGTTGTTTTCTTGAAGAGAAAAGCCAGGTATGAACATGAAACCCAACCCAACAGACCAAACCCGGTTCTTGCATTGCATCTGAATTATCTTTTCTGTTAGATATCCATCACACCGAGGCATTCTATCTATTACACCGTTTTACTTCATTTGGAATCGGGAAGGCAAAGCAAGACTGAATTGGGAAGGCAGGACTGAATCCTCTGATAATTTGCTGGTCGTTGCAAAGGGAATATGATTTCTTTCTTCACAGTTCTGATTTGTTCTTTACAGTTCAGATTTCTTGCAGTCTGAGACTTCTTTCACAGTAATGATTTAACTCTTAAATTGCATGCATTCTCATTTTTTTCCTGCAATTTGATGCCTCAGTCATTAGTGGGCTTGGCTATCTTTCTTTTCTTTCTGAGACGTGATCATGGAAGACACAAGGGAAGGTAAGCATTTAAGGGGAAGGATTTGCCATCTATTATTTTCTTGCATCTGATTTTTCTATACTTCTGTTATTTTGATTCATAGGTTCATCCAGGAGGAAGAAGAGAAGAAAAGCTGATCATTGTAGGTCTATGCTCTCTTTTTTTAAACTGTCTCAAACTTCAGTTGTTAGTTCAAGCTCTGAGACACAGCAGCAGCAACAAGCAAGAGTTATTGAGGTCACAAATGAATCAGTGGTAGAAATTGCAGATGCCTCTACTAGTGTTGGAACAGATGCATCTTGTGTTGTTGTCCAGGGTTCTTCTTCCACTAACAAGAAAAGAAAATGGAGAAATGAATGGACGAAGATTCACAAGTGGGCTTTCAGAGTCAAAAGCGCTACAAATGAAGATCGTGCAAAGTGTAGCTGTTGTATTGATGCCAAGAAAGATAACACATACACAAGGGACGGATCTAGAGTGATGCAGTTGTCAGCATTAAATGATCATGCAAGATCGGAAGACCATAAATCTGCAGTTGCTAAGCATTTGCTTAAATTGAAAGGTGAAAATGCAAAGGGCCCGATTGAGCACCAAATTGATGCAGCTCACCTTTCAGAAATATCCAGGGTTATCGTGTGCATTCAAAATGTCCATTGGTTGGCACAATGTGCCATCCCATTACACAGGTTCCCTGATCTTTCTATTCATATGCGGCGCCTACGAACACCAGATATTCCTGCCATTGATGAGTATGGTGCTTACACAAACAAGATGGCCGCACGAGAATTTCTATTGAGTATACGCAATATTTTCAGATCCAGTTTACTTGATGAGGTGAGCTCCTCCCCCTATATTTCTATTCTCGTTGATGAGTCCACTGATCGTACGCTTGAAAGACATCTCATTTTGTATATGCAATATTTGACCGAAAGTGGAAAGGGGGAACCCAAATGCATGTTTATAAGGCTTTTATCTCTTGAAAATGGTAGTGCTGAAGCTGCTTACGATGCTGTACAAGCATTATTGATCTCTATGGATTTGAATGAAGATAAAATTGTTGCTATTGCCACTGATGGCGCATCTACTATGTTAGGCTGTCGCACAGGAATGGTAGCTAGATTTCAAGCCAGGAACCCTGAAATTAAAGGTGTTCATTGCATAGCCCATAGAGAGGCGCTTGCAGTAAAGGATGCCTTGACATCGAAGCAAAATGCTTATGTTTTTGATTTTATTGACAAGCTGGCTAATACAGTTTACTCATGGTTGGGAAAGTCATCAAACCGACATGAGGAGTTCAATAATTTACTTGAATTGTATGATGAGCATCACTTGAATGTGCTACAAATACATGGTGTGCGATGGTTGTCTAGAGGGCTAGTAATGGAGAGATTGGTTTGCCTAATGCCTGCTATTTTGGATCAATGGAAGATGAACGACAACAAACTTTATGAGAAGGCTACTATCTTTCAGGTACACTTTAATATCCATTTATTTGCTTCGTAATTTCTTTCTTTTATAAATTAATTAATAGTTCATGTCTTTCAGGTACAATTCATGATACATTTTTTGGCAGATGTCCTTATTGAGTTGAATAAGCTAAGTTCAGAATTTCAAAGGGACGGACTTGATGTCACGAAGATAAGCTACTGGTTGGATTTATTGAAGGAGAAGTTTACTAGGAAGTATCTCTCACGAGATAGAGTATTTGGTGAAGGTACAAAGCATCTTGGTCTTTTTATGAGTTGTTGCAAGGATGGTAAGATCACATTTGTGGATGCTGACGGCACTATTCATGAACACTATTTGAGGTATGTTCCTATTCCAGAAAAGAAGGAGAATCTGCAAGCTCTTGACTTGAATGAGTTTCCCGAAGATAGTGGTTCACTTGCACATTCTATTCGCATTGCTAGATCCTTTATTGATGTTATATTGCAAGCACTTGCCAAGAGGTTTGCAGATGTGAGTGACGTGTTCATGGCTATGAATTTTTTTAATCCATCTGCATATCCTTTGAATGATTTGGATAGAGATAAGCAGACTACAGAATGGTTGGAAAGTTTGCTTGCCAAGTTTGCTTCTAAGATGGATCGAACACGATGTTTGAATGAGAGAGAGGATTTTGTTGGGACAATCTACAGTGCTGTCAAGAATAAAGGTATGATGGTAGCTTGGTCTTTTTGTCGAGATGAAAATGGAACTTGTGATAGTTGGTGGAACAGTTTTCCAGCCCTCATGAATTTATGGCAATGTTGCATGCTCATTCCTGGAAGCACAGCAAGTTGTGAGAGGGGATTTTCTCGCCAAAATGCTATCAAGAGTGCTACAAGAGCTCGTATGAACCTAGAGACACTTGATGCGCTTATGCTAGTGTCGTTATGGGATGCACCATTTGAGTCCATAGATTGGCAAGCATGTTTTAAGGATTGGTATGAAGCAAAAGATAGAAGGGCAATGCCGCTTGTTAATTGATCAATTTGTGCTTCTAAAACTTATTCATGTACTCTTTTTTGATACGTATTTATATAGCTTCTACATTTTCTACGTATTTTTTGTTAAAAATTTGGATTCTGTCATTTTGAATTTTTGTCTGGCAAATGAAAGGTTGAAATTTACAAAGTTTCTGTCATGCGAAAAGGCAAAAAATATTTTCCCTGTCCTTCGAAAACCGTCAAATTTACACACTGGGTACGACATGATAAATATATTGTGCCCTTTGAGAAATCCTTCAAAATTTTTGTGCAAAATGCATGATTGCCAAAATTTCCCCCCTTCCCCTTTTTTAGGGTTGAACTAGAATTGTACTTATGACTCACAATACCTATCAATCATGAAATTGTTTAGGATGTGCGTTGCCAATCTAATTCTACTTATGCTTGGGTTTGATATTAATAACATGTTTGGTTTATTTGATCCTATATTATTACTTCCAAACAGTTGATCTTATTAAATCTTTACTATAAATCGGCTCATCTACCCCTAAGGAACAGAGGAAACTTAGGTCAAACTTTGATCTCTCAAAATTGTCCTGGGATTTCTGAAAGCTTTCATGCAAGTTTAAAGTCCGGTCCTGCTCATGGTCACGTAAAATTACACTGAAGGCAATCGATAGAATACCAACACCGTGGGATCATTCTTACAGTAAAGGTGATATACATGCATCTACTTATGCGCTAGGCACTGCTACTATGTTTGGATATTTTTGTTATAATAAAAGATTATTGCAAACTTTTCTCATTGCGGTCAAAACATTTATAGACTTGCAACTTATGCCGAACAACGCTAGGCACCATTACTAGTAAATATAATAATACTTTCACAATTCCTTTGAACCATTACTCGAATTAGATTGAGACAATGTCTTAATTTTAGAACGAACATTTTATATGAAAGGCGCCCAAAGGCCCCAACATACGGTCTAGACCATAAGATCGACGGATCCGACGACCGAGGTTATCCAGGACTATTATCATTCAGTCTGCTATGAAAAGGGTCAGGGCGCCAAAGGCCCCAACATACAGTCTGGGCTGTAAGATCGGTAGATCCGATGATCAAAGTTATCCAGGACTATTAACACTTGGTTTGCTATGAAATTGGTCAAGACATTGATGAGTAGGCATCAAAAAAGATAGGAGATGCTCTGGAGGATTCTATATGATCATTTGTGTTAAGTTGCATTTCTTTTGAGATCTATTTTGTTTCGTTGTGTTTTGTTTTAGGTTATGGCCCTTGTGGAGCTATGCATTGTCTTATGCTGCAAAAATGATATCGAGGCGATGATGTCACCATTTTTACTTTTATTGTTTGGCTCCTGTGCTCCCATGCGCTTGAGCTCTTGGCACCATTGTCCTTGTGCTCCATTGTGTTATGTGTTTGCTCCTTATGGTCCTTGTGCTCCATTGTGTTATGTGTTGTTTAGTGCCCCTTGTGCTCATTTGTGCTATATGGTTGTTTATGCGGGACCTATGTGTTTTCGGTGTTTGATCAAAGGAAGTCTATACGTGGCATTGGTTACTGATATAAATTATATTTCAACAAAAGTTGATGGAGGACCAAGTCATGCCAATCATAGTTGATCATTAGACAAGCAAGAAGAGTTAAAGTTGAATTGGATGAATGTTTATCATTTATAGAGACCAAAAGGCCTATGGGACCCAATCAAGGAGAATAGCAAACATATTACTATCATGATTAAGAAACTCTCCTCTGAAAAGTTTGTCCAAGGAAGAAACTTGGTAGTGGTAAGCACGCTGATAAACTGTACAATGATACATTGTGATATATGTCATGGTAGTGCCTAGGACATAGTTGAGGGCGTATATTCGTAAGGTCCTAGAGATATAATCCTAGTAACCCCACTGAAGCCGTGTCCAAGCCGCATGGAGCAGCTGGTTAAACGGAACCAACTCAACATAGCGTGCCCAGATATGGTCGAACGTTGGACAGTTCTGAAGGGCATAGGATAGTCTTACCCTGGATTGGGGGATCCCAGAGGTGTGATCCCAGAGGACAGGATCCCCGAGGATGTGTGATCCCGGAGGACGGAATCCCCCTTACTGCGCAGTAACTGCGCATATCTTTTGGCCCTTGAAAGGAAAAATGGGGCAGATTTCGTGTGGGATTTTCTCCCTTGATCTGCAACCAAATCGAATGGGGTCAGTTCGAGGATGGTCGGAATGGACTGTATCAGAGGCGCAGGTAGGAGCAAAGGAGGAATCGAAGCGAGCGCCGCTGTAATCAGCAAGCTTCAATCCGGCCAAAAATCAGCCCTAAACTGTGCGGTAACCCATTAGCTGCGCAGTTGACTGTGTGATCCCGAAGGATGGGATCTTTTCTGATGGTGATCCCGGAGAACGGGATCACCACCTCCGGGATCCCCCAATTTAGGGTAAGACTATCCTATGTCGTTCTGAAGAGCATGGCACTCATCCTCAACATGGAAAAAGTTAGTGGCTATTAATAGCCAAATGACGACTTTTTAGGGGGTCTACGCAATTTTTACGGCGAATTTATGAAGGGAGATTGTCTTTAAAAAACTAAAAAATAGCCATATTTAAAATAAGTATTCCATTATTTTTTTAGGATTAGCCAAACTATTTTCCCCCTTTTCTTTAAAGAAAAAGGGATTAGCCTTTTTTTATATTACAATACTTATATATTAAATCATTAAAGAAAAATAAATTCTTATTAAAGATTTTTACACATCCCCACTTACCATCATCAGTGGTAATAGTTTTTCAGACTATGAATTTCTATTTCACATACCACATATGCATCTTCAAAATTTTTTTTAAAAAGAAGGCCAATATCCATCTAGATACCTGAAATAACATCTTCCTTCAAGGGTTAGAGATAAGTGCAATTTGATCACCATAGCTAGAAGGATGTCGTTGCATTAAATATAGTTTAGACTATGCTATTATAAGCTATATTGTGAGTTAAAGTTTTTTCACATTATTTTATGTTCCATGGTTGTTGATTATTATTTGTAATTGTAGTATAATATGTCTAAAGCTACTGAATTTACATTTTTTGCTTTTTCTAGTTAGGAAAAAAAAAAAAAAAAAAACCAATTTAAACTTTAAAGGAATATTTAATTCAAAAGTTTTGCCAAGTCCAAATACATATAAATGTAATGATAATAATAACTTTAGCCAAATATATGTCATAAAGTACTGTAAGATTTTGAAAAATAGCCAAACTGTTTTTATGAAAAACTATATAGTGTGCTTAATTTTTTCCCTGATTCTCAATGACTCCTAGTTGGCAACACTGACAAAGCCTATTCTTTCATGCCTTTCGAATCCATCTGCCTGTATCAAATTTGAAGCGATGCACACCCGCGCAAATTGAAGCCATCAGTCTACGCTCCCTACAAAATATACGGCGCCCGGTCGTACACTCCGTAGGAAATCCCCCATCCGGTCCTTCGATCGCATGGGCCCTCCCACTACTAGAGGATGGGTTGTTTGCGACGTATATGAAACGTCCACGTCGCAAAAATCGCGTACGTTCCCATGACGTCGCACAAAATTTAAACGACGTCGCAGATAGAACGTCCCACGTCGTAGTTGGAACGTCTAATCAGACGTCGCAATGGCAAAAATCAGGTACGTTCCTATGACGTTGCACAAAATTCAAACAACGTCGCAGGTAGGACGTCAGACATCACAGTTGGAACGTCTGGCTAGACTTCGCAATGGCCTACTACATGCCACGTCGCAACGTCATTACAACGTGAAATGTCACAATTGCAACGTCTCATTGCGACTTAAAGAATAAACATAGAATAAATACAAATATGAGTTATTGAGGTGTTGGTAAGGCCTCAGGTTTGTCAGCCAGAGGTTAGGGGTTCAAGTCCACGAAAAAAACATTTTGGGCGCATATATATGTACGTCTTAGCAACATATGAGCGACATCTGTAAAACGTCGTAAGGACATATTTTGTACATATTTGAGACGTCCATGACGTCGCTAATACATTGCACATGCGATGTGACGTCGCGCATGCAACGTGACGTCGCGCTGCGACGAATCCACGGCGACGTCATTTGCGACGAGCGGGAAACGTTATTAAAGCGTGTGCATGCGACGTTTGATGTCCTTGTTACGTCGCTAAGACGTCGCAAACGACGTCGCAAACTGCCTATTCTGTAGTAGTGTCCGTCTATCCCGCACTCCAGGGTATCCCTAGTGCGGGAAGGGGACACGAAGGTGTCTTGCGTGCCCTTCCCTTATGGGCTCCTATCACAGCAGAAGCATAAACAACGTCAGAACTAGCAATAACAATACATCATACTACCTCGAAGGGTAGCACATCCACATATCCATAGCTACAACAGAGACAAACATATACCGTAAAACGTGAGAGCTCCTACCCAAGGCTCAGACTCATGGGGAGGTAGACTGACGGCTAGGCCTCAAGATAGAGCAGACTGAGTCATAACAATGGCAGGGCTGGGTATAGACAATGGCTAGGGTTGACCACTCCATCCGCCCCTCCTGTGCATACTTTGCAGATGGGCTAGATCGGGCTCTGGCATGACTCTAGCCTTCCAGATACGCAATTTCATGGCATCACCCATCGCGACTACTCTAGGTTGCATCTCCCCGGTCCGTCGAGGCAGGAAGGGTTGCATCTCCCCTTCCCGGGGTCTAGAGGTTCCACGAGCGGCTAGAGAATCGTGGCGACACACGATTCTTCCACGACTTGACCCCCCAAAACAAGAGCCAGGCCGTCACCTGCAGCTCTTGAGAGGCAGGGCGACACCATTGCCCCAGGAGGTGTCGGACCCATGCCAACTATAAGCCTATCCCGCTATGGGGTCCCCAGTAGCCGCGCTCAGCAGAAACCCTCCCTCCGTTTTGCCTCTAGCCCCGTTATGTAGTGCTGAGTCACATCATAGCCCCTGTAGCCCAGTGGGTTCCTATGCACAGGCCGCATAATAATAGGAACTAAAGGGTCCAAACTAGGAGCATCACTAAGTAATGGCTACTAGGTCTCTACCCCCTTCCCAATACAAGAGGAGCAAACATGATCAACCAACATCACATATCCACATACATCTAAACCTATTGTCCTTACTGGATTTGGTTACATAGTGAGGAAGGAAGAAAAGAGTAAAAGAACTATCATGAGGATTTCCTATCAAGTTAGGATATCGCAAAAGCTAAAAGGTATTTGTGCATAGAACATAGAAATGTGACAGAAGATGGAAACAAGTTTTGTCTTACTTAGATTAGTTCTAGAAGGTCCATGGTATGTGCAAGAAAACTATTCTTCCTGCCACCTGAGTGATTCGCCACATCTAGTGTGATGGAAGCTTTTGTTTGAAAGATGTTTTACATTTTGTAGCTCAAAGACCCATATTTGTTGCCATTATGTTAAATGAAGTTTATTGACAAATCCCAAGCCTTGTTGATAATTGAAACTTGTATATGTACAATTACTATATGCAGAGAATGTAATGTATGCTTAGGGATTTAAGTAAATTGCGACATTTTCCTTCTTGATGCCCTTATGCTTAAGGAGTGTTCTTTTTATATACTTCCTTATTGCTCAAAATAATTGAGCTTTGGATCTAGGGATCGACAAAAGTTTCATAATCATCTGCGTACAATGTAGTCTAAATGACCCACTGGTTCTCTCTTAATGCTCTACAATTTTGTAATGATTCATGTTGAGGTAAATCAAAATGAACTGCCTCGTAAGAATAAGTAAGAGCAAAGATAAAAATAGTATTAGAATTTTCTAGACTAAACCACTTGTACTCAACAAGACACTAGTCATATAATCAAGTAAACATCAGATGGTCCAATGCAAATGCAACTATAAAAATAATTAAAACCTTTGAAGTATAATAGAGGCAATTCACTGTAGCAATGAGATCGATTAAAGCACTGTAGCAGTGATATCATTCATTACACTGTAGCAATAAGAAGCCTCCAACTTTGCATTGATCTCAAACACTAGAAGATTCCTCCTCAGAGGTTGATCCGATCACTATATGACTGAGTATATGTTTTCCAGAGAATGCTCTATTTAATCTGTCTGTGTTTTCGGCAGTTTAGGCTGTCAATCCGGCCGACCTTCACATCTTCTAATTTTTGCCACCTTTTGCTGCCAATATACATTCTAATCTTGTATTTACACCTTTAGAAATATTGACCCTTACAATGTAAAGGTTGTAAACCATTATTTCTGTCTTTTGAATATTAAGGGTATAAGTCACCCCTTTAACTAATAAGAAGCTATCAAGTTGGATATGGAATCACCATTACACTTCCATAGTTCAAGCTTATCATCACCACATTTATGCAATGATGTCCCCTATACAAATGTTAAGCAGAATGCACTACACATCACTGAACCCTTGAACTTATTATGCAATGACCTTAATCAAATACTAGAAATGGAGCCCAGCGTTGCTGGACATAGCTAGGAACTGTAAATGATATACTCTGGAGCAAATTGCTAAATTAATTTACGTCTTAAACTCACACAATTAAGAGATTTGGCCACATTTTTACTTTTCCTTTCTTATTTCTTTTTCCTTTTTCTTTTCCATGCTTTTATATTTTATTCTTTTTTATTTTCCCCTTTCCCTTTTTCCACCATTTACCTTTTTTCTTTTTTCACTATTCTATTGCTATTATCTTCCTTTTCCCTTCTTTTATTTTCTCCCGCACTTGGCTTACGCTGTGGCGATGAGCCCGCAACGACTCAGGGCTTGTTGGAAGGACAAGAGAGCCCAGTGGCTGGCGCGCTGGAATGTAGAGGCACATAGGTGCGTCCAGGTGCACACAGACGCCGGCCGGGATAGGCTGAGGGTAGCACATCCTTTTTGTTCCCCTCCTCCCCATTCCTATTTTACCCTTATTTTTCTCTCATTCCCTTTATTCTCCTCCCCGTTTCCCTTCCTCTTTTCCTTTTACCTTTTTCCCTTTTCCTTTTCTCACCTCCCCTCTCCTCCCCTCCTCTTCGCTTCACTTCCCTTTCCCCTTTGCCTTTCTCTTTCCTCTTCTCGTTTCATTTTCCGATGGCCTTTTCCCCCTTCCCCTCTCCTCCTTTCCCAGCCCTCTCTCTCTTCCACTTTTTCCCATACCATTTTCCCCTTCAATTTCCCCCTCTTCCTCTCCCTTCTCCTTTTCCTTTTCCTTTTCCTTTTCTCTTTCCCTTTTCCCATATCCCATTTTCCCCAGCTTTTTTTCTTCTCCTTTTTTCCAGTGCCTTTTTTTCTAGTGCCCTTTATTTTTGTGCCATTTTTCCTTTCTTTCCCCCCTCCTTTGTTTTTTTCCCTTTTCTTTTTTCCGTACCTTCCCTTTTCTATTTTCCTCGCACTTTCCTTCTTCTTCTTTTTTCCCCTCTCTTTTCCCCCATTTCCTCTTCCAGTTTTCTCTAGGGTATGGTCGCCTCCTATCGCGACCGTCCCTCGAGCACCTAACCTCCCGGTCTCGCGCGACGCCATGCGCCTCGTCGCATGCCATCTTGGCCCTTTGGCATGCCACCTTGACCCGTGGACGTTATGTGCACGTCCTGAATCCGTTATGGCCTGTTATGCGTCAGCCATGTGTCCCGGTGTCGTGCATATGGTACCGGTAACCGTGACAAAGCTACGCGATGCGTCAGCACAGTTGCCAGTTGTCGTGCAGCTGTTGACCATCGGCGTGCAATAGAGCTCCGCTAAGCGTGCCCTGCTTCCCGTTGTCGTGTAATTGTTGTCCACAATTGTGGAACAGTTCTGCCCTGTGTTAGGCTAAGAGTCATATCGATTCGAAATTAGAATTCAATGCGACCTTGCTCGATTCGAAATTAGAATTCGCGCCCATTCCATAGCACTCGATTACCGAAACCCAATTTGGAAATCAAGCTCCCGCTATGGCTGCTAATAGAATAAAAGCCAATTTCATCTTCCAAATTTCAAGCTTATCGATATCAGGTCTTGAGGAGGACGATAGTAGACATGGTTTCCACAAGAGGTCGGAGAGGAGACGATGCTAAAGCTAGTAACAGAGTACCTACATCAAGGAAAAGAGTTACTGCTCCAAGGAGGAAGCGTCGGACACCACAGATCAGTGCTGCATCTCCCACAATGCCAAGGAGGCCAATCAAACGAGGGCAGTGGACTGAAGAACAAATGGCAGATATCTTGGATATGAGGTGAGTGAGTATGGTTTTTCTGTTAGAGAGGCGTCTAGAAGGTCGGGAATCCCAGAATCAACAATAAGGTAAATTTGTATGGCCGTATAACTCCTAAGCAGGTGGTAATCCACAAATCTGACGACTCTACAAGAGGAAGAGTTAGTCAATTGGGCACTCTCGAGGGCCGGCGGGGAATGGGGGTTACACTCTCATTTTGTCAAGGAAAGGGCACCACAGGATGGCTATGGAGGGGGCAACTTCGAAAATTCCGGGTTCAGGGGGTAAATGGTGGAAAATTTGTTCAAGCGAGAGGCATCCGGAGGTTACACTAAGAAGTGCGAGAGACACTAGATGTATCTCGGTGGCGTGCTATGACACAAGAGAATGCGGATAACTTCTATCTTTGCAGTGCGAGACAAATCTATAGCGAGTTCAATTTCCGGCCTCTAGGATGCGGAATGCCGAGTGAGGCCCGGCATCCAAAAGCTGGTAAGGTGAAGGGCATGAAGATCATAGGAAGGAAAGGGGAGCATAGGGTCAATGAGGTGGTCATGAACAATAGGGAGTGGGTGACCATTCTGGTATGTGTAAATGCTGAAGGGTTTAGGATACCTAATTTGTATATATTCAAGGGTACACGGATGAGGCAAAATAACATTGCCAGATGTGAGGAAGGGGCAATTCAAGCTGTGCAGCCCTCGGCTTGGATGACCACACAATTGTTCAAGTCTTGGTTGTCACATTTTGTTGCTAGGGTTCCTGGTAGAGTATCTCCAACAAGGCCACGCTTGATAATATTGGATGGCCATGGCAGCCATGTGGAGCTGGAAGTGATTTTGGCAGCTAAGGAAATGGGCATACATTTTGCCCTACTTCCAGCCCACACATCACATAGGTTACAACCTTTGAATGTTGCATGCTTTGCACCATTCAAGGCAGCTTTCAAGAGATTGAGATCTTCTTACATGGTTAGCAAAGGGAGGACCGAGGCCGAAGAGGAGAACATTGCGAGCTCATTTCACGGTAGTTGAATCGAGGGTGACACCTAGCAACATCGCAAGGGGGTTTAGAGCTCTTTGGGATTTGGCCATTCAACTCGGACAAAGTTAAGCCGGGCCGGGGAAAGTGGCGGGTTTGGAAGAGTGCCCATGGAGCGAGATTATCAAAGTGTGGGCGGGGAAAATGCAGCCAACTTGGAGGAGGAGGAATTGGAGCAATTCAACATGGCTGACTTGCATGCCTTATGGGAGGCACCACGCCTATTTGGTGAGCATGGTGGCCAAGAGCCCTCTTGGAGTGCATCAACATGTAGTTGACAATGTGGACATTGAAAGACATGATGTGCATCCATCTCACCAGAAGATGCACCGGATGGGGAACATCGGGCCATTGATCGGACCTTACAACCTTCCACGGCAACATGTGGTTCCCTGGCGACATGGGAACAACACATGCTTGTGTGCAACTCCCTATAGAAGGTGAGGGACATCCAGGGCTGCATGCAACAATCTCAATCCTCGAGGGCAAGGAATCGAGGTGTAGTCCCAGACCTAAGTGGGAGGGTGCATATCTCTAGTGATGGCTTCCGTGAGGCCTTGGCTGCTGAGAGGTCTAGGAGAGCTGAGGCAGCAAGACTAAAGAATGAGCAAGTTGCAGCCGAAACTTCGAAAGCTGCTAGAAGGAAATTGGAAAGGCGAGGGAGGCTACGGGAGAGCTCAGCAGGAATAGGGGAAGAGAGGAAAAATAGGAAGAAGGCTGATCACAGAATTTGAAGCCTCTCTTTGCTAGACTTAGGGCTCTAATGTACCCGGGGGCATCTCAAGAGTTGCAGCGGTCTTGACTTTGAGGAGACCAATGAGTGATGAGGTGAGGAGCAAAAGGTTAGAGGTTAGAAAGCAGAAAAGGGACAATGAGGGTTGAGTCAATCAGGGGATCAATTTTGAGAACATCATTCAACATGGATCACGGACTTGACAAGTTAGTGGATTGACCACACCGGTTACTAGTGATCATGCGGTGACCGGGATAGTGAAGATGAAGTGAATGTTATGTGTAGTCACGGAGGATACTCACTGTGCTTTCGGGAGATGTTGGTGGTGTGCGGGGATGTTAGCATAGAAGGATTCACGCCTGCAGTGGACTGTCCCAAACTCACGCAAGGTTGGGTGAGTTATGCAAACACGATTACGGACCCCGGCATGGCCGGGGATAAGGCCATAGACAAAGCTAGGATCATTAGAAATGGTCGAAATAGGCGTGGAAAAGGACATAATCTCTCGGGCCAAAAGAATAGATGTGGAGTTTGCAAAAACCTGGAGGGCAAATATGTCTGAAGGGTCAGTACCAACACCAAGATTCGAAGAGGGAAACACTTTCACTAACCAGGTGTGTTAAGTCTACAACAGGAGCTTAATAGAACTAGCATTTCTGATACAATTCTAACATCTAACATTTGCACATGGTAGGAAGCTGAAGACAGTGACGAGACCATAGATGAGACCTTAGACAACTAAGGTAGCAGCACTTGTAGCAGCAACACAACATTAAATATGAAAGCAAATATTATTTGCATTGTATATTTAAGTTTGATAAATTGGTCTAACATTAAAATCAGTTCTCATGACATGTAATCTGACAAACATTGGTCTTCAAATGGAGGGATCATCAGCCCAATTTGGAAAGTTACTGTTGCATTTGTAAATGAAAGCGTGTTAAGACAATAACTTCGAGGGAATCATCATATTCATTTCAAAGAAGCCGAAGGCTGATACAAAGTTGGCACTAAGGCCCATCACGAAAATGCGACATGCGAGGCCACATTGTACATCAAAACAATGAATTGGTTGAGGGGAAGCTTATCAGCCAAAAAAGAGAAGGTGAAGAAATGAGGTCATCCAGTGGAGCCATTGCAGACAAGGCTGGAAGCAATCAATGATCAATAGGGCTCTGAAAAAGAACGCAGTCATCATCACTAACCACAATCTGGCAGTAGATGAGGTCAGTCTCACAGCGCGCCCTTTCAACCTGGGTTGCAATCTCCAGAGATACCTCAACATGCAGGGTTGATGCTACAGCACGGGTAACCTCAGCAGGTGTGACGAGACAATTACGAATTGTAAAGAAAATCGGAGTTGTTGAAGTCGTGCTCGAACTGGGACTGGGAAGATTACTCTGCGGTGGGCGAGGACGTTTGCCAGGAGATGGGTCCCCTCTCCGGCCGGACCTAGCAGTGTCCCAGGTCGGGCCGCATCCGGGAAAGCTTGTGCGACGTGCTTGATCCATGTTTTTCGCTGCCAATGCAAGAAAAACATGTTTAAATTAAACCAGAAACATCCAAAACATGCTGAAGAGGTAGCAGAAGCCGGCGCTTACCTGTGCTAGCTCGATGGAGCTAATGAAGAATATCGTGAATGTCGCTGCGAGAAAACGAACTCAGAATTTAAAGAACGATTGGAATGATGGTTCTGGCGCTGCCTGATCAAGCCAGATATCCAAAAAGCTTCGCTTTAATGACGAATTCCTCTCACTGCAACCGGAGCAGAGTCGGTCCGGGCAATTTAGGGGCGAATCGATACGAGAATTAGGAAGGGTTTTAAGGATTGAGCCTGGGAAATCGGCGAAGGTGGGCCGGTTTGGAGACGGTATCCGTTACCCTAGGGCGCGATAGCTGGCAACCGTGAGGGCGTAGGGGGCCTCGGGTATGGCGATAAGGGTGTAACTCGTAAGGCACTCATTATTGCACCGCCCCCGTTAGGGGGAGACTGGACCACATACGTAATGTTAATTGCCATGTCAGTTGGCACACTCGGCGTCATAGCGGGTCCGTAGGTCTGGCGACGGCAGGCTCCAAAAGGACGCGAATGAGGCCATCGAATTAACGATGGGGGAGCCTAGACCCCCCCTTACTCAAGATGCCATAACTTCTCAACCTTTGCGATTTTAGGAAAATTTTGTTCTACAAAGTTGTAGTCCAGGTCATTAGGTACTCAAAACACCCGGCGGACGACAAAGCGCGCAATTGTGTCTCGATCTACAAGTGTTTGCCTCTTAAGTGCGCGAAACATGGCGACCATACCCTATGCCCATTTTCCTTCACTTCCTCACTTCCCCCTCCCTTTTGCTTTCTCTTTTTTTCCCTCTCTTTTCTCTTCCCCTTTTTGGTGTCCTTTTTCCCATCCTTTTTTTCTCCTTTCCCCACCTTTTTCCTCTTCCCCTTTTCCAGTGCCTCTTTTTGCTCCGTCATCCTCCCCCTTCCTTTTCCCTACCTTTTTTTTCTTCTCTTTTTTTCCAGTGCCATTTTTCCCTTGCCGTTATTTTTGTGCCTTTTTTCCTTCCTTTCCCCCCTCCTTTGTTCTTTTCCCTTTCCTTTTTCTGGTACCTTCCCTTTTCCCTTCCCTCGCGCTTTCCCTCTTCCTTTTTTTTCCCTTCTCTTTTCCCCCCATTCCCTCTTCTAGTTTTCTCTATGCCCTTTTTCCTTCCCTTTCTCGATTCCTCCTCCATTTTTCTTTTCCCTTTCACTTTCCCTTCTTCCCTCCCTTTTTCTCTTCCCCTTTTTTCGCGTCGTTTTTCCCTTCCTTTTTTCTCATTTCCCCACCTTTTTCCTCTTCCTCTTCCTCTTCCTCTTCCCCTTTCCCAGCGTTCCTTTTCGCTCCCTTGTGCTCCCCCTTTTTTTTCCCTTTCCCTTTCCCTTTTCCTTTCATTTTCCCTTTTTCTTTTCCCTTCCCTTCTCTCGACCCTTTTCCTCATCCCTTTTTCTCTTCTCTTTTACTCTTGTCCTCACCCTTTCCCTCTTCTCCTTTTCATAGTCTCCTTTTTTCCTTTCTTTTCTCCCATTCTTTTCCTTTACCTTTTTTCAAACTATTTTCCCTTTCCTTTTCCCTTTTCCTTCTTTCCCTTTTACCCATGCATTTTTAGCTTTTCCCTTTTCTCCTCCCTTTTCCTTTTCTCTTTCCTCTTCAGAGATTAGAGCATAGCCAATCACGGTGGTGGAATGTCATGGGATAAATCTCGGCCTTTAGATGCAATCAGATTATCTCAACCATCCAAATTAGGGTTTGCTTCATGACATACGCTAAAACTTTATAATATAAAGATTTCCCACATTCCTCCTTCATTGCACAATCATATAACTTGCAAACTATTTCTGAACTGTAAAAACTTTCCTTCAGGTAATCCTTTTGTGAATATATCTGCAACCTGTTCTCCTGTATTTACATATATCATTTTAATGTATTCTTTGAGGCTAAGTCCCTGATAAAATGAATATTCAACTCTATGTGTTTTGTTCTTTCATGATCCACTGGATTTTTAACTATTGCTATGCAACTCTGACTGTTAGTCAAGATTGGTGTTGGCTCATGTTGCTTGCAATTTAATTCTTCCAAAAGCCTTCTCAGCCATGTAATTTCCTTTGCAACAAGAGAAGATGTTGTACACTTAGCTTCAACTGAAGATATTGCTATAACCTTTTCTTTTTTGCTTCTCCATGTGATTGCTCCACCTGCAAAGAAAACTACATAGCCTGATGTGGATTTTCGTGTACTCAAGTCCCCTCCCCAATCTACATCACTATATGCACATAATTTAAGGTCTATTGAGTTAAATGTTATGCCATGCTCCTTTATGCCTTTCAAATATTTTAAAACTCTCTTGGCTCCTAACCAATGCTCCATGCTTGGATTATTATTCCTTCTGCTTAAGATGTTGACAATATAGGCAATGGCAGGTCTGCTGTTGTTGGCTACATATTATAAACAGCCAATTAGAGCTCTATAATGCCTTTTCTCCATTTCCTTTACTTCCTGTTCTGTCGTATCTTTGTCAGCAGTAAGTTGATGACCTGGTACCGCTGAAGTTTTGACAGGATGTGCATCTTTCATATTAAATCTGTCAAGCATGTTGTCAATATGCCTATTTTGTTGTGGTTTAAGGGTCTTTTTCTCTCGATCTCTTACCACCTCAATACCTAAGAATTGTTGAAGTTCTCCCAAATCTGTCATTTTGAATCTTGCTTTCATAATGTTTTTGCAAATATTCAGAACTTTGACATTGTTTGATGCAATAATCAACGTATATAGCTATTATGCAAAAATCTCCATTGACTTTGAACCTGTAAAGATTTCCTTCATTTTGAAACTTCTCAAATCCCTGATCTTTGAGAAAGTTATCTATACAGTGGTACCATTCCCTTGGAGCTTGCTTTAGATCATATACAATCCTGTTCAATTTCCATACTTGATTTTATCCCTTTGCAAAACCTGGTAGTTGTTTCATGAAAATATTTTCATCCAACCTAGCATTTAGAAATGCTGTTTTGATATCCATATGATGAAGCTCAAGATCCAATGCATTTTCCATTCCTAACAATAACCTTATACTTATAAGCTTAACAATTGGAGAAAAGGTTTCTTCATAATATTTTCCCTTTTTTTGAGTGTATCCTTGAGCTACTAAACGTGCTTTGTATCTCTTGCTGCCATCTGCATTAATTTTTTATCTTGTAAATCCATTTACTGCCTATGATATTTTTATCAGTAGGATGTTCCACTAGATCAATATGTAGCATAATAACAGGGGGTTTTCTTTGTGTTTTTGTACACTTTTCACAAAGGTTTTCCTAAGATTTCATGGCGTATTCGAATGGATGTACTAATGCGTACATCTAGAGTGCACCATTTCTTAGTCGTTCATTTAGCTTTTTTTTCCAATGGTCCAACATCCAAGGGCTCACAACAAAAGCCCTCTTTTTATTTTAGGGGCTGAACATGCAAGCCTCGTGGATAGCATTTCAGGGCATTCTTGCAAAAAATTAATGTTCTTGTGATCACAGTGGAAACAGATTTGGAGTGGAAGCGTTAGTGCTTTAATGCAGAGGATGGCGCCAAAGCATTTCTTTCGAAGGGCTTACATACATGCAACCATCGTGCATACAAACCCTAGGGTTTCAGAATGGTTAGCAGCAACGAAGTTTTTTCATCTATCTGCCATGGACATCTCCTCCTTTTGGGCTCTAGTTGCAATTCTGGCTTCAACACGCAGCTCCATCCCAGTTTACCAACTCTTATCTGTCCACAAATATATCCGGTTCGTGGAGCCAGAAGACAAGGGCAAGGAGCGGCAGATGGATTTGATGCAGCTTGGCTCCTTCCTGGATTTGCGGCTAGGTTTTGGTGCAGAATCATGAAGCAAATTTGTGGGCTTATCAGGGTTTGTACAGATGTTTTTGTGCAGATTGTAGGTTCTGATTAAGTCCTTCATTTCGGCATACCATCAACAGGAACTAGCAACGGTTCACTAGATTATGATCAGGAACTTTATCACGGCCTTACAAATGCGGTAGGATCAAACACTTGGTCTTGGAGAGTTCATGTGAATATGGTTTTTCATTGCTTACCCTTATCTTGCAGGTGATTCAAGATACTACTTTCAACAGTGATAAAATGGGATAGGTGGATGGCGAAGTACTATTGATGATGCAGCAGTCGTTGCAACTGGAAAGGCACATGCTTCTGGAGCAGTGGCATCCACATTTCATGACCGTTTGAGCAAGGATATGCATCTTTGCAAGAAAAGCTATGGGTATTATGTCCCTTGGATATATTTCCAGATATTCTTTATGTCCATATGTAGACCCTGTAGCAGGAAGCAATCACATCAAACCTGAGATGGGGAACGTAGGTACAGGAAATGCTTGTCAAATCCAGTTGTTGGAACTTGGCATTGAAGGCCAAGTTGGGTTGAAAGAGAAGAGACAATTGATTGTGTTTCTCGTGATCAATCAAAACTAACTAGCATGGCAGCTCAGGAGATGCACTCTCATTATATGTCAAAGGCTGAACTGAAAGTGCAAACAAGGCAGCTTCCAAGATGGGCGAAGCCCAATGTATATTCTACTGCCTATTTTATTAACCTGAAATAAAAAGTTATATTTGTTATCTGATTGTTGCTAAGACATCTATACTTACAGATACAACGAACAAGGTTTAGTTTTTTGTTTGTAAATCATGTTTGTAAAACAGATGCGGTCTCACCAGTCTGCTAATCTTCGTCATTACCCAGATTCTCACCGAAGGTCATCTTAGCTGCTGGTATGTATTAATTAAGATTTTTTTAGACAATTCAAACAGACAGTACTAAGGTGTTTGAGATGTATCTAAGTGTATTTCATAAGTGAATAAAGTGTACCTGAATAAAGTGTTGCATCATACTTATATTAAAACATCCCATTGGATACTATGCAGGAGAATTTGAAGGAGAATTTGAAGTTCTGGGGGAAATCAACATACCCAACTATCTATGGCCATATGGAACTTATATTAGTGCTGCTGCATGGCTTGGAGCATTTGGTCCATTATTTGGAACATCTCCTTTCATCCTGTATGATTGTACTCCTTCCGGCTTGTCAAATGATATTGGAAACACAGACTTGGGAGTAAGCATCGGATGACGCCTCTTTTCTGCAGACTTGGTTACATTTAGAACATAAACTATTATGGCTTTTTGCCAGATGGATCTTTAAATACATCTATCAAGACATTTTAACATTCCCACAACTCCAATGACAAGTATGATGCTCTGTCTTGCTCTACCTTCACTGTTGGATCCATGTTCGATGAATATGGCATCGCCATTATTAACAACATGCTTATTAGCGTTCAAACTATTGCATCAATGAACATTATCACATCTTACATCGCTACAATATTGAAGCCTTTAAACTTTATATCATGGTTTCTATTTCTTTTTGCTATTTTAAATTTCTAAATAACTAGATATCAATAAAATGTTTCTAATTGTGTCTATAATATCATTACAAATATTTTTTACTTCGTTCATCAATTCTTAAGGCCCGAAGGAAACCCCAAAATTTTAGGTTAACACACAAACCATTACATCCAGCACTCTAAAATTAAATCCCCCTTGAAACCCCCTTTGGTTTGGGTGCATATTCACACGGGGGGTGACGTAGGACAGCGAGAGGGGGTTTCAAGGGGGATTTAATTTTAGAGTGCTGGATGTAATGGTTTGTGTGTTAACCCAAAAAAATTTTGGCCCCTTCGAGGCCTTAAGAATTGATGAACGAAGTAAAAAATATTTGTAATGATATTATAGACACAATTAGAGTCATTTTATTGATATCTAGTTATTTAGAAATTTAAAATAGCAAAAAGAAATAGAAACCATGATATAAAGTTTAAAGGCTTCAATATTGTAGCGATGTAAGATGTGATAATGTTCATTGATGCAATAGTTTGAACGCTAATAAGCATGTTCCTTAAATGAGGTAAGTTCCTCCTTCATGGCTTCTTTCCATTTTGTTTTGTCAGAACTGTTCAGTGCTTCCTCAACTGTTTTTGATGATTCTTCATCCTCAATTAATGCCATGATTTGTTCATAGTCATGTCCTAAATTTTCAATCCTTCTGCTTCTACCATGCTCATTTCTGCCATATTGACCATTTTCCAATCTTGCTTATTCTAGCAATCTCTCTGTTTGGCTTTTCCTTTTCTTTTCTACTGCATTGTTCTCAACAGGATTTCTTGCCATATTTTCCTCAATCTCATTTCCTTTTTCCTCTGAATCTGTCATATTATAATCTGCATTGTCTAGTTCACTATTAGAATCCAAGTCAGCAACCATTCCCTTATTGTGCTCTTGGTCAATATTTTCTTGTATAATTTTCTTTTCCTCATTTCTATCTTTGTACAAGATATCTTCATCAAATATTACATCCCTGCTAACCACTATTGCTTTGCTACTTGGAATAAAAATCCTATATCCTTTACTTTCTTCATCATAGCCCACAAGAAAGCCTATTTCAGCTTTATCATCAAGTTTCTTCCTCAATTCAGAGGATAGATGAACATACGCAAGGCATCCATAGACTTTAAATCTCTCATATATTAAACTTGTCTTACCTTTTGACCACAATAATTCTGGAATATTACCTTTGATGCTAGAAGAAGGAAGCTTGTTTTGGATCAGAATGGCAGTTTTGAGAGCTTCTTCCCAGAGGTAGTTGGGAAATCCACTATTCTTGATCATAGATCTTACAGCATCCATTATGGTTGTATTTTTTCTTTCAGCCACCCCATTTTGCTGTGGACTATATCTGTATGTCAATTGTCTCCTTATGCCATTAGTGATACAAAAATATTTGAATTTTGTGGATAAATATTCCCCTCCTCTATCAGACCGAATGCACTTTAATTTCTTTCCAGTTTCTCTTTCCATTTCACTCACATATTGTTTAAATGCATTCAAAGCTTGTGATTTCTTTTCAAGACAGAAGCATTTACATTTCCTGGAATAATCATCAATAAAGGAAATAAAATACCTCTTTTTTGTTCTTCCTCTTATGTTCAAAGGTCCACATAAATTTGTATGTACCAGTTCCAAAACATCTCGAGCTCTGATTTTGAAAAGGGCAACCTATTGATCTTTCCAAGTATACAACCTTCACACAAGGGCTTGTCAGGATCAATGTTATTCTAGGAATTTAAGATTGTTGTGATGAGTGTGAGGAAGCCTATTATGCCTAAGTGCAAAGTCTGAGGTGGTCACTGCATTTACTTCTAGATTTTTCAACTGAAATAGGTTCCCAACATGCATAGCCTCAAAAAAAAAATTCATTTCCCAAATAAATATTACATGCTTGTGAGTCAAAACTGACTCTATAACCTAGATCAACCAATTGACTGACTGAAATCAAATTTTTTATAACGCTGGGCGCACAAAGGACATTTTCAATGTCGACTACATTTCCTTCCAAGTCTACTAGCTGCAATAATCCTCTTGCTTCAATGGATTGAAGGGCACCATTTCCAACTTGAACATTTTTGGCATGAGTTTCTGACACCTTCTTGAGCAGATTAGTAGTTTGAACTACTGATCTCTCAGCTCCACTATCAACTACAAATGGATCACAAGATTTGTTAGCATTTACTTCTTGATCAAGAACAACAAGTTCACATTTTACCTCATCTTCATCATTGGTTTTGTCGTCTTCTTCATGTTCCTTTGTAGTAAAAGCCGTTTCAGATCTTTTTCCTCCTCTCCCACTGCTATATCCTCTTCCATCTTTGCTGGTATTGCCTTTTCCCCTTTCAGAATCTTTAGGGGTTGGACACTTTGCAGCTACATGTCCCCTCCCCCCACAAGTATAACAATTATACTCATTTTTTAGTTTGGGGCAATTATTTTTAAAATGACCGGGCTCATGACAATAGTAGCAATTGTTTTTCTCACTTCTAGCTTTTCCGTTTTTCCTGTAAATAGGATCTCAGCAGATTCTTCCTCCCCTTTTGCAATTTTTTTTTTGTTTTATTTCTGTCCTTAGGATACTTTCGGCTTCATCTCTAGTTTTAGCTATATTTCTAATAAATTCCTTGCATCATTGCTGTATGGCCAATTTTCCAATTTTTATAAGATGTAAGGTGTTCAAGACAGTAATTTGGAGCTGCTGAACTATCAAGTACAGGGAATAAATTACCAAAATCGCATATTTCTTATTGTGCATGGCTAAAATTGCCCGATACCAATCTAAAAACTTTCTATAATTTAGCTAAACTAACATGAAGTTCATTCCCAGAGTTTTTGTGGTATGGACATGAAAAATGTCAAGCAGAAGTTATTATGCTTTTTTTTTCCATTTGCTTCTATTGTGTCTGGGCGTTTGGTCTAGTGGTAACACACTAGTTCCTCAGCAATGTGGTCTCGAGTTCGAGACCGCCCAATATCGCACTCGGTACTGTTGGGGGTCAAATTCCAACAGACGCAATGTAAGGTGGTTGGGGGCAGGGCCCAACCGAGCAATGTAGTGTGGTGTGTGGTCACATGTCCAGTTGGATGCTGCTTAGTGGCGTGACGTTAAAACTACTACCTATCTATTTACATTGGTCATTTTCTTTGTGGAAGCATGCTAAAAATAATACCAGCTAGCTAAGTCTAGACTTCATTACTAATCTTATATTTTCTATTACCTAGAATTACTTTAGCTAAACTAGTCCAAAACTCATTCTAAATTTTTTTAAATTTAGCTAAGCATTACAAGTTTTCCCCCCTTCCCTTTCTCGCATTTGGCTAAGTAGCTCGAAGATTGGTACACACGAAAAAAGTTTAGGATAAAATTAGTATTCATTCTACAATTTTTTTCTATTTCTTGTAGCCAATATTTTTTGGTTGGGTGCTTAAAAATGGCAAATAGCTAAGTGTAGGCCTTAAATTATTCCATGATCAAGAACTTTGCTTTGGTGGTTTTGAGCAAGCACAAACTTACTAGAACCTCCATTGAAGCACTGGAACTTTTTTTCATCTATAAAGACCACCATTACCAAATTTGACTCGGATTAAAAAGCAAGCAGAGTGAAATTGCAAAAGTAGCAGCTAAACAATCAGATTGAGCCTGCATTGTCAGATTTTGTGCCTTTGTCGCCCTACACGACCAGCCCTGTATGGACTGGTGAGGGGCCAACATGATAATGCCCCCCCCAAAAAAAAAAAAAAATAAATAAATAAATAAATAAATAAAGCAAAAAAAAAACAAGACATTATTATCCAATGCAAGTTGTATATGGCAATGCCTTATTTTTTAGTTGTCAAGATGATGTAGTAAGATATAGCCCACACTTCCATAGTATTTGAACTAATGGTATATATCATTACATAAAAAATTTTGTTATGGGTCTTTATATATAAGGACAAGAAGAAATGGACATGCATAGGACTTGAGGTCAAATGGCCTGGTGCACGTGAAGCCACGTTTTTGGTGGCCGACCAATTAAGGGCCACAAGTTCAAAATATTAGTATTTCTGGGCTTTGAAGTTCTTTTTATTAGCTCATTTGCCTACCAGAGTGTTCGTTTTGCTTTAACCCATAATGCTCATTCGACTTTGATGTGCAAGTTTAGCCTGTGGATTCTTGTTTGGAACTTATGTTTTCAATTGTTTTCGAGTTTTCCAATATTTTCTTTATTTCCTTCGTGAAATGAAGAAATCAATTCTATTTCCTCTTGTTTATCATAATTTCGTATCTGGGTTCAGTTTTCATTATCTGTTCCTTCATCAAATATTGTTTTTCAAGTATAGCCCAATTTAAAATCCGATTTCAGGTATTGCTTCCATAATATTTTTTGTTGAAGATCAAGCAATTTAAATATGCACAATTGGTTGCAATATTAGTAAGGCTTCATATGTTTCTCCTTCATGTCTACAAAATTTGATAATTCTCTTGTCCATTCCTTATATATAATATCATTGTGAGTATATTAGATACATTTGTAAGCACACATGTGGTCCCCTTTTTTTCCCTTAATCTTTTTGACCCTACCATTGTTGTTATATGTGTTGCTTACCTCATGGCATTTGGAGCACATTATAGTGAACAAATATCATATATCTTAATCACTAGTGAATCTAACAAGCTCACAACGATAGGGATGGTTGATAGGGGTGGTTGAACTAAATGAACTTGAATGTATGATTTATATCATGTCATGTCAAAGCATTTATATTTTTGAAAAAGACAGACAAGTGAAAGTAGCATATGGAACTCAATCTTTGATTCTCACTAGTGTTAGTCCTATACGTACTGGTACAGAACTATTCATGCATACGACGGACCAAGTCAAGGCCAAGGATCCACAGTCAGGCACAGGTCAGTCATCAAAGGCCCAGCAGAAGACCAAGCAGACCACGCAGACAAAGACCACGCCTGGCGTCAAGAGGAGGCGCTCAGACAAGTGACGGCCCGTCACCGCCCGCGTCAGCGTCAGCGTGATTTCAGGCACTTCAAGAGGCACCGCCAGCATTCCTGCAAATCAGGCCCCCTTCCAGGAGTCGGCACCGAAATTAGTCATAGTGTCTATATTGGGCCAAAGGCCATTGTACTATATATATGAGTAGAGCTAGCGCTCTAGTTTTTAGATGAGTTTTGAGTCTTGTCTCACTTCAGTTTTCTCTCGATTTCGAGAGCTCATATATCTTCATTGACATCAAGGAAGTTGTTCTCATTATTGTGATCACGTTGATCTCTTTTTGCTTTCTGTTCTTTTTCCTTGTTCTTTTTGCAAATCCCGCGTGACATAGCTCCCCGGATTCTCCTGTTAGATCCAAGGGTCCTCACAGAGGGCTGTCTTGCAGGAGTTCCCAAACCCAGACCCTAAACACTGTCGCTGCTGCCGGGTCTGATCTTTCTTCCATCATGTCGGCTCGAGGTTTCACTCCTGAAGAACTTCTCTGCCAAACGGCGGCTCGCCTGGAGCGCCATCAACGACGCGAGGCTGTTCGGGATATGTATGATTCTGCCTATGACATTGAGGGTGGTCGTGTCCGCTCCAGAGCTCAGTCGGCACCGCCTACCCCTCGTGCCCATTCTCGCCTAGGGTCTCCCCCTGTGTGTAGGCATTGTTCTCAACCTCAATCTCCCCAACATACCCCTGTTCAGCCCACGCCTCACTATTTCCAGACTCCTGAGAGCACCTATATCCATATCCCTTCTGGCCACACCCCTCAGCCGTCACAACCTTCTTCCCCTCCTGCTGGGATGGGCTACCATCAAGTGTCCTTTGGCCCTCCCCACGTTCACGCATTTGCTCTTCATGTTTATCAAACCACTGATCTCAAGCCTAATGAGGATGGCTCTCAAGACCCCTCCCCACCAGATGCTGCTTTTGCTGGCCCACACGTTTTTTCTGTCCCACCCCTAGGCTCTCAGCCCCCGCCTGTTCCACCTCTCTATGCTTCTGCATATCCTCCACCAAATCCACCTGTCTATCCTTCCTCTCCCACTCATAATCTGAAGCTGACTTATCCCACTTTTGGAAACACTAAAGGCAAACCTCTGGATCAGAGTGCTCAAGCCCATATGGAGGAATTCGAAGCCTTGGCCATTCTGAATGGTCATGCGCAACCACAACTTAAGTTCCATATCTTTTCCACCACGCTCAGAGGCGCCCCTCATCAGTGGTTGATGGCCAACAAAAGTGACTGGAAACAAAGTTGGCATGAGATGAAAACAGCATTCCTTTCTCATTATGGCACCACCGACTCGGGAGTTTGAATATGAGGAACAACCTCCGTGTCTTGAACCTGATGAGCTGGAGGTTGAAGCATGACAGGAGGAGCAGCATTTTGAGTGGTGAAGAAAAGAGGCTGCTGAGCGTCATCAAGCAGAGGTTGCTGCATGACGGTATGAACATCGACAGTCTCTGAAGAAGTGATGGTGTCTGAAAAATGATCAAGACGTTGAATGCGATTGCAGGAAGCCAGGTAAGGGTCCAAGAGAACGGCCACCGCCTGGTCCTGATCCAGCGTCATCTCACCCCAAGGATCAGCATACTCAGGGTAGGATGAGAATGGCAGTCCCACTGGAGGAGCTTGACCATGATAAATATTTTGGGCTTCTTTAGAGTCAGTGTCGGAGATGGAAGGTTCAGCATTCTCGACAGAGATCAATTGGCCAGTTTCCAGATCCATTGTGGCATTGAGATGGCCATCAGTGATAACAAGTTGGTCCGTGGCCCAGTAATGAATACTCTTAGCCTGGCGGAGAAAAGGTCGTCCAACCAGCATTTCATAATCACCAGGATCTTCTCCAGCTTTTCAAACACCAAATTTCAAGGGGAATTTGAGATCGCCAATGCTGATATGGAGAAGAGGAGTGACACCTTGGGGATGCGTGATATGGCCATTGGCCAACTTGATGTCATAGGGGGCACGGTATAATTGTTTGATGCCGAATTGCATCCTGAGTTTATCAGTAATGAGATTGACGGCACTACCACCATCAATTTGGACATGATGGATGTGCTGATTGCCCACCGTGGCATGCACCGTGGGTGTTGAAGTTGCAACAGCTCCAACCAGAACCGTGGGAAGAGGTAATTGATCTTTGAGAGCCGGACAGAGTTTCAAGATGGTGGCCAGGCTCAAAGGAATCTTGATCTTGGCGAGTTCTTCCTGAAGTTCCAAAGGAACTCGACATGGAAGGTCATTCTAGACCTCTTCAATTCACTTTTTGGGTGAGAGAAGGGATTCCAATCATGCAATGGAAAATGAGACCTTCAGAGGAGAAGTGGAGAGGTGGGGCAGAAATTTGGCGCAGGGATGCAAATGGCAAGCCTATGATACCTCCTGGTCAACCAAAAGCTCTAAAACCAACTGCAGAAGTCAAGCAATTGGGATTGACTAAGGATGGCATCAATGACTACATCAAGCATTGGCAAACTAATTCAGATGACACAAATCGTGCATTGATAGATTATTGGAAGAAGGTGATCAACTTGTTGGATGAGGTAGACACATCCTCTGAAGAGCTGAAAGAAGGGTGGTTCCCTAAAAGTAAGTGGAAAACATTAGCTGGTGCTGACGAAGATGATGGTACCATTAGTAGCATTGTGAAGGCATATGCTCCTCCTCAATCTGATAAACACTATGTTGGTCCTAAGAAGGATAGGCCAAAATATCTAGGCATGGATTCTTATGAACCTTCTACTGACGTGGAGTGCAACCAATTTGTAGTAGTAAAACCAGCAGATCTAGAGACCTATCCAGTGTGGTTGGGATGGACTATCTCGGATATTTGCAAAGAAGAAGGTGATGTTAACTTCAATAAGGTGCGTGGAATGGTGGTGTCCGGTACATCGGTTGAGTAATGTCACCGATAAAGAAAGATATTGATTGTTGGACAAAGAGGTGGAGGAGAAATCCAAGTGATCCTGATCTTTGGCTAGACATTGAAACCGTATTGTACTCGTGGACTCCAAAAACTATTCCTAGTAAAACAGCGAGAGTTACAATACCTCAGGATGTAAGGAATAAGGTTCTCATATCCTTGGGGATGCTAGTGGAAAAATGAAAAACAATTACTATGTATCTTTTCTACAGTTAATAAAAGTTGTGTACTACTTGAGTTCCATGATATATGATTTTGTAATTTGAAGTTAAGGTGTGAGTTTATATTCCCGTGTGTGATTATATGTTAACGTCTATTCTAGTCTAAGGGCAACAAAGTTACTAAAACAGTGAATTTAACAAAGTTACTAAAAAAGTGCAATATAAAATTTATCCCAAAATTAAGACATAATCCCAATTTAATTGAATGATGGTTATAATTGTCTTAACATGTTTTAAAATAGAGTCATATATGAACTTTCCTACCTAACTCTCATTCATCTTTTAAGTTGTCTTTATTCCTTAAGTGCATGAATAATTTTCTTAACATATTTAGCAAAAAGTCATATATGAGCTTTCCTACATAATTCTCATTCATATTTTAAGTTGCCTTTATTCCTATGTAACTCTCCGATTCATGTTTTAAGTTGCTTTTATTAATCCTTAAGTATTTCAGACTGAGACTACTGGAGCCATGGAACGATACAGTGAGCAGGGGCATTAATACCACAATCAGTACATGATATAAAATAGAAATATGCTCATTTCCCACTCGCCATTAAGTTAAGTTAATTTAACCAGTTGGTTATCTCCTAAACCGATAAAACAGTATGCTTTACCATTAAGGTCGTTAAGTTAAGGCTAACTTAAGGGATTACGAAGATATATTTTCCCACTATACTTATTAGGGATCCCTTAGGTTAAATTCATAAAATCATCTAACCTAACATTTATAATGAGTTGGTGCTTCATACTAGCAGTGAAGAGTCTTTGTTAGGTTAGAGATGACTATGTTTATTTCTCACTTTAGTTAAGAGATGCAGAGTAAAATTATGATCTCTAAGCTCATTTGTCGCTACCTGGTGGATAAGGTCCATTCTCCTGGAATGAGGTTGGTTATGCAAGCATTTGGGCAGTGTATTTCTTTTGGAAAACTAGCACTTAAGGCGGTTCTTTCTTGGTGTCTCTTTTTTCAGTTTCGCCCCCGTATCCTAAATGCTTCCCCCTTCTTGAAGGGTCTGTTTGATTCTTGTAAGATAGTTCGAGCCTTATCGTATGCCTCTGTGTGTTACGGTACATCCATTGACTTAGTGACATTGGAGGCTTCGCGGCATTCTCACAGTTGATCCTTGGTACAAGGCTGGTCACTTATTGCCCATGCTTTCCAGAATAAGTTCATGCTATCTCGATGGGACAGAGTTATTTGGCAAGAGGTGGTTAATATTCTGTCAGCTACTCCCTCCCAACTAGCTGATGTGCTTAATTGGATTGGACTCCAAATTGTTAATGCACAATGTCTTGTGCATTCATTATATCAGAAGCTGGTCGACGTTGACATTGTCCCCATTCGGGCTGGTTGGCAGCTTCGTCTTCCCCCTCCTCAGCAAAGGCGGATGTGCTTTTGAGCTTGGGATAAATTGCTTCATCCCAAAGTTTTTGCCTTGTGGTGGCAGATCCTTCATAGAATGTTTCCGGGTCAATGTGCTGATCCATAAGTTTGTTCCTAGTATTTCAGAACTTTTCCCATTGTGTAAGCGGCAACCTGAGACTGTCGAGCATTATTTTTTTCTTTGTGAACAAGTTCGACGAGTTTGGTCATGGTTGTTGTCTATCTTTCATGTGGCCTTAACTAGCGGGTAGGTGCTTCTTGGCTTCTTGCTATCTATCCCTCCACTTGGAACAGGTTGCAACAGCAGGCTTTTCATTTAGCGTTAGTTTGGTTCGTGTGGTCTATCTGGAAAAGGCGGCGGTGGTGTATCTTCAAGGGCGTAACAATTATTGCCAACCAAGTTCTTGATTTTTGAGGAATTTTTGGGTATATCATCTCTTGCATAGGCAGGTTGCTCCACTCAGTGGATTATTTTTGTCTGGTGAGATTTTATTCCTGCCTTTGCAATTATACATATACTTTCTTGGGATATTGAATAAAGTTAGGTGCTTCTTGGCTTCTTGCTATCTATCCCTCCACTTGGAAACAGGTTGCAACAGCAGGCTTTTCATTTAGCATTAGTTTGGTTCGTGTGGTATCTGGAAAAGGCGGCGGTGGTGTATCTTCAAGGGCGTAACAATTATTGCTAACCAAGTTCTTGATTTTTGAGGAATTTTTAGGTATATCATCTCTTGCATAGGCAGGTTGCTCCACTCAGTGGATTATTTTTGTCTGGTGAGATTTTATTCCTACCTTTGCAATTATACATATACTTTCTTGGGATATTGAATAAAGTTTTGACATCCTTCAGAAAAAAAAAAGCTTTATTAAGAGAAGCCACTAAGTTAAAGATATCTCAAGTACTTAGTTGTTGAAACCAACAATCCATGAGGAAATACATGGTTTATTTTCTATCTCTTCACTTTCTATATTTTCGACACTCTTTCTTTGTCTTTATTTTTTTCTTTTTGTATTTCAATCTGTTTGAAACTCAATTTGGATGTTTAATTATTTATGATAAGTGTCATATCTTTCTTGGCATTGGAAAACAAAAATTGTAGGTGCACGCTCCCAAAAAAAACACCCAAAAAATGTTTCTATTACTGAAAAAAGAACCATAAAGTCTAGTCGTTTAGATGTTTACATATGCCCAAAATATGCTCCAAGATGTTAAAACTAACCCTCAATTCAATTCGCTTCTAATGAATTGTCCCTTGAGCGGGGGAAATCCAATAAGCTTTTGAATCCTCAAGCTACTCTAGACGTTCAAAGAGGCAACAAGGAATATACTATATTCGTATAAAAAATAAATAACCTAACTATATTGCTATCCCTTTCTCACTTAACAGTTAAGTTAAATGAGTTCTTAATTGAGTTAAGTGTACCTCTCCTAGGTATACACACTCACCCCGATTTTTGGTCCACTGTTGAAAACATCAGTTTTGGTAGGTCTACATGTCCTGTTTTCAAATAATCCTACATGTGGATTTGTGGAGGTATGGTTTTGTTCGATAATGGTGTTCTTTTTTCAGTGGACTAAAACATCCACTGTTGTTTTGTAGTTTCTTCTATTGTGACATGTCATTTTATAATACAATCCACTGTAGGAAAGAATACTTGAATTTTTACATGTCTAATAATTCTATTGTCACATGTCTTTATAGATGTAGGAAAGAATATTTGATTCTCTACATGTCCTATACTTCCATTCACATGTCTTTATAGTAGTAGGACAGAGTACTTTATTTGCTAAGGCATTGTAGTAAAGAATACATAAATTACGACATGTGTAATACTTCTATTGTCACATGTCTTTATAGAAGTAGGAAAGAATACTTGATTCTCTACATGTCATATCCTTCCATATCACGGGTCTTTATAGTGGTAGGACAGAGTACTTGATTTGCTACATGTGATGCACGTGCACGTGCACAATCACATGTCCTTATACTAGTATTCCATGCAAGACAAGTTACTTCAACTACTTCAATTACTTAACGCCTATTTTTGCATAACAAAACCATCAAGAATTTGATTTGTATTCCTTGACGGGGTGCAGGACCCTAAGCATTAATGTCATAGGACCACGCAAAATCCTAACAATATCCTAACGTCATCAAGTCCATGTCCATGTCATTCATATCTTGCCTTGGTCATTCATGCGTTGGAGCCTACGTGGCATGTTGGAGCGTAGGTGGCATGTTAGAGCGTAGGTGGCATGTTGGAGCCTAGGTGTCATGTTAGAGCTCACGTGGCATGTTGGAGCCCGGTGGCATGTTGCGACCCCACGTGGCATGTTGGAGCTGATGGTGGCATATTTGAGCCACGTTGGCATGCTTGAGCCTAGGTGGCACGTTGGAGCCAACTTGGCATGTTGGAGCCTAGGTGGCATGTTGGAGCCCACGTGGCATGTTGGAGCCCGGTGGCATGTTGGAGCCTAGGTGGCATGCTAGGTGGCATGTTGGAGCCCACGTGGCACGTTGGAGCCTAGGTGGCATGCTAGAGCTCACGAGGCATGTTGGAGCCTAGTTGGCATGTTGGAGCCTACGTGGCATGTTGAAGCCTAGGTGGCATGTTGGAGCCTAGGTGGCATATTTGAGCCACCTTGGCGTGCTTGAGCCTAGGTGGCACGTTGGAGCCAACTTAGCATGTTGGAGCTCACGTGGCATGTTGGAGCCTAGGTGGCATGTTGGAGCCTAGGTGGCATGCTAGGTGGCATGTTGGAGCCCACGTGGCATGTTGGGCGTGGGTGGCATGTTGGAGCCTAGGTGGCATGTTGGAGCCTACGTGGCATGTTGGAGCCTAGGTGGCATGTTTCAGCCACCTTGGCACGCTTGAGCCTAGGTGGCATGTTGGAGCCACCTTGGCATGTTGGAGCCTAGGTGGCATGTTGGAGCCTAGGTGGCACCTTGGAGCCTAGGTGGCATGCTAGAGCTCACGAGGCATGTTGGAGCCTAGTTGGCATGTTGGAGCCTACGTGGCATGTTGAAGCCCAGGTGGCATGTTGGAGCCTAGGTGGCATATTTGAGCCACCTTGGCATGCTTGAGCCTAGGTGGCACGTTGGAGCCAACTTGGCATGTTGGAGCTCACGTGGCATGTTGGAGCCCAGGTGGCATGTTATAGCCTAGGTGGCCAGACCACCAGTGCTCATCCGGGAGGGCAAATGCCAATGCCTCCCTTCCCGGAACCCGGTTTCCCTATCCGACCGTTGAATTCTCCATTCAGGTAACTTGCTTCGAGCAGGCTCAAAAAAATTCAAGATCTGTCCGGGAGAACATATCAAACCGCAAAGTGTCCTGCAGTCGACCGTGTAAAGTGTTTTGTCGTTCGGGCGGTACAAAGGCTCCGGAATGGAGATTTGACTTCTCCATGTCGTCCGAAACAGCAAAATTACCCTAGGGACCAAGTTACACGGTCATTTTTTGCAGCAAAAGAAACACGAACCCTCTACATGGCGATCGCACCCTCGCTAAGGCCAATTCACTACTGAGCGTGTTGGACATGAGCTATTTTGGCGCTTAGGGGGGCGAGGGGTGGTCTTCGCCCACAAAACTTGGTCTCAAGGGTAATGTCGATGTTTGAGTCCGTTGGCGGTCGAGATCACAGTTCCGGGGTGGGAGAGTTGCCCGTCCGTGGCCAAGGACCCTCCAGAGAGGACCTTTGGGACGAACTTCTTCTGGAAGGTTTTAGGGCTCCGTCTTCTGGCGTCAACGCCCTCCCACTACCTCATGACATTGTGCAAGATCCTGGTCCAATCTGGCTAGGGTATGGCCTCCAGAACGTAAACCCTGTGCGTTGCTAGGTTATTGTAGGGTTTACGTTATGGAGGTCGATTTTTATTCAGTTGCACTTGAGACATGGTCGAGAAGCTGCAGTTGAAAACAAGAAGCAATAGAAACTGTCGAAATGGGGTTTGGATTTACCGAGGCAGGCTTTCCTACCAGTGCTCCTCCGGGAGGGCAAATGCCAATGCCTCCCTTTCCGGAACCCGGTTTCCCTATCCGACCGTTGAATTCTCCATTCAAGTAACTTGCTTTGAGCAGGCTCAAGAAAATTCAAGATCTGTCCGGGAGAACATATCCCTCTGCAAAGTGTCCTGCAGTCGACCGTGTAGAAACCCAAGTGTTTTGTCGTTCGGGCAGTACAAAGGCTCCGGAATGGAGATTTGACTTCGCCATGTCGTCCGAAACAGCAAAATTACCCTAGGGACCAAGTTACACGGTCATTTTTTGCAGCAAAAGAAACACGAACCCTCTACATAGCAGTATTCTGCACCCTCCGCTAAGGCCAATTCACTACGAACGTGTTGGACATGAGCTATTTTGGGCTTAGGGGGCGGGGGTGGTCTTACGCCCCACAAAACTTGGTCTCGAGGGTAATGTCGATGTTTTGAGTCCGTTGGCGAGTCGGATCCGCAGTTCGGGGTGGGGGAGTTGCTTCGTCCGTGGCCAAGGACCCTCGAGAGAGGACCTTTGGGGCCGAACTTCTTACCGGAAGGTTTTAGGGCTCCGTCTTACGGGTGTCAACGCCCTCCCACTACCTCATGACATTGTGCAAGATCCTGGTCCAATCGGCTGGGGTATGGCCTCCAAAGCGTAAACCACATGCCTTGCTAGGTTATTGTAGGGTTTACGTTATGGAGGCCAAAATGTGGTCGATTGCACTTGGGACTGATGTACCTTTTGAACATGCATGCGGAGCCATGGCAACTGAAATAACAGACTTTGGATCTATTGGCGATCCGAATCATTTAAAAAAAATTTGCTACTACAAAATGTGTTCTTGACTTCTAATTGCCACCTTTGGGAGGAGGATAAATCCAAACCCCATTTAAATGGGTTTCTATTGCTTCTTGTTTTCAAGCTGCGGCTTCTCGACCATGTCTCAAGTGCAGCCTGAATAAAACTTCGACCTCCATAACGTAAACCCTACAATAACCTAGCAACGCACAGGGTTCACGTTTTGGAGGCCAAAACGTGGTCGACTTCTTTGATAACATGGTGGACCATTTCTAAACATGCATGGGGAGCCATAAGAACTGAAATAACAGAGTTTCGATCTATTGGCCAAGCCGAGTGATCCAAACAATTTTGCTACTGCATAAGGCGCTCTAGGCTCCATAAGGCCACCTAGGCTCCAACTTGCCAAGGTGGCTCAAACATGCCACGCATGGGCTCCAAAGCATGCCAAGGTGGCTCAAACATGCCAAGGTGCTCAAACATGACACCTAGGATCCGACATGCCACCTAGGCTCAAACATGCAAAGGTGGCTCAAACATGCCACGTGGGCTCACCTAGGCTCCAACATGCCAAGGTGGTTCAAACATGCCATGCGGGCTCCAACATGCCAAGGTGGCTCAAACATGCCAAGGTGGCTCAAGCATGCCACCTAGGCTCAAATATGCCAAGGTGGCTCAAACATGCCATGCGGGCTCTAACATGCCACCTAGGTTCCAGCATGCCAAGGTGGCTCAAGCGTCTCCGTGGGCTCAAACATGCCAAGGTGGCTCAAACATGCCACGTGGGCTCCAACATGCCACCTAGGCTCAAACATGCCATGTGGGCTCCAACATGCCATCTAGGCTCCAACATGACAAGGTGGCTCCAACATATCACCTAGGCTCCAACATGATCAAACATGCCAAGGTGGCTCAAACATGCCTTGAGGGCTCCAACATGCCACCTAGGCTCCAATAACATGCCAAGGTGGCTCAAACATGCCACCTAGGCTCCAAAATGCCAAGGTGGCTCAAACATGCCACAGAAGCTCCAACATGCCACCTAGGCTCAAACATGCCAAGGTGGCTCAAACATGGGCTCCAACATGCCACCTAGGCTCCAACATGCCAAGGTGGCTCAGGCATGCCACCTCGAGCTCCAACATGCCACCTAGGGTCTAACATGCCACATAAAATCCAACATGCCACCTAGACTCCAATATGACACCTAGCCCCCAACATGCCACCTAGGCTCCAACATGCCAAGATGGTGAAACATGCCACAGGGCTCAAACATGCCACCTAGGCTCTTATATGCCAAGGTGGCTCGAACATGCCACATAGGCTCCAATATGCCACCTAGGCTCTAACATGCTAAGGTGGCTCATGTTAAAATTTTCTCATGCAAGACTAGTGTTCCGGCCTAGTTCAATATCCTATGCAGTTGCAGATCATATTCTTTCTTATGCAAAAATAGTGGGTTTTTTCCTCTAGAACCAAGAGCAAGCGCAAAGGCGAAGTAATCCCTTTACGCTTTTCCGGCCTTGGGGCTATGGGCTTTTCACTTGTCATGGTTATATTTTTTGCGGACCCAAATCCGACCAGCATTACGATCACAACATTTAATGTGGTTTGGCCAATGGTTTTACCGGCGTATTTCCCTTTCATGTATATGTATATGGGGAGCATTTTTTATAAAGGGTGTGAGTTGTATATTCCTCCACCCTTGATTTGGCATATTCAAGAAAATATTGGGATGCAATGATCTGAAAAACCTATAGGTGATCACCCATAAGAGTCCGTAAGAGTCAATATGTAGCCGTATTAGATTTTTATAAGGGAAAATTCCAAATATGCCCCTACATTTTCCCTTATTTCTCTATATGCCCTTATATTTTTCAAAATTCCAAAATTACCCCTTGCTTAACTATTTTTATTTAACTATTTGATAATCTAGTGCGTTATGGAATAGAGCGATCATGGCGACTTCGGATATGTCGAAGATGGATTCTTGGTGTCGATTGCACAAAAGTCTACTTCTTCTCCATTAGGTCGACTGATTTAGGCTTTAAATCCCGATATGTTGCGTTTGCATAAGGCTACTTCTTCAGCATTTGGTCGGCGTATTAGACTTGAAAAGACAAATTTTGAAGCTGCAGCACATGTTTCTTTGGTGAATGCTTTTGGGTTTCTCTGCAAATACCCATTCATATTCCTTGCTACATCAAGATGAAGGGTTTAATTTTGAGAAGAAAGCATAGAACAGATCGGCCAGTTCGATCCCCACATGAATTTTGCATGCGGATGAAACATCGATTCAATGGTGATTTAGAGAGTAGAATTGTGATTCAATGCATTTAGGTAAATCGTCATCGATTTCACTCATGCGATGCCTGAATCAAATTTTGGAGCTGCTACTCGTAACAATATATTTTCTTATAATAGCCACGGTTTTGCACTATATCCAGTTACGAAGGGTATTTTTGAAATTTTTATGATTCTAGGGGCATAATTTGAAAATATGGGAAAATGTAAGGGCTTATGAACGGGCGAGATGGGGCAAGATGAATGGCCTGGATTTCGATCCATGTCCCTTCATCCCATTGGTTGGTCTAAACGACAGTTCCCGCCTGCCCTGTATCCCGCCTTGGCGGCTTTGCTATGGCCATGACGATGGCTCCAGCTTTGCTAGGGCTCCTGCTATGGCGATGCCGATGGCGCACCGAAGCTTAACAGTGCACTGAGGATAACCCACATGCATCTTCGTTTTTCTGAAGCTTAGCAGTGCATTGTAGCTAGAAAATGGCGATGGCAAATCCGGTGAAGGATGAAGCCGCTGGCCTCTTAATATCTAGCACTAACACCCGCTTTACCCTATGCTCTAGCTATGGCGATGGCTTCTTATCTTGCATCTATTTTTGATGGCTGTTTCTTTTCTTTGGGCGAAAAGCGAGCCCGGTATGGAGTTGCTAAAAATGGTGGATCTCAAATCACACAAGCTGCCTGGATTCTAGACTGCGCTTTACTACGGTATTTGTGTTTTTTGCAGATCTTGTAAAAGTGATTATTTCTTCCTTGTTTTTTCGTCAAGTGATCCTATTTTGTTACGAGCAGGAGGAATAAACTGCTTGGCCGGGGCAACTTGGGAATCTTTGGAAAGCGCCATTATGTGTCAAAATCACGGGTTTTTGTTTTGCGGTAAAGCGGCCAAAGCAGCATCAATACTTTATCTGTCAATATCTGTCAATACTCTAGGTTTTGGCTTTGCTTTTGATTAAAATTTGAAGACTCTGCAGGCATTTGACAAAGAAACTCCGATCCAAGTTCCAGCCAGGGCAATGAGTTTTTCCAGCATTTTTCTAGCGTATCATGTGAGCTAAGTTCTTCCTAACTTAAAATCAAAATCTTTACGCTTTTTTTTTTCGATGTTTTTTGCCCGAAAAGTAAACCGATATGCTAAATCTTATTTATAATGAACTAGATGAAGGCGGATACAATCTTTACGGAGGTAGGCAAAAGCACAAAAAGATAAGGTCGGCGACTTTTTATGCGCTTTTTTTGGGCTAATTTGTTTCAAATAAAAACCGAGGATTGGAGAGGCCAAAGAAGTGGAATGGTGAATGGATAGTTTTTAGTTGAATACAACTCAATGTAAAACTTATTCATGTGATATATCCCCACGAAATGGGTGCGAAATATATCTTACGTAATGTGTCTTTTGACATAAAAAAAAACCATTTGGTTCAAACGCATTTGGGTGTTCAAACAATAGAAGCCGATGTGTATTTGGATTGCCTTATGGAATATGGGCTTGTTTGGGTTCGATACCCAAAGGCTTTCTTATCGTAAATTAAACAAAATCAATAAAACATTATATGTTGTATATGAAAAATAAAACATCATTATATTGACATTTTAAATATTGCTATATGCTAATATTTTTTTAAATGTGTGCCATGTGTCAATATTTGATTACTTAGAAGACTCCACGTGTCGATATTTGATTAGTTATAATGATGTTTTTTTTTTAAAAGTATGACCGTGTCAATATTTCTTAGTTAAAAGACACATCGGAAACAACGCCTCGTTTTTTTCTATATGTTATAATAATGCTTTTTTACATGTCCTTATTTTTTAAAATCAATACTTAGTAGCATAAAAAACAATAGCTAGATTTCAATAACACATGTGGTACTTTGCTAGATAACATGTAATTTTTTTTAAAAACGATCTTACTTTGACGTTGGAATTTAGTTTTTCACGTGTGCTAATATCGAGACCTACGCATGTAATTCCGAAGACAAAGACAACAGTGAAGAAAAAAGTACACGTTGAAAAAAATTCACAAAAACTATGTCAATTTTTTCTACGGCGTGGATTTTTCTGCCAAAAGACCACCGTGGAAATTTCTGCCAAAAAACCACTGTCTCTTTGTGCAAATCCGGATAAACGGGCCACGTGGACTTTTGGGGCCATTTTGGTGTTGTTTTTGGCATAAAACAACACTTCCGTACAACTAAAAAACAACTGTGGACCAAAAATTGGGGTCAGTGTGATAGGTAATGTGAAAAGCACAATAAGGGTAAGAGCTTGCAGAGGGAAGAGAAAAAATACTCCAGAACAGGGAAAGAAAATGGAGACTATTTATGATGGAAGATCAGCAACGGAAGGAAGGAAGGAAGGAAGGAAGTATATTTTAACGTCCACCGAGGCCAACTGGCCTATGAGACAGTTTTACAATATAGCGGAAAGTTTCCAAACACAAAAAAACCACGAAACCCACGTACAATGTGTCTCTACCTTTGGGTTGAAAACCCCCCCGTGGGAGGAAAAACCCTTGTAGTAAGCGTTGAGAGGCCCTATCTGAAGCTCAAATTCCCTGTGCTAAAAGGGACTCCACGGCCCGGTGGAGACTTGCGGAATGTGGGGCATAAGGCGTGCCACCATTGGCGAAAGCTTGGCCGGTTGATAATTGCTATCTCGGAGCATCCGAGATCGGCATGGCTGCTTTCGGATGTGTTCATATCTTTGGGCATTCTGTAGAGCATGGTGTTCATCTTCTACTATCCGCATGTGGCGACCGGCATAATCTCTCATCTTGGGGGATTCCCTTCCCTCCATCAGGTACCCATTTTGTCTCAATGCGAGATGGTGGGACCATGTCCTTATTGCAGCTATAGCTCTTCGTTTCTTGGTGGAGATGTGTGCCTTCAAATACTGGTGGGGGCCGTGTTCAAGCGACGGATTGACTGTGTGTGGTAGTGCTGTTTTGGGCTTTGCAAGAGTGGGCGCATCCCGAGAGAGGCGACAAAGCGCTCATTCAAATGCGACTCTGCTCCGCGATATCCGACATATCCATAATGTGTTGATAATCTATGGACCATCTTGCAAACCATCCCCTGCAATGCTCCTGCCACACTCTCTTCAGACGTTGTGGCCTTTGTGCCAATAATGAGCAGGGAAGGAAGGCGTTGTGCATCCATTACGTCAACCTTATGGAAATACGCAAGGTGCTTAAGATAGCGAATCTTTGCGGGGGCCAAAAGCGGTCTCATACAAAGCAAAATTGGATAAGGCACCGTGTCCTTGGCGCTTTAAGGTGTATATCGGAAAGCCTTTTGTACCCTCTCGGCTTATCCCAAGTACCCTTGCTAAGCTGCCCCCGGACCTCTACCCCATACAAAGAATCTTTGGTTCCACGAGTGCTCCGGAGCAGGTGTGCTGCGTGCGTGCCAATCGCAGATTTATACGTAATGACTATTACGCATTGCATCTGGGGCTTTCCATCCCTTGTGACCCTTCTTTCTACGGTCATCCCATAGCATGTTAGCGAGAAATCGATTCGGATACTTAAAGGTCCTTACAACTTCCATCCTTTGTCCTCTGTAATAGAAGTCACGGGATATCATCTTTGCCTTGACGGGATTGGCAACAATTTGATTTTCTGGTTGGTTGGTGTCATTTCTGCTATGTCCGCGGAATTGGCCGAGAGCATCAAATGTTCACGCATACTCCTAGCTGTATGGGATAATAAGCCCGGATAAATGCGCATAGAGCAACTATTTTCTTGTATATGCCCTCGGCAGCGGCGGGCCACCACCTCCATGTTCTTGCATCCAGGTCTCCAACTTGTCAATATAGAGTCCAAAAAGTGTTGGAGATAAGGGGCATCCCTGTTTAACACCTATGGTGTTGTTCACCCGATGGTACGGCGCGGCGGTGGCATATATTCCGTCATAGAGCGGTAGATGGCATTACGCAAATCCTACGGGACATTTAGCTCTACCCAAGCGTTGCCTAGTGTGGTCAGGGGACCATATCATATGCCGTCTTAAAATCCACGAAACAGCAATACAAGTCACGTCGTGCATATGCGGCTAGCTTCCATAAGGATTCTGAAAGTAAAAATATGATCACTTGGTGGGTGGGCGGTATGAACTTGCACGGCCAGCTTGCCAACGTACTCGATTTCCTCCGCCCATTCGTTAACTTCTTCTCCCGCACACTAGAAGTTTTGCAAATAACGGGCTCACCATGATCATCACGATAGTTGGTGGAGTCATCCACGCTTCCCGTCTTATGAATAGGGGGTGACCTTGCTAACCATCCATTCTGTGGGAGGCCCTCTCGATGGCCGATTGATTATCTGTCAAAGGCCGAGCAAAGGCTGGCCCACCCCATTTCAACAGCTTCGGCCTGAAGTCCATGCAAGTCCTTTGCTTTACCATTAGCAAGATGCCTAAGACCACGGTGGATGTCCTCACGAGAGCTGTAGTGTTTCTCCTAGTTGATGCGGCATGTCGGCAATTGCTCAGGGGGGGTCATGCAACTCCTCCAACATTTGTCTCCACCGGTGCGAGGTAACATTGCGGGTGGTTGATGCCTCTTATACAACACTCTATGCCAAAAGGCTTTTGGCTCGGTCATCGATAGATCAAACATGCGTTGCTGATTTTCTGCAATATAACGATGCTTTTTGGATTTCAAGAATGCCTTATAGTCCCTAATGGCTGTGGCCCGGGCTGTGGATCTAGTGGTGCGTGGTGACTCTTTAGAGCCTTACATTGACATCAAACCGGGGTTTTGAGGGAATTCTTGTGATGTCCTTGGCGGGGGCTTTTTCTGGCGCAAAGCATTTTCGTCAGGCGCTGGTAAGGCCTTCACCAACCATTCACACTTATCATGCAATGTATAGAGGGCATCAATCCAGCTCACGTTCAAGCGCCACCTCATATTACGCTTGCTTAGATAGTTCGGGGTGTATCCCAAACCGGGGCGCACGTCTGCCACACGCCCGCGAGTGCCTCAATCAAAGTGACATAAAGTGGATAGTGGTCTGACAAAGTCTCTTCGTCTCTTGTTCCTGTGCCTGTCGCGAAATCTCGAACCATATCAAGTTCTGGCACTGGAGCTAGGAGATAGTCCACCGCGCTGGCTCCACCATCGCCCCCGTTGCTTCTGCAGGTGAAGCCCCCTGATCGCGGCCACCTGAGAATACCATTGCAGATCACCATGTCAAAGATCTGACTTAGCTGGATCAACTCTCTTCCAAAGGCTCCGGAGACTGTATCCTGGGAGCGTATTGCATGCTGGGATGCCTCCGTTTCTAGCCAAAGTGGGTTAGAGTCAGCATTTCCACGAAAAGGTTCGCCAGCCGCCATCGTGTAAATGCGTGCATTGAAATCTCCCAATAAAAACACATGACCCTCCTGGTGATACTGCTCTATGTCATCATACAGTTCCCTATAGGGCATATGCACATCTATATCTGCCTGATGCACCCTGTAGAACTTAGAAATTTCATGGGGCATATAACATCCTGCGATAAACAGTGGGCAATGGTGAGGTTGCAGCACTCGTATCCACAGGTAGCGGTTGAGTCTATCAGCCTTGTGGAGCGAGATTGTGGATGCTATAGCATCTTTGAAGCACGCGACCCCTCCATACCCTCGCTTGCCATGGCTCATTGGCCGTGAGAAATGATGGTACCACGGGATGTCCGGTAGCAGGGCGACTACTATATTCCCATGTCTCTTACAAAGAAGATGATGTCCATGCACAGAAAGCAATTTCAGCAATGCCCTCGCCCGGCTTCGAGGAAATCCCCTACGGTTCCGATACAATTGAAGGCACTCTTCCTATCTTTGTCTGTGGTACGCCCTATCGATCCTCATGGAGGCTGCGGGGAGTTGGGCCATTGGCGGTCTTTGGGGCTCTCATGTCGGCTCTGGCTTTAACGTGGGTGGTGCGGGGTACTTGGTCTGGCTGGCGTGTGTGATCGCCATTGCGGAAGTGGGGGGATCGAAGTGCTTGGTCATCGGTCGCCGCTTACGCCCTTTGTTGGCCGGAGTGGAGGCACAAATACCTTCATCTTGCCATTCACCCGGGCCTGTCGATCCCCCCTTTGCACCTGTCTAATATTTGTGAATTCCTCCTGCCTCTCCTTCTGTTGAGCCGGGGTCAGATTCGTGTCTAAGTACACCGATGTCCCCTTCAAGCGACTAGCGCGCTGCAGCATCAACGTCTTCGAGGCCTGGTCGAGCACTACGAGTTTAACTAGTCGGGGTCTCATGCTTGGCCCTCTGACTCTAGTCGGGTTTCTTCTTGTCAAGTCTTTGCAATTGGAGCCTTGCCAATACCGGGGCATGGAGCTTGGTTGGGAGATCCTCCCACGTTCTTCGGGCAAGCCCAGAACCACAATGTTCGGTCGGCCGAGGTGGCGGTCCTTTCTCGTGAAGGACGGAGTCTAATTCCCCCGTGCAACCTCGCCTCGGGTGTGGGCATGGTGATGGTCTTTGCCCACGTGGTGCTACTGTTCTATTTCATGCATCGCATGGATCATACATCTCCCCGGAACTTCGGCCATCCTCTTCTCAAGGGGCGGCACGGTATTTGCCTCTTGACTTTTCGGCATCTCTTTTCCAAGGTGTCCAACCTCCCCGCATCCCGGACATTGTAGCCTCACAGTGCGCCAACCCGGCCGTTTGAGGGCAACCAAGCGTGCAACATGTGCCCTTTACATGCGAGTTTATTTTGCACGGTTTGTACCGATCCTCGACATTTGCGTTAGAGCTGCTCTAGATGTCGGGTTGCATCGGTTGGGGTGCAAGACGCTATAAATTCACTTCTTAGGCAGGCGATTATCGGCGTGCTTGTCAAGGCTCAAAGTCAGCCAGCCCAAAGCGGTCATCCGGTGGCGATCGTTCGTTCTTCGGCATCGAGAAGATCTTTTTTCTTTGCCAACCAAGCTGTTTCTTGAGAATAGGCTGCGGGTTGGGTGTCCCTTTGCATCTCCACACTTCCGGCTTGTCCTGAATGGCATTCAGCTTCCCCTCCAGGACATGTATTGCCTCATGCGTGTGATGTGCTCAGGGGGGGGAGGAGCCCCGGCATTACGTGCCCGCTTCTTTAGCGCATGCAGATTCCCCTCCATCATTTGTGTGGCCTACAACTTTCGAGCACTCCGAAGTGAATTAGAAATGCGCAGGAAGTATATAGGGATTCAAAGATTGAAAAAGAATCACAAAGAATGCCCGCCCTTAGTGGTTGGCATGGGGGGGTTTTGGGGGGTTCAACCCTATGGGTGGGGGGCTCAATTTCGGTTGTTGTCGGAATTCTTTTGGAGTGGGAAGGAGTTGGAGGCGGGGCTATTAGATCTTTTGCTCTGTAGCTTGGGAGCAAGAGCTTGGCATCTAAACTGGCATACTTAAGGAAAAAGTGATTTAGTTTTTGATTTGGATAATCCATTTTATTGTAGCACTGCCCTAAAGCTAGAAAAAAGGAACAAAATATGATGATCCGGAATGGATGGAGAAGCGAGCTCGATAGTTGCCATGGCTGCACCATAGCCCTGAACTGGAGGAAGCCGAAGCTCTAACCCTACAGAGCCACAAACAAAAGCGCTAAAAAAACCTAAGAAAATCGTGGAAACAACCGTCCGTTCGATCTAGGCAAAATAATCTAGACTGTCAGATTTAGGGTGTGGTCCATTACTTGCACTAAAACATTATAATATAAGATCCGTAAAGATTCTTTTTATCTTTTTTTATTCTCGAATAGAAGAAAGAAGCTATATTATTTCTATGTAGAAATATAGAAATAATATTATATGATGGTTTATTCTAAAATCAAGACAACTACAGAATCATTATGATAAAACAGTGGCATGGCTAAATGGTTCGATAAAACAATAGAGATAAAAACATAAGTTTAGCACAGAAGGAAACAAAATACAAGAACTAGAAGAGACAAGATTTAGGCCAAACCACTCCATGGTAGATCCCTGGTAATACTACGGCTAATAGTAGAGAGGACAAGGGCCAGGGAAAAAACTTTGGATTGTTGCTTTGTGGATTTCAAGAAAGCATTGTATACAGTGTTAAGAGATATGTTAAGAGATATGTTACTCCAATGGTTGAAAGAGCTGGAGCTGCCAAATAGCATATTAATTGCCATAGCAAGGCTATATAAGAAAGTGGAAGCAAGAATGGGATTAGGGGAAGAAGGGATACTATATGACATAGGGGTCAAGGGGTGTTCTTTATCGCCGAAAATATTCAACTTATACGTTAATGCATTGGGGGAATTCTTGAGGGCTAGAGGAGGAGATAGATATGCACCTAGCACAGGGAAGTCAAAGTATCAAATATGTTGTATGCAGATGACCTGAGCATGCTAGCAACAAATACAAGTTGGATGAAAGACATTTGGAAGAATTCTGTGACAGAATAGGTCTAGCAATGAATCTAGAAAAGGCAAAGATCATCTTCTTTGGGAAACATATAAACGAGGATGATGAGATTAGTTACAAGGGCCAGTTGATTGGGATCACATGTGACTATAATTACTTCAGTAAAACATGGGCTCAAAGAACTTCGGAACAAGGATTAGCAGATACATGGCGGATGGCTATCAACAGCTACTATATGTTTCAATCAGTATACGCAGAACATGGCATAACAAATTAGGGGGTGAAAACACAAATGTTTGGAATGGCCATAATGCTGAAAAATGCTATATGGGATGGATAGAGATGTAACACTTCAGCAGTAGGGTGGACTAAAGCAGAAAGAAGTTGGCAAAAGGAGTTGGCAAAAAAATATGTAGACTAGCAACCATATTGCTATATAACAAGGGTAAACCCATTTGAAATTTCAGTGCTGGAAAGATCAATCTTCTTTTTACACAGGATTATTATAGAAGCCTCCAGGAATAAGCTGATAAGCCAGGCCATAAACGAATCAACACACATGGCACACAACAATGCAGGAGGATGGATAGCAGAAATGCAAACCTAGGCAGGAAAACTGAAGAGAACGCATCATTCTTTTGCTGTTGAGGAGCATGAAAAAAAAATTGCACAAATTGCATGCAAAAACTTGGTGCACTCTAGATATACTGATTAGTATGCCTCGTGCAATACGCCCATGAAATCATATGAAAACCATGCCAAAAAGCGTATAAAATCACAAAAAAAAACCCCTGTCATAATGCTAGATATTCATATCATATTCGTATGTACAAAAGATGGTCATCACACTCATGCAAAGGATAAGTCAGACAAGGCAAGGTTTAAATCCCCAACCTTCTAGTTGCGAATCCCACACCTTAGCCAAGTAAACTACAAGTACCTTTTTTGGGTTGCCCCTAGGGGGCAATCCCTTGTTTATGTGGGTTTTTGGTATATTCATGGTATATGCTAGTATATACCTAGAATATGCCAAAACCGCTAAAAACTCTTTGTAAAAGTTTGTAAATGTTAGGTCATCCCTGTTGCAAAGCCTTTGCGGCATACCGGCTAACCGGAAGTTTGGGTTGCCCCTAGGGGGGCAATCCCTTGTTTATGTGGGTTTTTGGTATATTCATGGTATATGCTAGTATATACCTAGAATATGCCAAAAATCCGCTAAAACCTCCAGAAGTCGTAAATGTTAGGGTCATCCCCATTTGCGGTAAATTTCCGTGCATATACCGGGCTAACAGGAAGTTTGGATCCCGATCCGCCATAGATATTTTGCCCGGTTTACAATAGGACCAAGCAAATACTCTTCATGTATACTTGGATCACAAAAGGACGCCATCCGTATTCCGCGAATTCCGCATGGGTAGGTCGACGGATTTTTGGTGGGCGCGATTATTTGTATCAGAACACGTGCATTTGCAATAGGGTTCCTTCGGCATCAGCTATCCGTTGTTGTTTTTCACAAAGGGCCACGAACTGGACTGATTCGCAGAGGATGTTTGAATAAAACAATGTTTCTCTCGCCCAAAACCTTAGCCAAGTCCGCTATGGCTATGGCTTTTGCAACCGAAGTTTTGTGCAATGAGTTTTGTGCATCTCACGGAGAGATGCATCGTAACACGGTGTAATCGCCTAACGCCCAAGATAAATGCATAATCCATATCAGACTTGGAGATCCTATCTCTCGCATATAACTCCAAAGTCCTCTTTTCGCAAACAATGCACCACATTTGCAAGACCAATGATGGATTTATCCTTTTGAGCTGTCCTTCCTTTACATGGATGTTAGTGTTTGGTCCATCTTACATATCAACCAATAAGTTTCATTACGCATTTCAAAATTCCTTTTGTTTTTCTAACAGGGGCATTGTTGATGCAGGTTTGCCATGCTGGAGTTCTAAAGGGGATTTTACAAGTCACTACAAAATTTTCTTGGTAAACATTCACAAGGTGTTGCCTTCTTTGGAACTTATTATAGGTATATCTTATATCCTATACCAAATCTTTTAGAGGTGTTGCCAATCTCTAGATTGTTAAATTTGTTCAAATAGCTAGCCCCTTCATAATGCAATCGCAATGTTTACAGAATGCAAGGTTTCGGATAAGGTGTTATCCGGCCTAGCTAGGGCAAAAAAAAGGCATATTGTTTATTGTCTTGAAGGCATGAGCTACAATGGGAGGTATTGTAGCCATTGTTCATGCTAAGCAAAGTCAGATTTATTGCTCTCAAGATATTCCTTGGTTTCCATAACATAATCGTGCAATGCATTTTGCAACAATGCATTTTGAATGGTCGGGGTCACCTTTGGATATTTTTTTGCGGTTTTAGAGTAGGTTCGTGTTTAGCTTCCTTCATGAGATGGTAGAGTACCTTCATAAGATGTCAATATCCCGCATGCAAAGGAGCTAGCTAAACGTTTGAAGGTTTTATGTCTACATTATTGATGGTCCCGAACCACATTTATTTTGTTAACTCGGTCGAGATACCTTCTTATCTTCTCAAGTCCTCACTTTAGAAGTCAAATTGGAAACAAACTTATTTGAAGTTCTATTATCTAGGAAAGAGATGCCAATGTCTTTGTTAATGCAGTCCATCCCGGAGCAATCGCACAAACTTGGCTCGTGATTTTTTCGGCTTTCCCCAAAAATATTCTTCTTGGTAGGCGGTTTGCTTCCTTATAGCCTCTTTGTTATCTTGAGAATACTAATGAGGGTAGTCATCATGTCTTCACAGGAGTGATATTTCTTGCGAAAAAATGTTTGCTAAAAGTGTTTCCCGTGTGGGTATTCTCCTCTAGGTTTTGGATTCTTAACTCTTAAAGTTAACGGTGTTCATACTTCTAGGGTGCTGCTACACAATGCTATGTTGCGTAAGCAAGATCCAAGTCTGAAAAGCATTTCGGGCAAATATTTTGCCGACCGCGAATGAGGATTTCGCTTTCACCAATGGAGATAACATGGAATAAGCCTTGAAATTATGGCAATTTAGTGAAACTTTTGTACAGAATCATTGAGTTCTTTCAAAGTGTAGGAGTATGCTTTAAATCTGAAGTTGAGTGTTCGTGGTCTATCTTAAAAGGTTGTCAAGTTATTCCAAAGCAAATGATTACTTAAATGACAAATGATTTGGGAGTAACACAGAGGTAGAGCTTTTAACTTTCTAGTCATACACATATGTCCGGATGCATTACATAAACTGGTGCATTCTGAGAGTGCAATAATTGGTGATTTATGAGAGAAGAGGACTTCTCCGGCGGTAGAAATTGGACAGTCAGAGTACTGAACCCGCACGTTATACGAAGAAGAAAATATATATGTGAGATAGTTTGGAGTGCAACGATTATTCGAACAAAGAGGACTTCTCCGCAATGAAAAATGAGCAGCAATGTAAGTTCATAATAGTAAGACTTCGTTTCAAGTTGAATGCACATTCGTTTTACAATCAAACTATTAGGTGCAAAGCAGTCCTTTGTGCAAATAAAACCTGCTCTGTAGATAAGAATGCAAAAAAATCCTGTACATTGTTACTATACTCAACTCCACTCGAACCTTATCCCGCACCTGTCTATTCTACGGTTGGGCTACATGCGAGAGGATCCATTCATGCATCTTGGCGGCGAGACATATCAAAATTTAGAGAATGCGGTATGGTGTTTATTGCGGGGAGACCTTAATGGTCGTAAGCGATAAGCAAGCAGTTCTTTATCCGAAGAAAAATCCGTTATGGCTACTTGAGCAAAACAGATCACGCGACTTAGTTGGCCTCGTAAGTCTGTAGATGCAGTCACCAATAATATGGGCAAGCATATCATTGCCTTATGCGAGGCATTCAATTTCATCATATTTAATGGGATCACTAATTATCCCAATTCCAGTGGTTTCACATATCATCAGATTAATGGTAGCAGTACAATTGATTACCTTATCGGAGACCCAAATGCATTGGCACAAGTAACAGATTTTTGTTTGCTAGACAGAAATGCGGATTCTGATCATGTACCTTATGTGTTTAACTTGGCTATGAAAATTAAAAGAAAAGTGTCCACGACAGTACCTCATCCAAGGCTGAAACTATGCTACAAGCTTGCAGATGAATATCAAAAAGCATTAGACGCTAAGTTGGTAAATATGCAATGGCAAGGGTCGCTAAGGGACAGAAGCAAAACTCTCATGAATCTTACGTTGGACACGGCACAGGCTATATTTGGGCTCACGAAGCCAAAGAAGCCGGAATGGTTACATAGTAAATGGTTTGACTTGGATTGTAGAGCAGCAAAAGCTGTGTGGAAACAATCCAAGGATCCTGTTAAACTTGCCAGTTATAAAAAGCTTGTCAAACGGAAGAAAAGAGCCTGGATGAGAAAGCATACTGAGATGCTTATGCATGAAATGGATACAGATCCAAAAAAGTTTTTTAACCGATCTAGAAAGCAACAATCGACGGGAGAAATTTCCCGAGAGGATTTGTTAGCTTGGGTATGCAAATTATATAATACATACGGATGGAACAGATGGCATGTGAGGGGTGATAGCACGCCCATTTTCACCGCACGGGGAGGTACATGAAGCTTTGAAGACTATGGGCAATGGCCGAGCTAGCGATTTCGAATGGTCTATCATCGAATTGTTTAAATGGGGAGGTAAGTCGCCTTCATGCCCTTTTAGCGATATATCCGTAATGATGCCCTCTTGGCTGGTCACTTTCCGCATGAATGGTGCTTGAATAGAGTAATTCCAATATATAAATCGAGAGACAGAGATGATATAAAGAACTATCGCCACGATCCTTGTGGGTAGTGTGTTTGCTAAGTTATTTGCATCAATGGTTGAAAAAAACTTCTGATTTTGAGACTCTCATGATGGGCATGAGCAATTGGCCAAGGGGTTTTAGAGAAGCATACTCTACACTTGATCATTTGGCAACTTTGAGAGTGTTGAGGGTGCAAAGGAGCCGTAAATAAAAGATATTTTGCTTTCATTGACCTAACTAAGGCATTTGACATGGTAAGAAGAAAAGATCTTGCTACGTTTAGAACTTTTGCGAGGTGCCATTGGAAATAAGGAAGGGGCGATCAATTGTCTCTACAATGAGGTTCTTGTTAAACTCTCTTTCCTTTTACGGGACCGAATGCATAGAGAATACGATTGGAGTAAAGCAAGGGTGTCCTTGTTCACCAACACTCTTTGGCCTATTTATTGATGAGCTGGAGGGATGGTTGGCTAGACTCGGTGGTGATGGAGTAAAACTAGGTAAGTATGTTGTGCAGTTATTACTTTTTGCTGATGACATAGTTTTGATTTCCAAAACTGCTGAGGGTCTTCGGCAAAGACTTGAATGTGCTACATGAATTACGTGAGCATAAAAAGTATGCTAATCAACGTGGACAAATCCAAGATAATGGTGGTTGGTGGTCGAGATTCAACCACTTTCACGGTTGGAGGGATACCTTTGAAACAGGTGACTGAATATAAATATCTTGGCATTGATATAACCAATGATTACAGGTGGACACTAGCAGCCCGGAAGAGAGCTTCTGGAGGCCTTAGGGCTTACTATAGCATGATGCACCAATGCAAAGTGAACAATTTTGAACAGTGGAATCTGAGGAAGTCTTTTTTTGGCATCTGGTGAAGCCTCTGTAGTATTGTATGGCAGCCCTATATGGGGGCCTGGACTTTCTAAAAAATGCTGGTTAGAGATTGAAAAGATTCAGAAACGATTCCTTCTTTGGGAACTAGGTGTGAAACCTCAAACACCGTATTGCATGCTCCTTGCAGAAGCAGGCTTATTGCCCTTAGAGGTAGAGGGACTTTGCAGAACCATCACTTACGTAAATAAGATTTTGGCCATGGACTCTGATAGGTGGCCAAGGTTGGCATTGGAACAGTCAAGAGATAGAGGGTGGTATGCTGATATAAGAAAGTGGGCTGCTAGATGGCTTGGATATGGGATATGGCCAACCTCAACGAAGTTTAAAGAAGTGCATGAACAGGTAGCAAGCATAACAGTGAAGACTATGTGGCAATTAAGTGTAGAAGGAGACACAAAGAAGCGATTTTACATAGAAGAGATAAATGACTTAAAGGACTACACTAGCCAAGCATACTTAACCTCTCATATCAGCAGTAAAGAAAAGAATGTTAATCTCTTTCGGACCGTCCGTCTCATAATTTGCATATTGAGACAGGCAGAATGTATGGATTAGCTCGTGAAGAGCGTTTTTGTCCCGGTTGTCTAGACCCCAAGTTGGAGACAGAAAAACATGCTTTACTAGAATGCTACTCTTATGAATATATAAGAGTCAAGCATGGAATTAACATGTCTACATTGAAGGAGCTATTTGATCTTCCTGCGCATATCCTGAGCTCATATATTAGAGAAGTGTGGAGAGAACGAGAAGACATAATTTGTCTGTTCAATCTTATGGAAGATTATGAATCTAATAATGCTCTAGAATGAGCGCAATAATAGTCTTGTAAAACTTTTGCCATAGAGGCCTGGGGGCCTAAATGGCTTGATTAATACAATTATTATTATTATTATTATTATAATGCAAAAAAAGCGTAAGTGTCCCTTGGTTTTTAAGTCCTACGCCATAAGAAACCGAAACCAAATCCAAATGTCAATGAGTCCGTGAAAAATGGTTTCACATTCTTAAGATAAAGAACGACTCATCCATTAGGAAATCTCCACACCTCTGTAATATTTAAAAAATTTCAAGCACATGCTTGGGAATATCTCAGCCATCCACTATGCAAGCCATGGGAACGTGAGTTTCTTAAATTACCAACACCTCTAGATGCACGTAACAAATAGTAATAGTCTAGGACATTATTTGCCTATTAGTGTTCCAAAACCCTAAAGTTTCGTAGCCAAATTTGGCATGTTCCCAGGAAAAGAGGACAGCTTCTAAGATATTTCGGTGGCTGGTTCTGGAATGCCCCTTATTTATCCACTAGTAACGGTGCCCAGCGTTGCTGGGCATAAGTTAAAAATGTGTAAATGATGTTCAAGAGAATGATGAGATGTTTTGTTTCATTTGTATATAGCCCTTGAAAACCTATGACTTTTGGATTATGCTGGTAGCAAGAGCTTTGGGTTAGAGTTGTTTTTGCCCCTTATACACACTGGCATGCATAGCTATAGAAATACAAAATTTTAGCATCTAAAGAAACCGAAAGTGGTCAACCCAAAATCCAAATCATATCAATGCTAAGGAAAGTAGTTAGGGTTTCTATTGGTGTTGTAGAATTAAAAGCAACCCAAAATGGTCAACCCATAATCCAAAATCACATCAATGCTATGAAAAACATATATTGTCCATTAGCCTAAGTTTTTATGCTCAGATTAGCAGAGATATAATCTACGCTTTCTAGATTAAAAGATGGGTCCCATATATCTTTTTATCAAAACATGGAGATTTGTAAGGTCACATGTGGATTTAATTTAAGCCACTTCGCCCTCGGGCCATAGAGGGCAACCCTCGTCTTGTGACACCTTGTTTTTTAATTGAAGGCTATATATATTAAAATCAGGTATAGAGATATTACAAAATAAGCTCGAGATTTTTTTTTTTTAAAGAGAAAACCTTTTGGGTAGGGGCAGGTTAGAGACCACGATCAATCTGAGAACTATCAAAAATAAGGTCAAAGAAGTTAAAATATCCCGAGATAGTTCAAAGCAAACATATGAGGCTGTTCAAGAAGCGGTATAGATCAGTCGCATGAAAATCTTCTTTTCTTGGGCTCCCTTCGAGAATGGTCTTTTCTGCCCATGCCCTTGTTAGCTACAATGAAAAGGCAGTAGGGGCAATTACAGAGATGGGCCTTTCCTGGATTGAACCTGTCTTTCTTGTCGCATAAGATGTATATTTTTTTCATCAAAATAGGTAGTGCGAGGCACAATGATAATGACATCCTTCTCCATGCTTTAAACAATAAGACATGAAGAATACAATATCTTTGAATCTAGGCGTTATTTTTGATGGAATCATCTAGATGAGATAATTAATATATCTAATGGATAACATCTAAGTTTTAGGAAGCCAATTTTATTAGCCATTGAAATATGATTAGCTAAGTAACATCTCCTCTAATGGCATTAAGCAATATTATGCTCTCCTTTCACGCCATGCCCTTTTGATGTGGAATATGACTACAAGTAAGTTGCCTTTTGATTTCATGAGTGATACAATTGTTTTTAATACAATAAATAGATATTCACCTTCCTTGTCTGACCATATATACTTTATTATTTTATCTGTCTCATTTTACTGTTCAAATGCCTGAAAGGTTAGGCCCTTAGTCGTTAAGCAGAAAGTTCTTGTCCTTCTACTAAAGTCATCTATAAACGTCAGAAATTATCTTTTCCCATTTAGACTTCTAACACTTAAAGGTCTACACAAATCTATGTGAACTAAATTTTTAATACCTTTTGCATGTTTTTTGTGTCTTTGTAAATGGTAATCTTGCTTGCTTACCTAGCATGCTAGTCAATGCATACCTGATTCTCCTGATTTTCTTTCGCATTTACGTTGATAATTTGCTATAAGCTTCACATTTGTCACATTAGCATGACCTAATTTCTGACCCTCTTACCGACAAACTTTATTACATTATCAAAAAACATTTTACTATCAAGTTTGTCATATAAAACCTCATAACCTAAGTTTGCTAGCTAAGAAACAAGAACTAAACTTCTCATCCGACTTGATACACATAAAATACTTTTTAAATCTACCATGTTCCCTTTCAAATCAAATATCTTCAGAACTCCTTTATTTTCAACTTGTTGGGTGTCTCCATTCGGATGCAAAGTCAACTGTGATTTTTATGCAATTTGATTGAGGAGATCACTGATCCCTCATCTCAACTCGACTATCTACAATCAATATATCATTATGCATCTTGTTCTTATTCATGTACTGGGCATATATTGAAAGAACTTACCTATGCATTACATCTTCATTTCTGTCATTGGGTGTAAATTTGATAGTGGTATCCCAAAAACACTGTCCGGACACTTGCTTTAAGTGCTTTAGGTGCTTATTCCTCGATCAAAATTTAGAGTAACGAATTATGAGGTTGTTATTCCAGAAATAGCAATCCTCTTCCGAGGAGGAAGGGATCGATGACATGGATTGATTCTTTGGGCGCGGGAATTGATTTCTTAGTTGATTTACCGGGATGGCGGGATTTCTTGGATGACGGGAATTTGTATCAGTTCTTGCTATCATTCTTCAATTCCGGAATAAACTAGTTCATTTCAATTGCAATTCTGACAAATTAGAATTGCAATTCCTTGATCATATCAATTTCATGGCAAGTTCTCCTGAAAGCATTGATTCTGCTAAACGAAGAATTTACTTGGAGCTAGAATCGTGGGAGAAAATGAGAATCGAGAAAGAGGATTAGAGAATTGGAGAAGGAGAACATTGCACCTTTAGTACGAGAAGAAAAAGAACGTTCTACGAGTCAAAGAAGACAACAGGAACTTTCAAAAGAGTTAGAGGATTCTTTTCTCACATTATAAGGAACTGTGCTGATGATGATTCAAAAGGAAGAGTAGCACACAGTTTTATAAAAAGAATCAAGCATTTACCACATGTTACTATACAGATTCCAAGAAATTTCATGTGATGAAAGATATGATTTCCAATGTGAGAGAAACCATGCAGGCACAAAAATTTCAAAGAAGTACTGATGTACTCCAAGCAAGGAAGACCACCCTCCAAATGGCAGCTTCCACAGTTAAAGGGACTAATCAGAGAGCAATTTCAAGGCTTCTTTCAATTCCCAAGAAAACTGTAGCCCAGGCATTTAGAAGACGAATATGTGCAGAGTTTGATGCTGGTCCATGGTCAATGCATGCAAGGAAGAAGAGATTTGATGCACTTTCCCCAGAAGAGATAAGTGTTGTGAGAAGGTTTTGGCATGAGAATACACGAGTTTCACCTTATAAAAAACATGTTAGAAAGCATATAACTGAGAGTGGTGAGAAAATTGATCATCCAATACATTTGCTAGAAGTGACACAGGTATTCCTTGAACCATTTATTTGTTATTCTCATGCTTTTTTAGTTTCTATATTTCTTACATGGTTCTGAAATCTAATTTTTTTTTTTTTTCAGTTGCAACTATACCTTGCTTTTGAAAAGGAACATCCTGATATGAAGATATCCCAGCAGACTTTTGAAAGATTGAAACCAAGCTATATTAGGAGGCTTCAAGAAAGAGAAACATGTTGTTGCCAATACCATCTGCATCTTGAGTTTGCCATGCAAGCCATAAATAACATGAGGACTGATCCTTATGGTGTACACAAAGATTGCAAGTGTAAGTGCAGAATTTGTGGTTCGGGTCCAACATGTATTGCTAAAGAAAACACAATCAAATCAACTAGTGATTATTGGAGACAAATTGTGTGCGCTAAGGATGAGAATGATGAATGGCACAAGCATGCATGTCTAATGCAGACATGTACAAAGTGTGATTTGAAGAGGCAAGTGTGGTTTCCTTGCAATTTCCAATTTTGATTGCCTTGATTTTAACATATTTGATTGCTTTAATGTAGGCTGCCAACATGCCCCAGAGAGAAGGTTAAGAATAATAAGCAGGATGTTAATTGGAAAGTGTTTGAACAGGTAAAAGTAGTTTAGATTTTACTGAGTTGGGTGTGTGTTAGTGTAGAGGTAAATTAAAGCTTTATCCTCTTCTGCAGCAAGAAGTACAGAACAAGAAAACTAGGGCTGGCAAGAAACCTTCAAAGGTTACAAGATTGGCATACAAATCAGGTTCTCCTTTTGAATTCCATCAGCATGCAACTAAAACTCTGAAGACATTTGTTCCACATAATTACAGAGCTCATTGGCAAGCAAAACAATTCAGGCAATGTTTGACAGCATTTGCAGATGATACTATTGTCTCTGTGATAGATTTTGCAGAGAATTATGGATTTAAAATTCAACAAGAAGCTCAATCCTGCCACTGGCATACTGATCAGGTCTCCATTCTTGTACACATCACTTATAGAAGAATGAGAAAATCAGAGGCAGAAGCAAGACAAAAGAAGGAAGAAGATGACAAAGAGATTAAAAAGAAAAATGCTGCAAAAGTGAAGCAGCCTCACTTCTATATCAGTGATGACAAAACTCATGATACTGAGTTTGTCCAGCTTTGTCTCCGAAATCATGCAGATTGGCTAAAATCTATGGGAATTAACTATAACAAACATGTTTTCTGGAGTGATGGCTGTTCTTCACAGTTTAAGTCTGCAAGACCATTTTACTTCCTTGGTAGGTTTCACAAACATCTTCAAAAGGATATTCTCTGGAATTTTTTTGCTAGCTCACATTGAAAAGGTGAGCATGATGGTGCTGGAGCTGTCATCAAGAGGATTCTAACAAAGGAACAGATGAAATATGATGGAAAGAAATTGCAGTGTGCAAAGGAGGTGGTTGCATTTCTTAGGTGGTACTTCAACAACAATCCCACTGATAATGACATAACAAGGTATACTTTACTGGTTTTCCTCTGCATACTTAAAGCACTTATGCACTTAAAGCACTTAAGCACTTAGAAATTAAGGGCATGAATATATAAATTGTTTGTGTATGTGGTTGTTAATGGGCTACTCTATTATGTAAAACATGATATTTTCCAGCCCCTTCTTTTTTTTTATTTTTGATATCGATATTCTTCAACTGTTTCAGCACTGAAAGCACTTACAGCACTAAGCACTTGTGAGGTACTTCTGGGAAATTGATCCCTCAAAAATAGATAGATCTGAGAGATTTGACTGTCACACTTTGAAAGGAACTACACAACTCCATTGCATAAGACCATGTGACAAGGACAACACTCTAAAGGTAGCTTATAGACCTCTCTCATGCTTCTGTGAGAATTGTGTTCAATTCCAATGGGACTCCTGCACCACGAAGTCATGCATTGGTGGTTGGGAAACTACTGAACTAAAACTGAAGGAGATTAAAGCAACTAATGATGCTAATAAAGCATCAGATGAAGACTTGCAGATAGAAGTAGAAGATGAACATGAAGAAGAGGAAGATGAGGAAGACTATGACATAGCTAGTTCTATGGTAGAGGTTGGAGATAATTTTGCTGTCAATGCAGAGGAAGGTAATGAAGAGGGGGTTGATTTTTATGTATTGAAGTGCACAGAAGCAAAGAACACTTTGCTTGAGGATTATGTGGATGGATGGGAAAATGTATTTGGAGTTGAATCTGTTATTGTCTCAGGATATTACTATAAACAGGTGGGTGGTCTCAAATTTGAGTTACTGGATGACCAGCCTGTGGCTAGTGTGTATAGCCACCTTGTAAGATTAGCTAACTTTGAAATGATTGCAGATGAAGAGGATGGTATGTTGTATACTATGGCTGAAGACACTTGCCAACAGATTATATGTAGCCTCCCAAACTCAGCTTAAATTCTATGGTCAAACTCAGCTTAAATACTGTTCATATGGTATTGACTCAATTACTATTCATAGTGCACTCACACAAAAAACATCAATGCAATTGTAACCTGAAAGTCTTGTATTTATGTTCCTGTATTACATCAAAATTGTGGCATATCTGCCTGTATAACATGTACAAAATTGTGGCATGTCTGCCCGAGTTATATATAAGTCTTCACTATTTCAATATATAACTTTGTAACTTTTGCATGAATCGGTCTCAACTTAACACGGATTCGAATCAACTACGCATTCTATCTCTGTGTCCTGAAGTATGAAAGGTCTCCCTTAACCATTGTAGCTGACCTTTGCAATATTGTTTTACCATTTCAGTGGTTTCCTTTCCCAATTCAAACTCTGACATTGTTTCTAGAATTCTGATAGCATCCTCTTGTACTGATCTGGCCTACAATGCTCCTTTAGAATGTTAGAGAAATCATCAACCATTGCCACATCCTTAAATCTTGGCGAGGAATTGGTCCAATACATAATCATCGCATCCAAATTAAAGCACGGAATCAAAAGAGATGTGAAAGGTGGAGAGGCAAATGTTTTATGAATGCTATCATCCAACAATATGCAATTGCCCTCATATTGTGGGTATTCACTAAAAGCGCAGAGATAAAGGTTTTAAGTACAATGGTTTTCGGATCGGATGGGCCACTTGAAAGGCATCTCTAAGCAATGGGTCCGATCCCAAATAAATACAAAGTCATGCCTAATGGCTGGTGCTATGACATCCACAACTTCATTTACATTAACCCTGTTCATGGATGACCAAATTGCTATGTCAAAGTGTACCATTGTTTGCTGCGAGAAATTCCGTGCATGAGGCCTTAAAACAACCAATTTCTTGCTTGTTTTTGTAATCCACAATCTAGCTGTCACACGTCATGGGATTGTTCCCTCTTGTATGTCCTCACTAGAACACCATTCACATCTAAAATAAGAAGTTTCCTCTTCAAAGAGGACTTTCTTTGTACACCTATCATTCAAAAATATAAAGTAAACACCAACTCAAACACAAACACAAAAGCAGAAATTTAAAATACTAAATTAATAATAACTTTTGTCAACATTTTGATCAACCATTTGTTCAACATTTTGGTCTTGAAATACAATTGTACTGAACATTCAAACATCTATAGTTAAATCAAAGATTTTATAGACAAATTTGAATTGCCTCTTAAGACCTCCATAATTGCATTCATTTTGGTACTGTGTCTTCCTTTTCTAGTACTTCCTTTTCGGCCCTTCCTTTTTACATTTACGCCTTTTCTAGTTCTTCATTTTCTGTAATTGTTTCAACCTCAACTTCTTTTACAGATTCCATATCATTTGCCAATGCCCTCCTTCTAAAATTGTACTTCCTGCCTTCTTGACCTATGTTCTTTGCCTTTTTAATGTTTTTGCCCTTCTTTGTTGCAACCTCTCCATCTTTCCTTTTCCTTTTGTTGGCTGCTTTTCTTCTCTCGAAGGGTAATTTGTACATCCTTACTACATCCACGCACCATCACATTTCAACAACAGGTTTCATCCTGCTCACTTGCATATCCTTCAGTGGATGCTTTTCTAGCCTTTTGCCTTAACTGCTTTTTAGGACTACACAATGCATCTTTCAGCACTTTTTCAATTCCAGAAGGTGGCACATAGTCTTCAGTAGCAGAAGAGGACCTACCAAGTGAATCAAGTTGATTTGTAGGTATATCTACTGTAGGCATTTCAACTATTTTATTTACTTCTGCTGCTGTCACATGCATGCCAAGCTCAAGAAATAAATCTGAATGAATTACACCCCCACATACCTTGCATTTACCTTCCTTCAACAAGGTTGCACAAGCCACATGGTACTCATGATCACAACTTAAAATCAAAGACAATTTGTACCTATCATGAAAAAATAGGCCACAAGCACAGCAAGCACCAAAGTTGCAGATTCCTGGTAGTCTTCTGCTGATAGTGTTGATGCAGAATGGATTAAAACTTATATTCTTCAATTCTGTAAGATTAGAAAGATTAGCTCTGAGTTCTGAAATTCTGGCCTCTTTCTCTTTGATCTCCACTTCCAAGGTATTCTTCCTCGAGCTGCTCCCTTCTGTATCTGGAGACTTGAAAAGGTTTTTAACTCGGTTACAGTAATATGTCTCCATTTGTAGTGTCATCTCCAATTCCTTCCTCAGATCAGATATTGTGGTCTTCCTCAGATCCCGCAACTCAGATATTGTGGTCTTCAAATCCTCAACTTTCTTCATGCTCTCTTCAAGTTCCACACTGAATTTTTCGTTAGACTTAGCCTCTGCAGCTAAACTAACCTCAATTGCATGCACCTCTTCTAACATGCTTGTTGCCCTTTCATTCTCAAGCTTATTTACAGCTTCCTTAATCAATTCAAAGTTCTCTTTTAAAGCAGAGTGGTCTAATTTTGAACTTTCTAAGCAAGTAACTTTGCTAGAAGTGGCAACTTGGACATCCTTTCCTCCACTAGACCTGCAATTTCTATACTTCATAACTTGAGCCCCAAAAGAGGCCCAATTGATCTTGTGCTTTGCAGGGTTTGAAATGGCAGTATCACAATTTTCCCATGCAAAAGCATAAGCCACCTGCTTTCTCACTTCATTGTTTGGCATAGTTTCCTTTTGATATAATTTTTTCAACAATCTGTCCAATTTTTTCCGAACCGAAAGGTTGGATCATGGAAACTTTCATCTTATTGCTTGGGCCTTCTTGCCAAACCGAGGCCCATTGTGCATCTCATTTACATTCTCTTCCAACCATTTTACTTTCAAAGCGGGCGCAATCCTTCACCGAGAAAGTCCATGAATGTCTATGAAATCTTGCTTTCGGTCCACCGCTTCGGCCATTGTAAATTGAACGGATCAAAGGATTGTGTGACGGAATTGGTGATCAAGGAAGAGGATTCTAAAACAGGGATTCAAATTGGGGCTTAAATAAAAGAAAAAAGCGCGGGGAAACGAGGCAAATGATGTCCTCGAAAAAAAAAGCATCCTTCGCTTTCGAATTTAGGTGCTTTAGGTGCTTGGTGCTTTCGCGCATTTTGGGGTACCACTATCAAATTTAGACCCCATTAGTCACTCCATCAACTGTTTGATTTATATGTAAGGAGTTTTTCTTTCCCATTCCTCTATAAGTGGACACTGGACCTTTTGCTATTGAATTCCCATGTCCTGCAGTTCTTCCACTGCCACCTCTAACTACATACTTAGACTTGCTACACTTTGTAGAGACATGATCCTTGTCTCCACAATTAAAGCAATTGGGCAGTCAATTCAAATGCCTATACATCTTGCAGTTAAAACATAGACCTATTTTTGCTTTTGAAGCATTTTCTCATTTTCCCCTGAATGATGACTTTCCACCTGTCTTTTATTTTCAAGTACCAATTGTTAATGATATTGTACATTTGACTAGATATTGCACCAATCCGTCTTTCACGACTTAACTTTATTTAGCTATACTAGGCGACATTTATCAAAAATTCAAAAGTTATTACAAAAGCTACTATTCCTATGGGATTGACCCAAACACTGTAGCAGTGTTGATCAAAAGCTCTTTGACTCTAATTCATATTTTTGTCCATATATGAAAGTGCAAGCTCTTATCATTCCAACATCTTCATATAATTCATATTTGTTTCTCCCAATTTTGATCTTATCTACATGCTTTCCTTCCATGATATACATAAGTTTTTATATTTGATCCCAATATTATTTTATTTCTATCGAATTAGCTGTTTTCCATGGTGCCATGGTGATAATAAAATTGATAGTAAATTTTTTTCATAAAGTTAATCTTTTAACCATACACTGCACTTAATTGGTTATAAGGTTAAAATAGCTTATGTATACCTGTTGTACATTATTCTATTCTATTCCTATACTTTGTTTCTTAGATCTTACGGTTCTATTCAGAAAGACAAGGCCATCTACTATTTAAAATTCCAATCTCAATTTTTATGAAGCAAAACTCCATGACCTTCCATTATGGTAAAATATTGACCAAAACTAAATTGCAAAGATCGGCTTGTAAACTTTACGACTATGATATTACAGTCCATTTTGTTCAAAGAGCCAGAGATCCGAGTTGTTATTTGACAAATGCATTCTTTGGTCATGAAGGACGAGTCTGCAACATCTTTGACTCATGAACCAATACTACTAATTTGTCTTCTACAAGATGAAGTTTGGCAACAACCTATTGGGCTTTTTTTGCAAGACCAAGTCACGCCATCAGAGTTGATCATTAAGCAAGAAGATTTAAAATTGAATTGAATGGATTTTTATGGTCCATGGAGATCAAGAGGCCTATGGGACCTAATCAAGGAGAACAACAAACATATTACTGTCAGGATTAAGAAATCCCCGCCTTAAAGGTACAATGATACATTCTGATACATATCGAGATAACGCCTAAGGACATAATTGAGTGTGTATATCCATCACCTAGAGAAATGAACCAAGTAACCCCACTAAATCCATGTCAAACGTTGCATGGAACAGCTCAAGATTGTGTGCCCAGATATGGTCGAATGCCAGACAATTCTAATGAGTTTGATACTCATCTTCAATGATTCCCAGCTGGCAACATTGACAAAGAATATTCTTTCAAGCCTTCCAAATCCATCTGCTTGTCTCAGTTTTGGGGCGATGTGCACCTGCGCAAATTGAAGCAATTAGAGTATGCTTCCTCATAAGCACATGTGTATGTAAGTAACACTGCGGACCCCATTCGAGCATGGGATTGATCTGGCACTGGTAATATGTTGTCTTGGCGTGTTCCAAGGCACCGACATCTAAAAACTCGCTAAAGAGCATCGAGGTAATTCCTCGAGTTATTGTGATCTTCTTCACTTTGTACGTGTATGTACCTGTGCTCCTGCATATTCCAAATGGATAACCATTGAGCTCATTTCTCCTTCCAGGAGTCTTTAAGGTATTGTAGATCCATTGCCATGGTATAAGAAAGATCGAGAAGATGACCATTATCCATACTGGCTACTTTCTGAAAGTAGATGATATGGCAGTCGAATGCGGCCCTTTGAAAAGGCAAAAAACATGTTTGATGCAGAAGAATCTGATGTGGGATTGTGGATTTTACCTCAAATGCCGGAGCCAAAAAGGCTTTCTGCACCCACTTCAAGTCATTCCTAGTGGCTTGAGATACCAATGGCCCAGGGGATTCACCTTTGATCAGCGTATAACCCATGAGAGTTCAACGGAGGGGTGCTTTTTGGACCATTTGCATACGTATACTTAGGCGTTAGGGGTGTTTTTAGGCACTGGTTTGGAGCAATATCTATACACAGAGGGGTCAAATTGCCTTTTAAAATTGCGTATACAAGGGGGGGTTTTTTGGTTTTTTGCTACCCTCCGAACGCAGATGCCATACCCCCTTTATGTATAAGTGCACCTCCTGGGACCAATGGGCGCAAACTTCGACCTTGTATACAAGAACGGGCTCAACCAATGCCCTAAACAAGTTGATTAATGGGCCCACCATACAAGTCTGCTTTGTAGTTGTTGTTCTATTGCTTACAGCACCTTCCAGCCCTCTGTCACCTTGCAGTCGGATAGAAGTGTCCCAATTCCATTCCTTAACACTTGTAGGTGGGTGTCAGGTTCATGGTTTGCCACTGATAAATGAGGAGGGATCCCTTGGCCACCGTGAGGATGAGACGAGCCGCACCTTAGTCTTGGTAAAATTAACATGCATCCCAATGACCTGGTAGCAAGTATACAAGGCATCCAGATGCTGCTGCATGTCATATGGGATGTAAACTAAGAGGTCCACGTTGTCGGGTATATGAGTTACCTCAAGATTTGGTATATGAGCTGAGCTCCAAGGCTCCTATGTCAACAAGCCAACCTTCTAAATGATCACTATAGAGAAAGTATTTACTTGTTGGGATGTTCTTTGCAAGAAAGTCAAAGCAAGAGTTCCTTTGAGATGTTTCGATGAAGCTGAAGCTAAATTGGTGATTGAAGATTGCCACAAAGGCATCTGTGATGGACATTTCTCTGCAAAAGCTATACTGCCAAGAAGATTTTGAGATCATACTAATATTATCCTAACATTTGTTAAGTTTGATTTGTCATTGCTAATAGTTGCCATCAATGCCAAATTTTTGGTAAAAGAAGATTACACCTGGCACCATTAAATGCGATTATTTCTCTTGGACCATTTCAAGTCTGGAGACTTGACTACTTTGGCCCTACAACTCCCTCTTCTGCTTTGCAACATGAATACATTCTTATAACCACTAATTTTTTATAAAATGGATTGAAATAGCACCTTTGAAAACTACAATTGCCATAATTTTATTTTATTTTTTAATTAAAGGAGGAGTATTGTATTTATATTTTATATAAAATAGTACAAAAATTTTGGCTTTTAAAAACCTTGTTCAGCCTAGAATATCAAAATTTAGCCTATAACGGGAATGAAGCCATGAAAATAGTTTTCATGAACTAAAGTTTAAGATTTAAATGCAATTCAAGAACTAAATTTAAAAAAGTATAAAAATACAAATTTTGATTTTGCTGTTGCGGCTGGTGATCAATCTTCAATGTCTTCGATATTTACTATCTCCAGGGAGATCAGGCCCCTTTGTGACTTTGGTAAGAAAATAAAGACAGCTGTAGAAAATTATATTAGTTCAAAAAGTCATTGGCTTGACAAATTGGTTATATCTTAGAATCTACATCAAGTCAAGTAAGAGGTTACAGCTTCTGATCTTCTCAAAATGGTGCGAGTAGGTTCCTGTAGGAAAGGCTGCTGCCCATTTCTCCATCTCACTAAAAGCCTTGTTAGGCCACAGGATCCGCCTGCTGATAAATGGTGTTTTCCTTCGTTTCACCGAATAGAAGGAAAACAAAGTTCTAGAACTACGGAGGTAGTTATTTTGTCCTTTTTCCTTCTTGCTCCCTATTTAAGTTCTTTCTCCTCCCTTTTCTTCCTTATCAGCTCTCGTTGCATCTCTCTTTTCATCTTCCTAGTGTTGGGCCCCACCCCCACCCTTCTCCCAATCGTGAAACTTATTTGTGTAAACTTACATCTTGTTGTAGGCCTGGCGTGCACGGTTGGAGACTTTCATGCCCGGTTGAGGCCCCGGTGTTTGATTGGAGGCCTTTGTGTTTGGTTGAGGCCCTCATACTGGTTGGAGGTCTTTTTGTGCTGAATGGAGGCCCCTCGTGCCTTGGTTGGAGGCCTTTTTGTGTGCTGGATGGAGGCCTTAGCGTGCTGGATAGCCCTAGTGACCTTTTTTGTTTATTTTCTTGTGTATGCGGGGGAAGCGGTTGGTGGCCGCAGGTTCTTCAATACTTTGGCATTTTGGATGAAGGTGTTGGATTCTTGGCACAAGATGAAGTCCAATAGAGAAGGCAACTCGAACATGAGTTTAACTTCAACTTTTTGTGATAATGTATTTTTTCACCCAATAATTTTGGTCAAGCATGAGGGTACAGATCTGTTATGATTTATAACTCTAGCATAGATTAGTGATTCCATTATTGTCGGGGTTTTTCCTAAAAAAAACCCTAAAGGGCGAGGTTTTTAATCCCGCCATAATGGTTTCACTAATCTGCTATCAATATGTATTGGTTTTGGTAATAAAGAGATGCTAGATAATTAAAACTAAGCATTATGAAGCCAAAAAATATCATAATAGATGGCTTGAGACCAAACGATTTTTTTGATTAGAAACCAGATCATTTCCTCATTTCCAAATTCTCCAAAGGAGGGTATAGAAGCTTCGGTGTCTTGATGGAATAGGTAGGAAGAAATCCTTGCCATTTCCCTCGATGTGAAGGTCAAGATTTAGAGTTGGAGGCTAAACTTGATGGTCCATTCTAGCCACAAAAATCTCTGAAGAGTTGGTCTTCTGTTTTTGCAAAAGATAAATATCTGTAGCAAAGATGAGTTCTAGTAAAATTTTAAATCTCTTATTGTTGATGGTCAACTTGTATGCCAAAGCTGCCAGATAAAAGTCTTGATTTTTGGCTAAATTGGAGAGCTCTAAAGATGCATAAGGTTTTTCTTACACGTATTTTTTGAGATATCCCATTTGAACCACATTTCCATGGTTTTATTTCTTGTACTCATAAACATTTCTATTTTTAAATTTGAAGATGTCTTTATACACCCAGTAAGATTGCTGCCATTGCTATATAATCACTATCAAATGTCTTACGGATTCATTGTTCCCTATATAATTCTTATGTATAGAGGCATCACTTTTATCTATGACACAGTTGACCTGCTGGCCAAAAGGCCTAGGATCAAACATGTCAAAAGCTCAACCCAATGGCCAAGTTGAATCTACAAATAAAGTTCTCAAACACATTTAATAGAAAATAGTGGATGTGCAAAAAGGATTAGCACTTGAGACTTTATGATGCTTTTTGAAAACTTACCACAAATAATACACCTTTTGATTTAGTCTAGAGCATTGAAGTTGTCCTACTAGTTGAGCTTGGAACACATTTCACACAGAAAATGCTCCAGTAAGGAAAAAATCTAAGGCTATTGTAGCATTCAAGGCAGTTCATAAATTAGAAGGTAAGTTACAAATTGGTGAATTGGTGCTTAAATGGAATAAAGCACATGAAGATAAAGTTTCCAAGTTTAAAAATCTTTTGGAAGGCCTTTTACTGTTATTGGAGAAAAAGAGGAGGAGGAGGATTTGGGGTTTGGATTTTGGAGAGCTTGTAGGACGATCCTCCATGAGAACCTTAGTGTCCAACAAACAACTCCTCCACAGGAAAGTATCGTGGGGATTTTGCAATAATAAGAAAAAGAAGAACGAGAAAAAACTTAGAGAACAATGTGTGAAGACAAAAATCTTGAGTAATCACTGAGAATATATGAAATCTTCAAGGAGGAGTTGAGACAACCAAAATGCCAAGCCGTGTCTAAACTTCTAAGTCTAAACTTCTGATTACTAGAATTCACATGTTTTCTCTCCTTAACCTCCTCATGACAAACCCATACCAAAATATCTCTTGGTGTGGCAAATAGGCTGTAGATAATCAACAACTTTTTGCCAAAGAGCTCTATCCCATTGCCTCAACAAAAACTTTAACTGGAACGTCTCCCATGATAGCAACCGGTCCGAATCATACCATGCTACAATTTTTAAGATTCATGCCATTTTCCAATGTTTTTTAGTTATTGTTTTTTAGTCAAGCGGGTAATTTGTAAAAGCAAAGTGGTGCATTGTCTACCAGGGAAATCCACCAACAAGAAATAATGTTTTGACTATGTACCAGGAATCTAACAATCCCTTTAAAAATGGAGAAGCATATAAGGCCGCAACTCATAGAATAGACCCATGGAAGAATAGATTAAGTGTGACTTTACCAAAAGAAATACAATGGAGCCTTGCAATAAGTCGAAACCCAAGAGAATCATCCTTACTCACGAGAAGCCTCCAAATGAATTTTGTGATCATAATCTTACTCTGCAAATGAATATCTATCATGCCCAAAGCTCACCTCTAGCAAACTTGGTTTTATACCATGCTTTCTTTACCATGACTCCTTCTTCATTTCCACCCCAAATAAAGTTTCGATAACACCCACAATCTCCTGAAACTTTGATTGGGAAGCAAGAATGGCAGAAGCCATATAGACATGCGTGTTGCTTAAGACATGTTTAGCAACTGTTATCCTTCCAGACATAGAGAGTTTAGCAGTATCCCACCAAAAGGGTGTCTCCGCAACCCCTCTATTATGACATCCCAAACATCAGAAGTATTAGACAAAATGTTTTGGTTGGGATTATAAATTGATCGGAATTGAATTAATTTTAAGCATTCACGCGGGGAAATCAAAGGTGCATATTGTTTATTCTATAAACAATAACAAGGGTTTCTATACACAATAGTTGACGAAAAAGTAAAGACCGATCTATAGCTAGACATGAAGCCGGACCTACAAAGAAAATGGTGCAGGCGTGAAACTATTGCGGGCTTGCACAGTGCAACATACCGAAAAGCAAGGGAACAAGAAGGAATAGACATAAGAAACCATGATAAGACAATCCAATAAAGCACTTTGATGCACGAAAGAAAAGCATTGAAAGAAAAAAAGCAAGGAGAAAAGGTTGTCTAGTGGAGATTCTAAACCACATAGCTTACAAAAAAAAAAAAAAAAAAAAAAAAAAAGGCGACAAAACTACCCAAATAAAATACACCACTATCCGATTGAGCACCAAGATGATTGAATCAAATCCTAAGTTAAGACCTCAGAAAAACGACCTGAACTAAGAAACTTATCTAAATGGCTTATATCCTTTCTTATGTTTTTCATAAAAAGGCTTTTTTTTTTTTTTTTTTTTTTTTTTTGAAGGACGACAAACTCTTATTCAAAATTCCAGAAGAAGTACACACATAGATGCAGAGACAGGAATAAAATCTCAGCAGACAAAGATAATCCACTGAGTGCAGCCACCTGTCTATGCAAAAGATAAGATACCCAAAGATAAGATAAAATTGTGGATTTGTTGAGGTAGACAGTGACCCATTTCAGCAAGAAGAAGAGATTGGAGAATTAAATGCGGTTACAAGATCACAAAAAGTGGTACAAGAACCAAGAGTAGTTCCACTTGCAGAGAAGACTAAGATCTCTTTTCCAAAGGCTTTGAAGGGACAACCTTTGAAGGTATCAACACCTAAGAATGTGCAATTCAATGTGTTTGCCCTACGAAACGATTTCAGTCTATATAGAAGAAAATCAGCCCATAGTGATGCCTCCTATGGTGAATAAGGAAATTCAAAATGAAGATGATGTGATCAGCCAAGTTTTGGCCACTAAAATTACACTTACTCTGGAGCAATTGATGCATTATTCTCCAATTTGTTGCAAGAGTTAGGGGGAAGAACAAAATAAAAAATTTCAGTCCAACAAATCTCAAATGATACCAATAAGAGTAGAATGGAGCCACCAGCCCGGCAATCCAAGGATCCAGGGCCATTTCTTTGTGATGTGAGTATTAATGGATATAAAGACGCCAACATAGATACCGGCAGCGGAGTGAATGTAATGCCTTACCATATAATGTTTCAAGTTGGATTGAAAATGATGGAACCGACAACTATGATGCTCAAAGCATTCAATCAAATGAAGGTGCAGCCTATGGGAGTCATATGAAATATGTTATGCAAGGTCTATGAGGTGGAAGCAATCTTGGATTTCATGGTTTTAAAATTTCCAGAGAGTGTGCATGCTGAAACTTATACTTTGTTGCTGAGTACATAGTTAGATGCAGTACAAGCTGAGACTTCATGGAGGAAGCGCGAAATGAACATCTTTCAAGAAGAACACAAGGTTACTATAGATCATCCTCTGAAATCAGCAAAAGGTACCTTTCTTTGCAATCCTTCTTTGAGCAGCCCGCAGTTAGAAATCAGCAAAGAGAATGCTATGGTGTCAGGGCAGCAAGGTCTTAGTTGTTTTCATGCCTTGGAAGTGGGTGGCAAGGAAGATAAGACTTTGTACAAATGGTTAAAAGGTACCCAAATTTCAGAAATATGTCATTTCAAGAAGCAACTTGCAGATAAGTATATCCAAAGACTTGAAAGTATTGGTGAAGGTGAATTATAAGAGACTCTTGTAAACATGCAGGAGGAGTCCATTCAAAGACCCATTGCTGAGACTTTATTTCAGCAAGGTATTGATCAAGATCAAGTAGAGATGTTGATTTTGACATCAAGCACGGATGGGGTAAATCAAAATCAGCCCACTATACAAGGACAAATGTATTTTGATGGTGCATTCTCTAAGCTCAAGAGTTATGGAGGTGTAGGAGTATTTTTGATATATGGGCATAAAAAGAAGATTGTTACATTGAGTATGCCATGCACTACAAGCAGTAATAATGAGGCTGAATATCATGCACTTATTCAAGGGATGACTTTAGCAAAGAAGAAGCATGTTGATTGTTTAACTATTTTTGGAGACTCTTTGTTGGTGTGTCAACAACTTCTGGATCAATTTCAGGTTTTAAGTGCTAATTTGAGAAGCTTACATCAACAAGCCATGGATTTGAAGGCCTATTTTCAGCAGTGCATTGTGGTACATGTTCCAAGAGAACAAAACAGTGTGGCAGATGCTTTAGCACAATTGGCAATGGTGCAAGCAGCTTGGTGGCATGGCACATTCTGGAGGACGAGGTAAATCAGATCAGTCCATGTTCACCACAGTCATCACAGTCACCACATGCACCACATTCATCACAATCATCACATCCACCACATCCATTACAGTCACCATCACACGCACCACATTCATCACACCCACCACAATCACCACAGTCACCACATTCATCACACTCACCACAGTCACCATATTCACCACATTCATCACAGTCACCACATTCCGTCAAGAACATCAATATTTCCCAAGGAAATCAAGAAGAATTGGTTACTATTGGAGGCGATCTTACTCAAGAGGAGGAACGTGGTTTGATATCTTTGTTAAGGGAATTCAGGAATGTTTTGGCAAGAACTTATAAAGAATTGAAAGGCATTCCACTAGAGGTTGCGGTCATACCATTGATTTGAAACAAGGATCAAAACCAGTCCAACAAGCTCAAAGGAGAATGAGTCCAGCAATAGAGCAGCAACTAAAGGTTGAAGTCATGAAGCTTTTGGAGGCGGGATTTATTGTACCAATGCCAAACTCAAATTGGATCAGTTCTATTGTACCAGTGAGAAAGCCAAATAACTCAATCCGAGTATGCATTGATTGCAGGGATCTCAACAAAGCTAGCAAAAGAGATCATTTTCCTACACCATTCATAGACACCTTGTTGGATATTGCTGCAGGAAATCAGGCCTATTCTTTCTTGGATGGTTACTCAGGATATAATCAGATCCAAATCTATCCATCACATCAAGCAATGACGGCTTTTCGAACACCTTTTGGCATTTATGCTTATAAGGTATTACCTTTTGGCCTTACAAATGCTCCAGCCACATTTCAGCGAGCTATGACATATGCTTTTCATGATATTTTAGACTGTTTGAGAGTCTTTGTAGATGACCTAACAGTGTTTTTGAATCCAAGAAGGGATCATTTAGATCACCCCAGAAAAGTTCTTGAAAGATGTCGATTGTATGGTGTAAGTTTAAATCTTGCTAAGTGTATTTTCTTCACTAGAGGAGGGAAACTGTTGGGCAATTATATTTTTTAAAAGGGATTACAAGTGGATCATGGTAAGATTGCAGCCTTGGAGAAGGTCAAACCACCTACAAATGTATCACAAGTGAGAAGCTTATATGGCCAACTCGGTTTTAATAGGAGGTATTTGCACAATTTTTCTAAAGTAACCTAGCAACTTGTGGATTGTATGAAGCAAGGGCAGAATTTTTGATGGAAGAAGGACGCTCAAGAAGCATTTGAATGGTGCCTTGGACAATTAAAAGAGAGAACTTTGCTGATTCCTCCAAGAATGAGTGAGTCATTTCATTTATTCTTTACAGTTTGGGAGCAAGCTTTGGTTGTCACACTATGTCAGAAAAATCAGCAAAAGCATTATGATATGAATTACTATGCTAGCAGGTTGTTAACTCCACAAGAGCAGAAATGGACTCATGTGGAGCATCTTGGGTTGGCATTGAAGTGGGCCTTGAATAAATTTAGACATTATCTTCTTCCTTCACAATGTTTACATTCATATGGATGTGAACCCATTGCCATGCATTTACAACAAGACTGTCCAAGATCCTAAGTTTACAAGATGGGCTCTTATCATACAAGAATTTGAGTTGAAGTATGTTAAGATGGCTCAAGGAGCTCATAATCCAAGTGCCTATTTGAGTAGTGGTGCTGAAATACAAGAGGAAATAGACCAGCTAGTAGCAGTTCAGGATAATGGCGTATTACAAGGGTTCATTGAAACCGTGGATCTTTGGCATGCCAATATATACAGGTATTTACAAGATCAGACTTATCCTTCATCATTTTCAAAGCAACAAAAGCATGCTCTTAGAGTACAAGCAGTTAGTTATGTGGTGCATGAGGCTATTCTTTATAAGAGGACTATGGAAGGTCTCTTATTAAGGTGTGTCTTTGGGTCAGCAAACTCATGATTTATTGCAGCAAGCACATGATTATCGGGGGGCATTTTGTAGCGAGAACCACGGCTAGGAAGATCCTTCATTGGGGATATTATTGGCCAACTCTTTACAAGGATACTAGAGACTTTGTTAGCAAATGTGAGAAGTGTCAAAGGCACAAGCAGTTAACAGGCCATAATAATATGCCATTCCATCCTATTTTGAGCGTAGGTCCATTTCATATGTGGGGACATCTTCCAAAGGTCATAAGTATATCTTGGCAGCCACATGTATGTTTACAAAGTGGGTAGAAGCAACTCCAGCAAAGCATGCTACAGAAAATACCACAGTAAGCTTTCTTTATCACAATTTGATTTCTCGGTTTGGTGTTCCCACCATTCTTTTGTCGGATCGGGGAACTCATTTCATGGGGAAAGTAGTAGCTCAGTTAACAGAAAAGATTGATGTTCAACATGTACAAGCTTCTGCTTATTATCCACAAGGAAATGGGCAAGCTGAGTCTACTAACAAAATTTTGAAAGCTATCTTGGCTAAAACAGTGAAGGATAATCAAAGAAATTGGCATGAAGCCTTGACAGGTGCCTTATGGAGTTTCAGGTGTACTTACAAGTTGGCTACAGGCTTTACGCCATTTGAATTGGTTTATGGAGTGCAAGCTGTGATGCCGATTCATTTGGACATTCCTTTGTGTTCATTTGTGGTCTAAATAAAGTGCATAGTAGGATGGATGATTTGTTGCAATTGCAAGAGATGAGACAAGAAGCAGCAGACTTCAATATGAGGCATAAACAGAAAGTAAAGCTTATCAAAGACAAGTTACATGTTGTCAATCCATTTGAGGAAGGGCAATTGGTGTTGTGCAGGACCACTAAGCAGCATCTATCTAAATTTCAAAGCCCATGGGAAGGCCCATTTCTGACTGATAAAGAGGTACCAGGTGGGGCTTTTGTGAAGTATATGTTCATATCAAATTTCATGTGAGGTGCTGAGACATAGACCAGGCTTAATACATGTGCAGTTAAAGGTGAAAACATTATGGTGAAAGGTTATACAGTCAGTGTTGATCACATCAAAGGTGACAGAGTTTGATTAAGCAGAAATGAGCACAGTGCATCTAACCAATGTGAATAGCCATGGTGAACTTAAACCTAAAGGTTTATTTACGATGGTGACCATTGGAGTTATGTAAATATTGAACCATTGGAATTGCATAAATTATATAAACAGAAAGTTGACACTAGGTCAACTATTTCGGGAGGGAACCGAGATTCGAATTCTCGGTCCAATGCCGTGAAGGCAATGCACTCTGAGAATGATTGTAGGCTTTCGGTTAGGCCAGACGGCCGGACTGAAGGCTATAAGTGAAATCGAAGATGAATAACTATGCATTGGGGTTTGGAGTTCGTTTACCTAAAACTGAAGGATCGAGGTCTGTATAAAATATGGGATATTTGTATGGTTAGAAGATATTCATTCATAACCATTGCCTTGTAGATACGGTGATTTACTTGATTAAAAATATGAAGGGTTAATATTTCCATGGTTTGAGACGACAATTCATGATATTATTTCCATGAATTTCATGATGTCTTGTGATTAATCATTATAATGGTTATTGAGTAGCACAAATCTCTGGTTGTTTTCATTAAATTGAAGTGAGTTAATAAATGTCTTACATTGGTATGGAGCAGGTTAAGATCACAATATGGCAAGCGAGGTTTTGTCTTTGGTTTACTCGATCAATTGAAGTTTTCAAGGGAGATTCCGGGTTTCCAAGTGTGGAAAGAGAAGGTTAAGCATGTTGCAAAAGGTTGAAGATCCGTGGGATCTCATAGAAGATAATAATGGAAGAAAGTCAAGTAGTCTTTGTTGGGAAAGTTGGAACTGTTGTAGGCCGAGGGCAGCTCTTCATCAAATGAAGAACAAACTGATGAAGTGGAGACACGAGAGGTTGTTTCCAAGGGAAGGATATTTGAAGACAGTTCAAAAATGAGAGAAGCTCAGGGCATCATCATGAGCAAAGTGAGCTCGAGCATAGTGCTCAAATTAAGAGGTATGAGTCCAAATGTGGAAGTACATGCTTTTAACATATGAAGAGAAAACATCTTCACAAATAGATGTTTTGGAAAAATGAACTGAGGAGGTTAAAATTTAGTGATAAAGACAATGTTAATGAATTCTTTCAGAATTTCGATAATATTGTGGCTGACTTGGAAGGAGCAGGGGTAATTTATTCCCAACAGCAGCAGGTGTTAGCTATATCTAGGGCAGTGGCAGGCCTAGGGAATGTGGCAGTCTTCATAAGAACAATTGCTAAAACAAGAATTGAGGCTGAAAGAATGCTTAAAACTGAAATAGAACAAAACAAAGTATTAGAAGAAGAGGAGACTTCTCAAATATTATTTGCCAAGAATAGAGGGAAGAAAGAAGATCGTTCAAGTGGCAGAATTGGACCATGTTATAACTGTGATCAATATGGTCACATAAAAGTAAACTGTCCTAATCTAATGAAGGAGATAAACTGCTACAATTGTGGTGGCAGGGGACACTATGCATCTAACTATGGTGACCATTGGAGTTATGTAAATATTGAACCATTGGAATTGCATAAAGTATATAAACAGAAAGTTGACACTAGGTCAACTATTTCGGGAGGGAACCGAGATTCGAATTCTCGGTCCAATGCCGTGAAGGCAATGCACTCTGAGAATGATTGTAGGCTTTCGGTTAGGCCAGACGGCCGGACTGAAGGCTATAAGTGAAATCGAAGATGAATAACTATGCATTGGGGTTTGGAGTTCGTTTACCTAAAACTGAAGGATCGAGGTCTGTATAAAATATGGGATATTTGTATGGTTAGAAGATATTCATTCATAACCATTGCCTTGTAGATATGGTGATTTACTTGATTAAAAATATGAAGGGTTAATATTTCCATGGTTTGAGACTACAATTCATGATATTATTTCCATGAATTTCATGATGTCTTGTGATTAATCATTATAATGGTTATTGAGTAGCACAAATCTCTGGTTGTTTTCATTAAATTGAAGTGAGTTAATAAATATCTTACAGCTTTCTACTTGATGACTCCATAAGGGAAATTGTTGTCTAATCCCAGAAATAGTAAGGATCTCAGGCCTTATTTTGAAAGAGAAGTGCTTTTCTAAGGGATTCAGATTTGGCATAGCTCCAATTACAGAGAATTTGTGGAGAACTTTTGGGTCACAGCAGGTCATTTTTCTGTAAAAACAGATGGTGACAGTTCTATAATACACGATCTATCTACATCAATTGATGAATTTCGGTGATACGAATTCAAAGAGCTATGGTGCATGTCAAACGGAGGTCTGGAACTCAAGATATCAGCTTTCAAAGTTTGCCACAGTTACAGAGGCTCTGGTTCGTCACTTTCTTTGTGGACCAATTTTTTTTGTGTTAGTCATTTGGATTTGAGGAGGGTAATTTTCTTTCTAAACATACATGTAAATGTGTCATTTGGGGATATGTCCCAAGGACCATATGAGTACATTTTGTTGTGGGTTCTCCGCCACGGAGTGGCATATTTTCCCACTGTGGTCGCCATTGTTGGGGTGGTCACCACTCACCACACTCGTCACCACTCACCACACTAACCACACTCACCACTATTGAGGTGGTATAGAGGATAGTATACCGTATATGGAGTGATATACGCACATGCACGCGTGCAGGATATTTGCACGTATGCATTGTGGAGTATTATGATCATTGGGTTATCGGCGAGAGAGGAGAAAGAAGAGAGAGCGGTGTATTGAGAGAGAGTATTTTTGCTTGATCTAGCTATGGAGATGAGGTTGTGCATTGCATAGATTTGCTAAATTGAAACTTGGAGTATTGGTTTTCCATCCTTCTTGCAAGGTTAGAGTTCGGGCTCTAACAATAAATCATACTTATTCTCAATGGTCTATTGAAGCTAGTGTTGTTTTAGTATAGTTTGTACTTGAAGGCAAATTTTCAATTGATCTTAGTTCATTTTCTGCTATGTAGAAATAGAAGGTTCTTATTTGGTTAAGTTCGTTTCTAATTTCAAACCATGTTGGAGATATGCATTTGTCAGCCTTATGCATATCTTTGCTCTAATGAACCACGCTAGTATAGGACAAATATATCTCAAGTTCTTTACAGGATGTTAAGTGCCAGGACCCATTGATCAATGCTAGAATTGTTGGTCTCAAGTGGTGATTGTTGTTGTTGTTGTTGTTGCTATTCTATTCCTATTTTATGCAAAAAGAATGAAGGCCATACATCTTACTGTATAGCATCTAAAGAGTATGATCTTCTCTACTTTCTTGCTTGAAGTTGTAGTTGTATAGATGTAGGATAAGGTTGAGAAGATGTATGATTTTAATGGTTAAGAACATCAATTTTTTAGGAGAATGCATAATGACATCTTGAGAATCAAGTCCTTGATGTCATGATGCATAATTCGAATGTTGTATCCATGATGAAATCAAATACTTTGAGCAATGTCGCCATCCCACAGTATGTCTAAACACATATTCCACATTCTTACTGGTAATTATATTCCATATATTCATGCTCGTCTTTTTAATTTCTGACATAAATATGATAGCATCATGAAATTTTAAGACTCAATAAGTCATCATATTTGACAAAAAAAAGGAAAAAAAACTAGTGGATTGTCATCATCCATAGTCTTCAGATTCTGAAGGCTTATATACAAATGCAAGTTGGCATTTGTTTTCTGTATAGTTGCAATTTGATGATTCCCATATTTGTTTTTAGGCGAGGGGGTTTTATACCACGTGATGTTGGAAAACATAAAGACATCACCAATAATTTGATTATGCAACTTGATTTGAAGGATATTGAAGAATGACAGCCTGGTGACATAATGAAAAAAAAAAAAACAGGTAGATGTGCTATGTCAAGATTGCAAATGAGTTGGTAAGTGAAAAATGCATCTTCTCACTTGTGACTCTATAGATTGTGCACGGTGTACATTCGACAGATTTAGAGTTGCCAAGAAGAAGATGAACGTTTTTAGTATCCTACTATAAGATTAAGATTGCTCGGTGCGGTCTACTCAATTTCAATTCGCCTTAAAATGGAGCAAAATAACATGATGGAGCATCAAAGGAGACTACTGAGTCATTTTGACTGCACAGTTTTGGCCGGTGGAACTTTCGTTGAATCTTCAAGTCCATAGCACAAGTATCTTGAGCAAGAATATACCCCTTGAATGTAAGAGCACCATGAAGGAAACAATTGCGACTTAAAAAAAAGAAATGTGTACACAACTAATAAACTTTGTAAACATTTGTTGTGTGCATTTAATTACGACGACAAAATAGGCGATTACTTGATAAAATTGATCTATAAAATATATCCTTTCAAACAAGACCATTCATCTAATTAGAATTTGATGGATCATCCATGATGGCGTGAAAAGAATAATTATCTAACACATATCATGGACCGCCTAAACTTAATCTAAGTAAGAAAGTAGCTGACATTCATCTTCTTTGGCCATGTAATTGTGCAGTTTCTGATAATTCCAAACCCAACTTATCCCACAAAATTTATGATTCAAATAGTAGTCAATACTTTTTACGTCATACCACCTCTAGCAACATCCCGTATGGACACTTGAGCATAAGTCCTCCTAAATGCTAATTCAAAGGACTACTAGACACCAAAACACATGGAAAATGAATGAATTATTCTTATCATCCACGGAAACCAATTGACTTATGGGACGTAAACAAAGAGAAAACATGCGTATTACTCTCAAGATTAAAAAACCCCCGTCCTGCAAGGTTTTTGAGAGAAAAACCTCGGCAATAATAAGCATGCTGATAGACTGTACAATGATATCTTATATTAGGGTACATGTCAATGCCATGCCAGAGGACATATTTGAGTGCGCATATCCATAATCTCTCGAAGATATGATCTCAGTAAGCTCTACTGAGGCCGTGTCTAACTGCGCATGTAACGGTTGATTAGGAGAAGAGTTCCAATATTTCTATCTTCCATTATTGGAGTGGTGACCATTGAACCACCATGCATAAATACCTTCTAGCATGACGATATCCTGGCTTGACAAAAGGTCCTCATAATAGTTTATTGACTTTATTGTTCCTTTCCCACTAGAGTAAGGATAATGCGTGTGCGGGATTCAATGAGCTGAATAAGGAATTGAAAATGTTAACAGTGGGACCTTCGTAAAGGCACTAAGTCCTCCCTGCTCCTCCTCGTGTTCCATGTAGTGTTGTGGCTCTAGAATTGGTTATGTTTTCAAGGTTAGATTTAGAGAATTGAGGAATAAGTAATTTATATAGGACAGGCATTGTGGCAGTTAAACAATAAATGTGGTTCTCAAAGACTTGGACCTAACCAACTAGATTTGAGTTGTATGCGGAGCAAAAGGTAGAGATAGATTTGGACATCAAATCTTTGAAGTCAAATTTTGGTCCGTAATTCTAGAATTTTTGCGAGGGAATATACATATTGCACACTATTTTTGTCTTACGCAAAACTCTTAGATGCTCAAGCAACACGACTCAAGAACCCATCAAGTTAGCTTTTGAGCATTGCGGGAAGAAGAAATTTTGATTAATCCTTGTTGGCTGCTACAAAATTTTTGGATCAAAATTGTCTAATAAAAGATTGTCCCACCCTAACATTTGGCTTTTCCAAAGAGTGAAAAATTTGTAAATGGTTTATCCTTCAAGAAACAAGGTTGATTTTGTTCAAAGATTCAAGGTTCATAATTCTTTATTGCCCATTCTTTATTCTTGAGAAATGATAACATTCCAAACACTTTATGTCATAGAAGATACCCATCATAGTTGAGCCTAAAGATCTTACTTTCAAAATGTTGAGAAAAACAAATCGATTATTGGATAGGCTAGGTATTAGGTGCATGAATACTTACAAAGTTTTCTATGTAAACTGGAGATTAAGATCTAGAAACTTAATCTTTAAAGTTACATAGAAAACTTTGCAAGGATTCATGCTCCTAACTAATACATAGCTCATCCAATAATCTTTTTATTCTCCACTTTTGAAAGTAAGCATCTTTTAGGCTCAAATGATGGGTAGTTTCTATGACATAATGTGTTTGGAATTTCATCATCAATAATAATGAATGAGCTTGAACATAAACCTTTTTGCAAGTTTTTTGGTGCGATCTCAAGCGGCATGACCAAAGTATGCTTGCCCTAAGACCTACCTATCTACGAGGTTTTGGCCTAGAGATTTTTCTCTATGCAACTTTTGTGGGTACAATGTTTGCAAAGATTTCTTATCAGCTTATTCGGCTTAGAAAATTCTCATGGAGGGCATTAATTGGTAGGACTAAAACACACCCCAGCTCCTTCACGTGGATAAATGCCATGTATGATGGTTAGCCATGTGGCAATAGCCAACGACTAATCTTACCTTCAAAAGTGCGCTTATAATAATGCCCTAACTTACATGTCAAAATCTACTATAGAAAGGAGTTGGGTACCGAGTCTTGATGTCTCTTTTATTGAGAAAAAAAATTACCTGACTCTAGATGCAAACATGATAAGGGTCCACTTTGTCTCCACCTCTCTCAAGCCCTATCGGGGATAGGATCAACCACAAAAGTTGTGGGCGGGACCTTGGGCGACATTCACAAGATAGCTTATAATGCTATCCTAACTATGTGAGAGACTCAATGCACGCCTTTGATAAGCGGGCACAAAGGCGTCATGGCGAAAGCGGTAGTCACCTATCGGACTATCGTCATTCGAGCATTTGACCCTTTAAATCCGAGAACTCATCTCTTGCTAGAGCAATTTACGCCTTGCTAATTCATGCATGCAATGTTATAATGGCTCATGAGTATCCGCATTGCCTTCTCCCCGCTTTCGGCAAATGTCGCCTATAGCTCTTGTATATCTCAATCCAGGCGCGATTGAAGGTATGCTCCTTAAACCCCCCTTAAACCCCTTAAAATCCCCCTACCATTAACAACCACAACTACACCATCCCTACACCATCCCTACACCATTTTGGAAGGGAAAAAATATTTTAGTTAACACAAACTATTAACACACAACTACCATTAACATTATTAACATAAACCATTGCATTTGACACATTTAAATTAAAATCCCCCTTAAACCCCCTTTGGTTTGGGTGCATATTCACACGGGGTTACTCAGAACAGAGAGTCATGGGATGGGCATATTTGCCCTTTATTCCAAGATCTGGACCCGTACATAACGATCCTCGTTTGTGGGGTATGCATGTACAAGTTTTTTGTATCTTGTATATTAAAGTTTGCAAAATACTATAAGATTTGAGAGAATATACTTAATGGTATTAATTTTGTACATGTATTGTAATTTTTTGGGGCTCTACATTTTGCCCCCTCGTAGCTTAGTGTGAATATGCACCCAAACCAAAGGGGGTTTAAGGGGAATTTTAATTTAAATGTGTCAAATGCAATGGTTTATGTTAATAATATTAATGGTAGTTGTGTGTTAATAGTTTGTGTTAACTAAAAATATTTGGCCCCTTGGGCCTTAAAGATGGTGTAGGGATGCATGTAATATTGTGCATGCGGTTTCCTTAGTGCATGTAATATTGTGCATATAATATACGTGCATAGAGATTCCTTAGTGCATATGAATCATAATAGAAAATGGTAGTAGAGCTAGAAACAAGCCATTACATTCAAAGTCCTAATATTAAGTGTGACATAAAGACTCTGAAACCTAAAACGTGATTACTCTCTGCAATGCCTTCATGGACCACTGTTAAAGAAAGAAAAAATACCATTTGGCCAGAAAAGGGGCCAGTTCAAGAAGGCCTAAAACGTGATTACTCTGCAATGCCTTCATGGACCTTTGTTAAAGAAAGAAAAATACCATTTGGCAGGAAAAGGGGCGGTTCAAGCCATCTCGTTAGAGCTGCCATATTGGCACATGCATCCAAAGCAGCCGCATAAGTGTATTTATCTGGTTTCACCCCTTCAGCATTCATTTGATTGAAAAACTCCAAAGCCTTTTTATTATTTCTGTTCTGCACATGTCCTCCAAGCATACTTGTCTAGGAGATAACATCACGGTAATGCATTTCATCAAACAATTCTCTTGCATTATTAACATCTCCACAATAAGCATATGCTGCAAGCATGGCAGTTGATGTAACTACATGTCGATGAGGCATTTTATCAAACACTAACTGTGCATCTTCAAAACCCATGGCAACAATGTTCTGATGGATCTTCTTTCCAGTTACCAGTTCCATCATAGCAGCACAAGCGTCAAGAGCACTCATATAAGTGACTTTATCAGGGGCTATGCCCTCCAGCTGCATTTGCCTAAAAAATTCAAGTGCTTGATTCTCATGTCCGTTCCATGACACTAGATCATGCAGAGGCATTTTATGAAAAATATTCCAGGCCTCTTGGATGCTCCCTTCTTTGGGCAAATCTTTGCTCTATAAGAAAATGAAGAACAAATCCAAAAGAGGCCTCTTCTGACCGTTTGCCAATTTACCTACAAAGAGCTCAAGCTTGGGTGAGTATCATCATCATAATCAGATTTGTAACTATCTTCCTTACCACGTTTGGGGCCATGTCCGATGTGAGAATAAAACGTCCTAGACGTTCATCTAAATACATGGCATAGGTTCTTACAAATCTTTGGAAAATCCCAAGCATTTGAATGTGATTCATCTCTAAATCCGAGAAAGATCTAACACCGGCCGCTTACCATAAGGAATTCATCCTCAAAGGTGGAATCGGTTGTGGGTCTTAGCAGACGTTTTTGCCAAAAGATTGACACAAGCATTGACATATCCTCCGAACATACTTATCATCCGTGTGGGGACATCGTCATGGCTTGAAGCCTTCACTATCTACACGCCCGGTCCGCACGCCGTAACTAGCTACCTTAGGTAGCCCAATGCTTGTTTGATCTTTTACAGCCCCAAGGGCTTTTCGAAGTGTCCGAGGAGCCATAGAACCACAAGCACTAAAACCCACAAGCTAATTTCCTTCAAACCTTTGAATCCTTTAAGAAGCAATGCCGGATGCGTCACAACAGTTTAATGCCCTGTTTCTGGTACCAAATCTGACTAAATACAACCAAATGAAATATGTATAGCAGAAAACAATGCAAGCTACCTCTGGCCCAAAAGTTGGAGATGCATCTACTAGTGCAAATCCGTCCGGAGCGTCCTTAGAAATCCCAGATCCAGGAGATTCAGCGTTGGAAGTGATTAGGTGGAGAAGAATTGAAGGCCAGACTTTCCTCATTGCCGTCTCCATACCTTGTTTGCCTTCCACAATGCCCTAAAGGCTGTCTGCTTCTGTTCCGGAATGAACAACGCCCTAATCCGCCATACCCTAACGGATCTTGCTGGCCACTAGGCATGGCATGGGGCATCAAATCCAACATTTCAGGGGCATTTTCACTATATGATATCATCTTAAAACTGGCCTCCTCCACAGCCAACATACAGCCAAACGGTTGAATCATTTGAACACTCTGATCACAAGAACATTAATTCTTTGCAAGAATGCCCTGAAATGCTATGCACGAGGCTTGCATGTTCAGCCCCTAAATAAAAAGAGGGCTTTTGTTGTGAGCCCTTGGATGTTGGATCATTGGAAAAAAAAAAAAAGCTAAATCAACGACTAAGAAATGGTGCATTCTAGATGTACGCATTAGTACATCCATTCGAATACGCCATGAAATCTTAGGAAAACCTTCGTGAAAAGCGTACAAAAACACAAAGAAAACCCCCTGTTATTATGCTACATATTGGTTTGGGTGCATATTCACACGGGGGGTTACTTCGGGCAACGAGAGCTGTCGGATGGGCATATTTGCCCTTTATTCCAAGATCTGGACCGTACATAACAATCCTCGTTTGTGGGGTATGCATGTACAAGTTTTTGTATACTGTATATTAAGGTTTTCAAAATACTATAAGGTTTGAGAGAATGTACTTAATGGTTAATTTTGTACATGTATTATAAATTTTTTGAGGCTCTCGCTGCCCTACGTAACCCCCCGTGTGAATATGCACCGAAACCAAAGGGGGTTTAAGGGGAATTTTAATTTAAATGTGTCAAATGCAATGGTTTGTGTTAATGATGTTAGTTGTGTGTTAATAGTTTGTGTTAACTAAAAAAAATTTTGGCCCCTTCGGGGCCTTAAGGATGGTGTAGGGGTGTAGAAATAGACATTACCTAATACTCTAATGATAAATGGTATATCATAGCCTCACAAATCTAACAAACTAGAGGTGCTCAAATTATGGAAACGAAAACATTGCATAGAATTAGACATATAATATTATACCAATACCAATATTAATACATAACGTAGCATGTAATAATAGAATTTAGTGACAATGAACAAACAAGTTAAATCCTCGTTGTTTTTCTCCAAGTTGCATACATCCATACATGTTTTTTCTCCAAGTTGCATACATCCATACATGCATATAAGATAAGATACATGCATATAGCTTTGGGTTAGGCAACCATTTATAATGGTAGAAAAGGCACAAGCTAGTCTCCTATCTTTTAATACAAAATAAAAAGAGAATTATGAGACTAGGTAGGAACCGCAACAACTGCAAGATTCTACAAGAATCAACCTGAACAATCCGTCTTTGTGTGCACTTGGTTGTTAGCTGTCCACATTGTGCTGTCAAGACATTAAGACCATCTCTTTGAAATTTGCTTTCAAAGATATTTACTCGACATTGTCTTTGTCAAGACATTAAGACCATCTCTTTGAAATTTGCTTTTAGCATATTTACCGAGGTATGTTCATCAAACCTAGAATCATTATCTTAAGATGTCGTGTATGTGCACAAAAGGTTTCTTTTTAGTTTTGAAATAAGGTCAGCCATGAACGCCTCTCATGATCTTAGACCAAAAATGTTAGACTGAATAATCTTGAAAATGCAAGGAAGGGCAATCGGTTTTAAGAACTATTGGATGAGCAAGAGCATTCCACCTACATATGATAGTAACATCACAACTCACATGTTGAGGACGTGGTCCGCTGATTGGATCGGTGTAATTTGCACTGCACCGTTTGCAACCGGATAGAGCTTGATCAAGTCTTCAAAAATAAGATCATGGAGCTCAAAGAACAAATTCACTCAAAGAGGGCCCACCCCTCACTACCACAAATTTAAGCAACCTTTTCCGTTCTTCCGTTGTTAAATGAGGAAGTGATCTTTGCCTCAAAACAATTCGCTATGTCTTGGTGAATTTTATCAAAGATCCTCAATTTCGTAGTAGAGCAAAACTTGTAATGCTCTTCAATTGGCCTTCACAACAAAATTGATAATTATGTCTACCTTCAAAAGTGACAGTTCTCTAAGACGCCAGAGTTCCAAATGTATTTGTATGCGTGTCTAACCTGAAACAACCAAGTAATCATAATCAAGATCAAAATCTTCCTTATATCTCACATGTATGGAAGAAGCATTTTTGTATTTCACTGTCTTGGTTTTGCTAGATATTCAATATGGATGCATTCACCTTCATAAAACGTGACATTCTTATTCATCTGAGAAAAGAGACTAATGTAAGGTCAACGTATTAAAAAAACAAAAGAACTTTGATAAACTCACAACGATTCTGCGTATTGGCTCTGCAATGCTGCGTGCTTCCACAGTACCAGCAGTGACACTAGGTAATAGTGGCGTGAAAACAAAATAATTACGATGAAGTGCAAATGCCATGCACAACCGAATGGACCTATCAGTCAAAAGCCTATTGTTTATACAAATAACAAATAACAGAATCGCTAAAGCTGCAGGAACTGGAGCAAAAAGAGCTACAAAAATAGGTTCGGATCCATCTTGACACTGTAAAATGATTTCAGAACTAAAAAGGAAAAGGTTTTCTAGAAGTAAAAGGGGTTACAGGAGAGACATGCAAGATGAACTTCCACACAGGGCTCCTCTGTAAGGCCCAAGATATGGCTAAGAACGTCCTCCTCTTCGAACGGATCTCGCCATAGCTCCTCCACAGAATCCTCCACAGACCCTTCTTCGCTTTCTTCCTTCAAAATCGCCCCTTGAGACCCATCTGTGGCGCTCGAATCTGGACTACAGCATTCTTTCGACCCCATAGCTTCTTCTGCAGACCACAGAGAAAAAATTCTGGAAACTCCCAGAACCTACTAGGCTGTACAATCCGGAATCCATCTAGTTGCACAAAAAATCATGAGATGTGGCTCCTTTGCCTTTGCCTTCCCGAGCACTGAAAGAAGAAAATGTCAAACAAACTCCAAATAACCCTAAAATACCTTTGTTCGATGCCTGCATGTTTGATTTTCAGATATGTTGAGAAATCATAGGTATGACCATTGAAAAATGCCACTAAATTTGGAGTGACAGTATGTGCACTCTAGATATACTGATTAGTATGTCTCGCAAAATACAGTCATCAAATCATATAAAAACTATTGAAAAAAAAGTATAAAAATACAAAAGAAACCCCCTGTTATTATGCCCCCTGTTTTTTAATATAACAATAAACACACAACTACCATTAGCATTATTAACACAAACCATTGCATTTAACACATTTAAATTAAAATCCCCCTTAAACCCCCTTTGGTTTGGGTGCATATTCACACGGGGGGTTACTCCGGGCAACGAGAGCTATCGGATGGGCATATTTGCTCTTTATTCCTTGATCTGGACCGTACATAGTGATCCTCGTTTGTGGGGTATGCATGTACAAGTTTTTGTATACTGTATATTGAGATTTGCAAAATACTATAAGGTTTGAGAGAATGTACTTAATGGTGTTAATTTTATACATGTATTGTATATATAGTTTTGAGGCTCTCATTGCCCCCACGTAACCCCCGTGTGAATATGCACCCAAACCAAAGGGGTTTAAGGGGATTTTAATTTAAATGTGTTAAATGCAATGGTTTGTGTTAATAATGCTAATGGTAGTTGTGTGTTTATTGTTATATTAAAAATTTTTTGGGCCCTCGGGGCCCTAACTAAAGCAAACATAGGAAAACTTTATGGGCCTAAATATTAATTACTAAAAAGCATAATAACATCAAGACAAACAAATTATTTCCATTGCAAACAACTATGAGTACATTTTATAATCTCAATTCCCGCATCACAATGGATCACCTTAACATCACGATGAATATGTCCATGTCGATGAAGGTAGTCCAAAGCTTTTAAAGATTCTTTTAAAAATGTGGCAATAATAGTCTCCTCGAAATGATCTAGGTATACTGCCTTCATTATGTGCAGACATAAGCCTCCAGTCATATATGGCATAACCACCCAAAGGTTACAGTCTACAACAAATGAACAATACGACTTTACAACATTGGGATGATTAATGAGGCTCATTGTTTGAGCCTCCCTTCGGATGTCATCCTGCAAATCAAGAAATGACTTACATAATTATTGGCCATCAATGCATCATCCATAAAAACTATATCTTTGCCTGATTTTAGTGCCTACTTTATAAATTAAGAAGAAAAAAAAATCTTCCAACACCTATAAGTTACCATGTATTTTAAAACAAATGTTCTTACAAACCAAATGCAACGAACTTGGCAACGAACTTGTCATACATGGGCGGAGCAACTATGACAATGGTTAGAAGATTATGAATGTGTAAGGAGATACTTTTGGCTGTGCATTTTCATTCCTTAACTATAAGGTCGTAAAACATCCAAAGCAAACATTTTACATGTTTGATACCAAGAAGTGTGCTTAGAAGATAAGCCCCATCCATCAGGAAATTACAAACTGCAAAATTTAGCATCTTAGTTATTTATTATTATTAGAGGAAGTAAGTTACCGATTGCTCTTGCATCTCTCTAGATCGAGACTTTTAATCGCGCAACCACTTCATTGAATGGAATGCATAGTGCTCAGACACCCCAATCTTGACCAAGCCTTGTCCTATTTCCTCTAGAATTTTACACTCAAGATGATCCCAATGGATGTTGTCTTGCCGCCACAGTCAATTATAAAAGCTGATATCTAAAATATACCCTGTATAACATGCTCCACCTTTGAATGATCTGCTTTAGCAGGACTGTAACCCTTTCTAAGTTTCAGACCTGGATGTGGAACGTTTTCATAAAAATTATCTAGAATAGGGCATCGCTCACATCCACAATCTGGCTGATATACACGGTCTTTAGACTTAGCAGATGTAGTTTGATCAACAAATGCATCATCAGAGAGGCTGGGATTTTTAGCATCTACGTAAAACAGAGTCACATTGAAAAGGACTTCAATTTCCTCTCAGATCATCTCATGCATCATGTTGATCACTTAGATGTAGGTCTTCCAAGCCGTCTTCACTAGTAATCAGCATTTTTAAGTAATGTAAAGAGATAAAGCAAGAAAAATACCAGTGAAAGGCCCTGGGTTTCGGCCATCACCATTTCGAAATAGCTGTACAAAGGAAGACATGAACCTGGAAGCTAGATAGGAAAAGATATACAGGAGCCGTTGCTTCATCCCTGGCAAAGCAAAGAAGAATGATTAAATACTCGTGGAAATTGCAGACAAAGAAAACATTAGCCAAGCAAAGATCCGGTTGTTTGTTATACATGTCAACGAGAGCATTGCGAACAAAAATATCGCGATCCAACAAAGAATGTCTTTGGAACTCGAAAAAATAGCGTGACAAGAGGGGAGACAAGAAGTTGGAACAGGGGGCAAAAAATAAAACCGTTTAATCTATAAAACATGCATTCTTGCACAAGCATACTTTACAGAGGCCAAGGAGCGTTGGTAAATTTGCGAAGTCTTGCATAGGCAATTCCCCCAAGCAAAAAAGAGAAATATGTACTTGCATTCCCAGGATGAATTGTGCGTGTTTGACTGATTTTTGAACCGACGGAATGGGTCATCGTGGGAAAAACGTCTCCTTGCTAGCCTATCTGGCCGTCAGTTTTGTAAGAATCGCCATAAGCATAATAAGAAAGTTCAATAGATCATGGAAGCAGACCACCTCAAGCCCTTTTAGAATTCTCGCTGGTCGCCTCTTAAACACCCCTCAAATCCCTGCAAGTTCCGACCCTGTGTGCTCTGCAAAAACAATGGGAGACATTAACTTCTCGGATCTGTTATAAGGATTTGCCTGATGAAAACTCAAGCCCATCAAGAGAGGATGAAATTCGAAACTTGTTAGTGTTGCAGAAGAACAGAGCTTCAGCGGCAGAGGTCTTTCCAGTAGAACCCTAATTCCAGAAGAACCCTAAAGTAACACCTCTCGAGCCTTGCATGCCATATTCCATTTTTTCTTTTTTCAATATATTACATTTTTTTTTTCAAGGGGTTAGACCATTGTCTAAGTGCCATAAAAAACAATGAAAGCGTATGCGCACTCTAGATATACGCATTAGTACGTCAATGGAAATACACCACAAAATCATAGCAAAACCTTAGTAAAAAACGTACAAAAATACAACAGTAACCCCCTGTTATAATGCTACATATTAGTATCCCATGTCAATGAGGTTGTCTCATGTGGCATTCCTCAACTTTTGACCGAAGGTGGATGATAGCTGCGTTTGTCTCCTGCTCAAAACGTGTCGCGCGTCATGATGTGAATGCTGTTGGACAAGATGTACAGATGGGCCTATAGATCAGCAAGACCCATCTTATCCTGCTGCCTTTCAAACTGCACTAAGCGGAGGATGTCAACCTCTTGTGTGCAACCTCAATGCCAATAACATCCTGTTTCTCTATAGCTAGTTGTTTTTCAAGCAACTTGGGCACCAAGGACAATATATTAATCTACTAGGCCCACAATCCTAGTAATGTTACCCTTAACTATTTCCTGGATAATTTTCTACTTCTTTGTAGGTGCCCGATCAGGTGTGCACAAGCAGCTTGCTGCCAAATTTAAGTAGCGACCATCCATCTGTCGAGTCTTTATCGTCTGATCTGTGCCATTTTTGTGGTGGGCCATCTCTAGATTCTTACAAAAGGAGCCTGACTGGCAAGATATCGTCTGGCTATAGCAGTGGTTGTGACTTTGTGTGGGTCTGGTGTAAGATTTCAATCCCCATCAGTATGCACATCCTTGAGACTTGGGGAGGGGGGCACTGAGTCGCCATGGCCGTTTTAGGGAAACATTTAGACCTAGACAGAAAAGTTGCACGATGTTATTTCGGGGTGCATGGAATAAAAAACAAGGATTTTCAAAATCCCTTTGCACAACTTTTTAGGGCAAAAACAGGGCAAGGCAAAAAAGTTGTGCGATGCTATTTTAGGGTACTTGGAATAAAAATCAGAGGCTCCCAAATTTCCTTTGCGCAACTCTTTAGAGCAACAATTAGAGCAAGACAAAAAAGTTGTGCGATGCTATTTTATGATGCTTGGAATAAAAAATGGGGGCTTCTAAGATCCTCCATACAACTTTTTAGGGCAAGGGGTGAAAATTTTATGAGTAGTGAGAGAAAGGGCAATTAGGCAAAACCCTAGTGAGAGAAGGTGGGCGAACTGGGCACTAATGAGAGAAAGGGGTATAGGTTGGGCGTTAGTGAGAGAGGGCACTGGGAGCTAGTGAGAGATACTAGCAGAAATAGAAAAGAAAACTATCTTAGTAAGAATGATTATATTCTTACTAAGAGTTTATGTAGTGCATTGGTGATACTGAGCTTTTTTAGGTTACAAAATGTATTAGACATAATCTCTTGGTCGTGGTTAAAAATTGAATTGAACTGAATTGGTTTTAAATGTTCACGGAAAGATCAAAGGTGTGTGTTGTTATTCTCAAAGGTCTATGAAAGTTAGTGTCATTTTACTTATTCTAGTATAGTCTTATCTATGTATCCTTTAGAGTTCTTTGTATTTTGACGACATTCTTTCATTTGATCTTAGTTCATTTTTCAATTTCTTTCTAAAGCCAATTATGTAGAAATATAAGGTCTTCTTATTTGGTTAAGTTCGTCTCTAATTTTGAACCATATTTGAAATCTGCATTTGTCACCTTTTATGCATACCTTTGCTCTAGTGTAGCACACTAGTTTATATACAAATAGGTCTTGAATGTTTTTTTTTTTTTTTTATTTTTATTTTTTGGAGGGGATTTATATTAATCATATGTTGAGTTGTTGGGAGACGACACAATGATCAATGATAGTATTGTTGGTCTCAAGTGGTTCTTGTTGCTATCTATTCTATTCTTATTTTACGTAAAAACAATGAAGGCCCTACATCTACTATATAACATTTAAGGAGTATGATTCTCTCCCCTTCTTACTTGAAGTTGATTTTTATACAGACGTAGGACAAGTTTGAGAAGAATCGTGATTTTAGTTGTAAAGAACCTTACTTTTCTAGGAGAATGCATTACAACGTCCCAAACACCAAGTTATCTACGTCATGATGACATAATTGGAGTGTTGTATCCATGAGGGCATCATATACTTTGAGCTTATACCTTGTCATCATCACGTGTTCCACATTTTCACTAATTAAAATCATCATGTTCGTCTTCTCAATTTCTTCATATAAATTTGATAGGATCATGAAAGTTTATATTACGATTCAGTGTTCAAGAAAACATGCCATCAAATTAAGTATTCCTTTAGTGGGTTGTCACCATTCACAGTCTTCAGATTCTAAAGGCTTGTATATGAATGCAAGTTGGCATTACTTTCTACTCTAAATAATTGTTTGATGATTCCCGTATTTCCTTTTTTAGGCAAGGGGTTTTGTTTCACGTGATGTTGCAGAAGATAAAGATAGCACCATAGTTTGATTATATAACTTGATTTGGAGGATGTTGAGGAATGACAGCCCGATGACAATAAAGAAAAGGGTACATGTCAAGATTGTAGATGAGTAGATAAGTAAAAAATGCATTTTTTCACTCGTGTCTTGTAGATTATGTACTTTACATCCGACAAGTTTAGACTTTCAAACAAGAAGAAGATGAGTATATTAAATGTCCTACTTTAAGATCAACATTGGTTGATGGATCCTACCTCTCCTTTTTTGGTGTTTTTTTTTTTTTTTTTTTTTCAATGAAGCAAACAAAATGATGAAGCATTAAAAGGGACCAGTGAGTCATTTTGATTGCACAGTTTTGACAGATGATGGGCGAATGCTATTCATTTGATCTGTAAGCTTTCCAATGTCTTATTCAGGCTATGTGCATGGATGGAAAATAGGGGGGGTTTCTCCCCGAAAAATCCGGCCATCCTTAAAAATTTTCGATTAGATAAAAAAAATTCCGGCAATTTTCCGGTCATTTTTGCAAAAAAGTCAAAGAAATCTGGAAAATAGGCTTCAAAAAACCAGAAATCCAGTAATATCAAATCTGGGCGGCATTTTTCCCAGTTTGGTGGGCCACGAAATTCGAGCCCTGGCTCTGCTTCATTACAAGCACAGGAGGTGTCGGTTTCTAAGCCCCCATACGCCTGCAGAGGACAATCGCAGAGATTAGTGCAATATTGAACAAAATGGGCGAAGTTTTCCTTTATAAAAGGTTAGTATATTAGGTGACATTTAGATATATCAAGTAGGAATAACAGCAATAGACTAGGTCAGGCGTGTATTCATGTTGTCAGTTCGCACCTAGCGCGAATTGTTAGCATGAGTACACGCCAGAAGCGAATTGGGCATGGAGTAAATTGCCAATTCACGCGAATTGGCGAATTGGCAATCTATTGCGTGCCCAATTCGCTTCTGGCGTGTACTCATGCTAACAATTCGCGCCAGGCATGTACTCATGCTAACAATTCGTGCCAGGGGCGAACTGGCAGCATGAATACACGCCCAGCGCGAATAGGGCAATCCATTGCGTGACCAAAATGCTTCTGGTGCGTATTCAGCTGGAAAATCGCGCGCAAATTGCGAGTGAATACACGCCAGAAGCATTTTGGTCATGCCCGACTTTGTCCTTTTTTATTGTCCTGTTGGCTTAATCTAAGAAACGGTATGTTTTTGTATGCCCTGCGTGTTTTGGCTGATATAATTTTCTTATTCGTGCAGCCCTTACGTGGAACAACTCCGTCATGCCCGCCAACAATGGATAGAATATGGAAGACCGCTGCAAACAAAACAGGAAGGCACGAAGTCTGAGGAGTATAAGGCATTGGAAAAGACCTCCAAGATAAGAAACCAAGGCCCAAAAAGACAGGAAAAAAAAGTGGGGAGGAAGCTGGGGAGACGTCTAAAGCATCTTCCAGCGGCCCTACAGATGCCTACGAAGTCTGGGCGAAGTGGAACAAGTGCTGAGATGCTTATGCTCACTCTTAATCCAAATCAGCAATTCTGAACTGTAATTCTGAACTTAGTCTACTTTGCAATGTTGTATCCTCAAGTGACACACCCAGGTAGATGCAAGTATTTTATGGCATGTTCCTATTTTAGCTCAATTTGTGGTGCAATTGTATAAAGTTTTGCCAAATTTTTAAATGGCGTTGGCAGAATAATATGAGGAAGCAACGACTGAACTTGTACCATGGAAGTGAGATAACACATGAAGGACCTAAATAAATGATGTATATTTTTCTACCGTAGTTGAGATTATGGCTGCCTCTTCTTTTCCTTTGAAAGGAATGTCAACATCCAATTCTTTTTTACATGAGCTATGTGCTACATAGTATGCTTTTTGTTTTAGAGCTAGGAACACACTTTGACTTGTGTTGCATATAATTGTTTTATTTTGAAGTTTTGGGGCTTGGATTAACATGTCTCTCCTACGCTGCCAAAGCAAACGTTGTTAAAGAGTACAGAGGCAGGAGCATCGAACCTCTTGAATCCCAACATGAAGAGCAAGGGTCTTTTGCTGGCCACTTGCAAGGAAATTAACATCCGAGATGGAAAAGCTTGTAGCCAAGCAACCACTGTGGATCGTATAAATTGTTTTTTGCAAAATGTGGAAAAGTATTTTGTTTCCTGTCTGATGTCATTTTATTTTTGAAAACATTGGATGCTGCGTTTGTAATCCTTAAAGTGCATATATTGCATTCTAGTGTCAGCATTTTAAGGCAATTAGAAATGCAGATATGGAAATATTGGCCTCCCATTTTAGACTGGTCTTTGCTGGCTTGAGTTGACAATTTGGTTGGCTTGAGTATTTTAGAAATCTTGATTTGCTCTATAATTAGAAATCGAGTATTTTAGAAATCTTGATTGCAGAAGGATCAAAGGTATCTGACCTTATATTTTCCTCAAGTAATTGATGCAATTCATTTAACCTTGAAACCACCTCCTTTGGCCTTTATAAGAAGATGCAGGCCATCACACGACCTCATAATCCAATTTTTGTTATCATCCACCAAAGCATCTTTAGACAGATATATGCTACAATTTTGATGCTCCTTCAAAATAACTATCATCCTAGGGATATCTCTAGATAAAACTATGTTTGTTCCTCTTAATGATGCATGCACATTATTGTTGAGCCTACCTCAGGGAAAAATGACACATCTTCATGTCAGTAGACTGTCTGAGTTCAGATCAAGCTTTTATGCTTGTAAACATGTATATCAAATCAACTTATAAATATGTAAATGGTTGGAGATTTTTTATATGCAAAAGCAATGCTTCAAGGTAAACAAGTCCATGTCATTATTATAAACAGTGACTTCCCCTAGTTAATATGTATGTCAAGTGTGGGATTGTGGATTCAAGACGTACATCTGATGAAAGATCTCTCCGTGGTTGTTTAAACAAATGCCACTGCAAAATATGAAACCAGATAAAATTACTATTGTTGAGATTTTGGTTGCTTGCACTTATACTTCAGCCTTTGAACATGGAAAGTTAATCCATGCCAATGCACTGGAAGTGAATTTCACTTGGATGTATTCCTTGTGGCCTCCTTGACATGTACGCCAAGGAGAAAAATTAACCATCAATGGCACCTTAATGACATCAAGCCTAAAAATAAAAACTTAACAAGTCTTAACTTGCTAAAGCCTTCTGGTGTGCCTTTTGCCAGTTTTTTTTTGAATTATTTTTTGTATCTTTTCATAATGAGAACGATAATCACACAATGTTTCTTTTTTTGTCCCCCCCTTTTTTCCCCTTAATAATGAAAACTATAGAAATATTTTTGTATTTTCAACAAATGGAAATTGACTCAAAATTTATCGTCGTGCCGGTTTAAGCAAAATCTGATCTGGAGGCCTGTGTAGATTAGCTGTTTCTTGGCCGTTGAAATTTTATTAAGAATAAGCAATGAAAGTTTTGTTTTTTAACATTAATGCGACAATTAATGTGTTGACTTCTAGGAAGCTTCCTTTTCTTACACTGCATTCGACTGGTCATAACCTTTCCAAGAGTGTTGCCTTAGCATCGTTTGTCGCAGTTAGAATGTGATCGAATTCTCAGAATCTTCTTGAAAACTTAAGATTTTACGAAATTTATGGTAAGTTAAGAGAATCTAGGAGAATCTTGATAGGACCTAGGAAATTTAGATGAATGTCAAAAGAATCTTGAGTAATCTATGGGAATCTCACTAGAATCTCAGGGAATCTAAGAGAATCCTCATAAAATCACTAAGAATCTAAGGGAATGTTGATGGAATCTTGAAAAAATCCAGGGGAATCTCCATAGAATCCGAAGGAGTCTAAAAGAGTCTATATGGAATCTTAGGAAATCTAGAGGAAACTTTGGAAATCTAGAGGAATCTTGAGATAATCTTTGGAAATTGCAAGAGAATCTTTGCGAATCTAGGGGAATCTAAGGGAATGTTCATAAAATCTTTGAGAATCTAGGGGAATCTTTATAGGATCTTAGAGAACCTAGGAGAACTTACATAGAATCTTGAGGAATCTATGGGAACCTTGAAAGAATCTTTGGGCATCTAGAAGAATCTTCAGAAAGTCTTTGTGAATCTAGGGGAATCTTGATGGAACCTTAAAGAATCTAAGAGAATCTTCATAGAGAGAATCTAGGCGAATCTCATAAAATCTTTGAGAATCTGGGGTAATCTTGATGGAATCTTGGAGAATCTAGGTTAATTTTCATAGAAACTAAGGAAATCTAGAAGAATCTACATAGATTCTTAGGGAATCTAGAAGAATCTAGAGAAAATCTTTAGTAATCTAGGGGAAGTTGTTTAGCCATTTCGGTCACCCAAAAACTCACCTAACCAAACTTCCTCTAAATCAACATCAATTTGGGGCACTGCAATGGCAATGTAGCAGAAAATTTCTTTTGAAAAAATCAGTGAAGCATCATATTTTTACATAGATTAACAAGAATACCTTTCCCTAGATTAGGATTGTAAAGTATTTTATGGATGAGAGCCCCCATGATGATGGGTTAGGATTTGCAAGGTGATAGCAGCTAGAGCATCTCCTCCCACAATTTTCCATTGAGCCTATTGTACTGCTGTTACATTGAATCGATAGTTTTTTATTTTATTATTATTTTTTTTTTTTTTTTGAGGGCAAGGGTGTTTTTATATTTCATTTAAGAAAAGTACATAGTGCAAAAAGAGGCATTCTGCATCAAACCATGGGGATCTCCCTGGCTGAGGCAGATTCCTGTACCAGGAGTACTGCTATACATCATATCAACATATAATTTAGCTGATCCAAAAATTCATGGCCATTAGAGGCCGATTTACTGTCTGAAAAGCAAGTAAGAGCAGAGCCAACTTAGGATACATCCACCAAGCCTTGGATAGTAAGGTCATCTACTTTCGAATTACCAAAAATCCTGAGTATCTTGGCCAGTTTCCTGGCACTGAATTTCGTGTAATCCATCAGCAACATAACATGAGCTTCCCTTTTCTGCTGCCATTTGTGAAAGAGGTTAAGGAAGATCTATTTCAAACTATTAAACCTCCATACCTCATGCTGATTCAATGCCTTCCTATAGCTTTAGCATGAATCATTTCCTGCTTCAATTTGATCAAAGTGTCAGCCAGTTCTGATCTTGACATCCTGGAGTCATCAGAATTATCCTCCTCGAATAACCTAATTGGAGCTCCCATCCTGATTAGCCTCTTCTGATGAGCTGTGAAGTATACCATCAAAATTGGTTAGCACAGTAGAAAAGAATTGAAAAGAACCATCAAACTTCCCAATCCTATCCCAATCCTTATCATATTTCTTTCCCCTTAGAAGTTTATGGGCCATGGCAGTAATTGCCAAAATGTCCAGAAAAGCCTTTTTGAGGGAAGTCAAGTAAGGAGTATTGCCATTTATGGCCACCTCATTTCTATGTTTCCAGATTACCCATATACACAAATTTCTAGTGGTTTGGATTAGTTTGTTGTTATGGTTTAGGAAATCCAGCAAATTCCCCGGGCATCCTTGATTCAACTGTGATGTCCAAACCCAGAACTCCTCCAGCCAAGGGCATGAGAATACATGATTGGAACTTTCTTTTTGACCATATTCAAGGGGCCAGGTATCTCCAACTGATCTGTCATACTTGTGTCTAACAGCATTTGTATGAAGGCTTTGATATAGTGCCAGCCATCTAAAAATTTTGATCTTACTAGCTGCATAGTTCTTCCAACTGCTTTGGCAGATTTTAGCTAGTGTTTTTTCCTCACAACCCCATAATCTGCTTGCCCTGGACCTGACTGTCCAATAGAGCTTTGTAGATATCGCAAGCCAGCATTAAAGCGCTGCATATATTTCCGAGGATGAGTAAGGGCCAGACAATCATTCTGTCTTTGATTAAAATCAAAGGAGGGATGCCAGAAAAAATTGATGTCTCGACACCAAGCATCCAGCTCAGGAGGCCTAAAGCAAAGTAATGCTTGATTCCATGCCTGAATTATTCTCCTCATGAGGGGGGAGGAGTCAGAATTTGGTGTGGTTTGGAAGAATGCAGAGTCAGGCAGAAGGTATTTAAGGGTGTGACTGCCTACAGGATAGGATTTTGAATCAATTTTAGAGCAGGAGAGGGGCTATGACTGTGAATTGTCCTCCATACCATCTTCCCTGCCAAGGCTTGTGCTTGAAGGAAAAGGTCTTTACATCCTAGTCCTTCTTTTGATTTTGGTTTTATAACATCAGCCCATGCAACCTTGTGTGAACCCTGCCAGATAAATCTCCTTATGGCACTCTCAATGCTGTTGTATGATGCTTTGTCTGCAACAATGGCTGAAGAGAAATACACGTGAGAGCTAGCAATGACAGAGTTGGCAATTTCCACTCTGCCAGCTAGTGAGAGAGATGAAGGGTAAAGCAAAAGCTTTTTTTTATTATGTTTACCAAAGGTTCCCAAAGTCCATGCAGGGTGCTGTTTAAGGCCAGGGGCAGACCAAGAAGTTTAGTAGCCATGTTTCTTCCAAGCACTTTTATCCCCAAAATATCTGTTTGATTTCTCTCACTGACAATAGAACATTTGTCTTTGTTAAGCTTGACCCTAGACACCTCCCCAAAAGATTCTAAAGCCTCCACAAAATTTTGTAAACGCTGATCATCCTCCTTCAGAAGCATATTGCATATTGCAAAATAACAATTGCATATGTCATCAGCATATTGCATGATAACAAAAGGTTCACCAGAGTTAGGAATGTTGAGAGCTTGAATTTTCCCCATGTTATACAAATGAAAAGCCAGCTTTGTGACCATTTTTACAACAATTAGGAAGAGGTAAGGTGCCAGAGGGCAGCCTTGTCTGACACCCCTTCTATATTCAAATATCTTGGTGGGAGTGCCATTGATAATTAATGCAAAGGAAGCAGTGGCATTCATTTTCCATACCAAATTGTAAATATCATCTGAAAATCCCAGATGGCTCATGGCTCTCTTTAGAAATTCCCAGTTAATTGTGTCATAAGCTCTTTTGAAATCCAGCTTCACCAGCATACAATTCTGTCCTGATAGTCTATTCCAGTGAAGACCTTCATTAGCCCCAATAAAATTGTCCAAAATATTCCTGTTAGGGAGGAAAGCTGACTGACATGTACTTATTATCTCCTGGAGAATTGGTTTTAGCTTGTTGGCTAAAAGTTTTGCCACAATCTTATAGGTTGTGTTTGTCAAAGTAATAGGTCTCCAGTTTCCAAGTGGGAATAAGGGCTATCTGACCTGCATTGATTGTTGGACTCATGAAATTTGCTTTCCACACCCCTTGAAAAAAGTTTAACAAGTCTACTTTCATAGAATTCCAGAACTCCACATAAAATTCAGGCTGGAAGCCATCCGAGCCTGGTCTTTTCCCAGGTTCCATGGATTTTAAAGTATCGTGTATCTCCTTTTCCTGTGGGACTTCCATAACCTCTTTCTCATTAATCACAACTTGTTTCCTGGGAATTGCATCAAAAAATTCATCCATTTTCTTGTTGTCAACCTTTTTTTCAGCCAATAACTTCTCATAAGCGTCTCTAAAATATGCTTCAAAATCCTCCGGCTTGTCCAAGGTTTTTCCAGCGGGAGTAGTCACCTTAACAATCCCATTATTTAACAATCTGCTTTTTGTTGATCTAAAGAAGAAGGCAGAGCTGCTTTTATCCATCTCATTAATGTATTTGCATCTGCTCTTAATTGTTAAGGTTCTAGCTTCATTTTCCTTAATGATCTTGACTTTTCTTTCCAAGTCTTCCTCCTGAATTTGAAGCTCCATATTGTCCTTGTTCTTGAATAAAAGATCTCTAATTTCCCTTATCCTGCTATAAACCTTTTGTTTTTCCTTTCTCCTCTGCTCATTCCATTTTTTACCCCAATTCTTGACCCATCCTTTTACCAATTTCATTTTCTCAAGAAAACGCTGTATGGATGATGTTCGAGGCAGGGGTTTTTTAATCCTAGTAGTAATGATTGTACAAGCCCATTGTATGGGTCCCATGACCTATTGGTCTCCGTGGACGTTAAAAAATTTATTCTATTCTATTCTATTCTCCACTTTATGCAAAGAAGAGTAGTACTCTTTAAATTCATTACAAAAAGTCTTGTTCTTAAGTAGCTCAGTATTAAACTTGAAGGGATATGGAGCTTGATAGGGAAGGCTATGAAGGGAAGTATCCCAACTTGATAGCTCAGTATTAAACTTGATGGGGCTTCCTCCTTTTCTATTAATTCCATGAGTTCCTGATGTAGATCAGGTCCATCTTTTAGGTCCCCTTTATCTGGAGAAGAGAACTCCATTCTATTAGGAGTAATGGGAGAAGTGTTGGATTTCTCACCCTGGAATAGTATAGTCCCTCCAGTTGACTTATCCGGGTCAGTTAAGTCAGGATATTCATTGACTCTTGGATAAATGGGGTCCACAATCATTAAACTATTACTCCTTTGAAGATGTGCAGGGATCACCACTAATTTAGGGTCATTTTCAATGTCAGCTTTCATTTTCCCTTTATTCTGGATAATCACTTGGCCCATTGGACTTATAAGGTTTACAGTTTGACTCTGAGTCAAAACTGTATCTTGGCCAATGGAACTTAGAAGCCCGTTATCCTTAGTACCCTGTTCAACTTCTTGGCCCTTTGAATTGGGACTTACAAGAATCTTGAACTGATTCTCCATGTTACTATTCTGCTCCTTTTTTCTCCATTCTCTATGTTTGTCTTCTATTTTCATTTCGCATCAGTTCAGCTTGTTTATTTTCTTCTCTTTTTTTTCTTCTTTTTTGGATTCTTCGGGCACTCCCATTGAGATTCTTTTTTCCATTTTTCCTGTTGTTAACAGGGGTCCAGTCACCCTCCACTATTTTCTTGTCATCCCCTCCCCTGGCTAAGGTGTTGGCATGAGTCAGATTTACAGTATTAGCAGACCATGTGCCTTTTGCATACCCCGCCCCCATGTAACCTAAGCCCACAGATATTGCATGGAATGGGCAGCCCAAACCAATTAAAATAGAGTTTCCTTGGATTATCAAAGAAATCCAGATATTCTATGTGTTTGGGTATGGGTTTCAGGATGTCCAATTGAACCCATACCTTCGGGGCCCTTTCAGGGATGATTTCACAGCCAATGTAATCACCAATGTCCTTGAAGAGCAGCTTGAGTACATCTTCATGCCAATAAATTGGGTTTAACCCTTGAACAGAGACTGAGGCAGGATGGAACAATTGGCTCAGGTTCTGTGGGTCGAATTTAGGATTCTATTTCTGAAAGTAGAATTGGGTATTGGCCATGAATATTGTGCCTTGTTTTAGCAGGTGTATTATCATTCTCTCATTCCCACATTCTACCACAAAAAAAGGAAAGTCTAGCCAATAAATCCCGTTAATCCCCAACCCCCCTGGCCATTTTACATATCTCATTTTTTATGTTCATCAGTTTGACTCCTTCATGCCGAATGTATCCTATCACTGCTTTATGTTCCAGTTCCTTGAGTTTAGCAGGTATCACAGCATGTTTGAGGTTAGGAATACCTCGAAATTCCGGTATACTTTTCTCCTTTTGTCCCTGGATCATACGCCTCTGTTCTTCGTTAATTTGATCGAGAATAGGTTGGGAAACTTGACTCTGCATCCTTGCAACTGGAACCCCTTTCTGCAATCGCGTCATCGGTCGGTTCTCCCCCAGTGTTCTAGTATCAATCAGAAAATCTCCTACTGTGACTATGTTCCCTGTCCTTCCTTTCCCCAAGAATGTAATTGATATCAATGATAGACTGCTGCTGTTGATTTGATAAGCTTCTAAAAGTTTTTTCAAATTCCGTCCATGCTTTGTCCATTCCTTTCCTGTAACATTCCTGTCCCTGTTGTCCCATATGTCCATTCTGTTCCCGATCCAAGCCTTTGACATTCCTGCTCTGTTCCCTGTTTCTGTAATAAACTACAGAAACTTTACAAACTTATTTGAAATATAAACACGAATCCATGTTGCTACACAATGAAAATGTCTATGACAAATGAAATGGAGAGCCAAAGAGTACTCTCACTAGTTGCAAGGCAGATCTACATTTAAATAGAAAGACATTTGTTCTACATGGAAATATTTTGAGCATTCTACTTGGATGCAAGACAAAACATGGGCACTGCAAAACCACAATCTATCTGCAATGTAAGCTAATACACAATAGAACAAAGAGCAATGACTTAAATAAAGAAAATCATCATAAGTGACTTATGAGTCTCTGACGAGCTTCTTTGAGCTTTTCCCAGTTACCATGAAGACATATTAGATGAACTAATCTATGATGTTGATCATATGTTATGAACGTCTTCTAGACCTAATAATGTTCTCATAGATATCTTAGCTACATGTGTAGTTGTTGGCTATTCAGAGCTCGAGCACACATTCTTCTCTTCATATGACCTAACCACTGTACATGGCATTCATCCACATGCAGGAGTTGGGTACATTTTAGTCCTACTAATTAATGCCCTCCATGATAATTTTGTACAACAAATAAATGTTTTGCAAAATTATACAACATAAAAAAAAAATAGACCAAAAAGAGAGGTCAAATTGTAGATTATTATTATTATTATTATTATTATTATTATTATTATTATTATTATTATTATTATTATTATTATTATTATTATTATTATTATTATTATTATTATTTTTGAAGGACGTCAGACTTTATTTAATCAAAGAGTGAAATACAACTATAAGAGCAAAGACAGGAATAAAATCTCAACGGGTAAGCAGACCCTCCGAGTGAAACATCATGCCTAAGCATAAGAGCGCATGTCTAAATACTCCTCAAAGATCAATCGCCTCTTACGAGGGGCAAGTGAAGAATAATGGTACGACTTAGCAATGTAGATTAATGTCCTAATCTTCACAAGGATTCATGCATCTAGTAGCTAGGTTATCCCATAATCTCTTTGTTCTTCTCCACATTTTGGTAGCAAACATATTTAGGCTCAACTTTGATGGGTATTTTCTATGAAATAAAGTGTTTGGGAATTCAACATTTCTGAGTTTAACTTGACTTTGTGATAGGGCAATAAAAATTAAGGACCTTGAGTTTCTAACAAATTAACCTATTTTTTGAAAGTAAAACATTTTGCAATTTTTTCAATACGATCAAGCGGCGTGAACTAGTAGGAAAACTATTGGAAAAGCTAAATTTCGAGATCAATAATTTTTGTTAGACAATTTTGACCCAAAAAAATTACTTGTTCCTTCCTAAAATGCTCAAAAAAACCAATTTGATAGGTTGTTGAGTTGTGTTGCTTGAACATCCAAGAATTGAGGTGCAGAAGCCCAGAAAATATGCAAAAGTTTTATTCCTAGCCAAAGGTCTAGGATTCTTGATCTAAAATTTAACGTCCAAGATTGTCTCCCACCTTTGCTTCAAACAACTCATATCTAGTTGGTTAGATCCAAGTATCTGATTACAAGGAGCCCATGTGATATATAGAATGTACTCATGATGTAATGATGAATAGAATGACGTCCTTCAATAAATAAAAATGTTCTTCTATTCTATTCTATTCTATTCATAACTGAGAAGCACATTTATTGTTTTGGCAGCCACAATGCATGTCCTTATTCCTTGATGCCTTAAATCTAAGCTTGGAAACATTGTCAGGTTCGGAGCCACAAGATTACATAGGGACATGAGGAGGAGCAGGCCAGGGACTTGATGTTGTTATGAACCATAAAATAATGCTTTGAAGGTGCTACTGTTAAAAATTTCAATTGTTTATTTCCATAAGCTCATTGAATCCCACACCCACATTAGTGTAGTGGGAAAGGAATACAAAAGTCAACAAACTATCATGAGGACCTTAATTTGGTCAAGTTAGGATACCGTCAAAAGCTAAAAGGTATTTATGAATTGGTGTTCAATGGTCGCCACTCCAATGGTCTGAGTTGGGTTTGGAACTACTACAAAACGCAAAATTTCATGGCTAAAGAAGATGCACATAAATTTATTTCCTACCTAGATGAATTTTAGATGCTTCATGGTATGTGTTCGATAATTATTCTTTTCTGGCCATCGTGGATGGTTCGTCAAATCTTATTGCATAAATGATAATGATTTTTTTGAAAGGATATATTTTGCAGATAATTTTTATTGATTAATTGCTTATTTTGCTGTCATAATTAAAATGCACCTCAACAAATGTTAACAATGTTTACTAGTTGTATACACATTCCCCCCCCCCAATTGAATCCTACGTATGTATAATCCTATATATGTATAATGTAATGTATATACCTAAGGATTTAAGTAAATTGCAAATATTTCCATCATGGTGCTCTTAAAGTTAAAGAGTATTACTTTTTATAGTTGCCAGTTGCCTCTAGTTACTTGTGCTTTGGATTTGGAGATATCGATGGAACCTGCCAAAACTGTGCAGCCAAAATGACTTGCTGGTCTCCTTTGATGCTCCATCACTTTGTTTTGCTCCATTTTAAGGCAAGTTATTGTTGAGTAGGACCCAACAGTCTTCATCTTATAGTAGGACATTTAAAGCTCTCGTCTTTTTTCTATTTGACAAGTCTAAATTTGTAGGATGTAGAGTACACAGTCTACAGAATCACAAGTGAGAAGATGCATTTTTTATTTACCTACTCGTCTACAGTCTTGACATGTACATGTACCTTTTTTTCTTAATTTGTTACCAGGCTGTCATTTCTCAACATCCCTCCAAATCAAGTTGCATAATCAAAAGTATGGTGTCATCTTTATCTTCTGCAACATCACGTGAAATTAAACCCCCTCGCCTTAAAAAAGGAAATATGGGAATTCTCAAACTGCAACTATACAGAATAGAAAACAATGCCTACTTAATTTGTGTACAAGCCTTCAGAATCTGGAGATTGTGAATGGTGACAATCCACTAGATGAATACTTTTTTATTTGTCAGATATGATGACCTGTTGTGCCTTGCATATTGAATCCTAATATAAACTTTTATGACCCTATCAAATTTATGTCAGAAATTGAGAAGACGAACATGACTATGTTAATTAGTAAAAACGTGGAACATGTGTTTACGCATATTTTGTGATGGTGACAAGGTATAAGTTCAAAGCATATGTTGTCGTCATGAATACAACATTCAAATTATATCATCATGACGTAGACAAGGTGATGCTTAGGATGCCATAATGCATTATCTTAGAAAATTAAGGTCCTTTACCATTAAATCATACATCTTCTCAATTCAATTCTATTCAATCTTGTCCTACATCTACACAGATTACAACTTCAACCGAGGGGAGGGGGGTCATAATCTTTCGATGTTATATAGTAAGATGTAGGGCCTTCATTGCTTTTCGCAAAAAATAAGAATAGAATAGCAACTACAACCACTTGAGACCAACAATACTATCATTGATCAATGGGTCCTCCTCCCAATCACTTAACATCTAGTGAAGAACTCGAGACCTACTTGTATCTAAACTAGTGTGGTCGACTAGAGCAAGGGTATGCATAAGGTTGATGCATGCATATTTCAAATATGGTTCGGAATTATCTATTTTACATGACTAGATTTAGAAAGAAAATGAAATATGAACTAAGATCAATTGGAAAAATCTCTTCAAATACAAAAACTATAAAAGGTCGATAGATAAGACTATACTAAAATAACACCAACTTTCGCACACCTTTGAGAATAAACAACATAGATCTTTGGTCTTCCCATGAACCTTAAAAATCAATTCAGTTTGATTCAATTCTTAACCCCGACCAAAATATTATTTCTAATACATTTTTTAACATAAAGTCTTGTTGGGAATAGTCATTATAATATGTCTAAGCAACCAATAAAAACTTCTTTTGGACTAGAAAATAGTAGGGCTAGATTGCTTAGAGTACTCAAAATAATGTTTGTATTGCTAATTGTCATGCATAGACATTAAAAGATGCAATTTAATTCAATTTAGTATTCCAAAACTTTTATCACACTAGCTACTTGTTGATGTTGATATTTTTCCGTAGGTAAGGGGCGCCTTCGTGGACATGGGCATGGGATAAGCTACTTCATCCTAAAGTAGTACTTTAGTGGCATATTCTCTATAGGTGTCTCCGAGTTAATGTGCCTGTCCACAAGATTGACCCTAGACTGTCAGATCTTTGTCTATTACGCAAGCAGCCATTGAGCATTGATTCTTCCTATATAGCCTCCTTAGACATTGTATGGGACTGGCATTGATCCGAGCCCTCGGATCGTTATTCTGGGACGGGACGAGCAGCTATATATGTGCTCATCATTCTTGTGGCTAGTTATTGGCTTCTCACAGCAAATCTCTTTTCTTGTCCATTGCTTTTTCCCTTCCTTTCCGATCTTTTCTTGTCCATTGCTTTTTCCCTTCCTTTCCGATCCTTTTTTCGGCCCTATGATGATCGAATGCCTTTCCTGCGACTAACGATAATTTTCTTACGAAACTTTTACATATGTTTGTAGCAAACATCTGCTCGATTCCTCCTGTTCTTTTGTGATCTTCATTGTTGCCTTCTAGGAGCTCATACTCTACATTAGATTGATCCATGTATGCTTTTCTATATGCACTTTGGAAAAGCGTCACAGCATGAGCATATTTGCGAATTTTTCCTTGATTAAGTACACTGTGATGGGCTTCCATGTATCTGTCTCCAAGGCAAATTGTGCAGAGTTTCTTATGGTGGCTTTCTTTTCGGCAGTGTAAATCATTGCTTAAGGCTTCATGCATGGATTTTTCGTTCTAGCATTTTATTACAAGAGTGAACACAGGAGCATCCATCGGGTAACCATGTTGTTGGATTCATACATGTTTTCTCTTTTTTCCAAAATCTGAGTACAAGCGCAAACTACAGGAGCATCGGGTGCCTCTGTTGTTGGATTTAGATTCATGCATTACTGCATTGTTGGATTTAGATTCATGCATTATTAGGTAAGATAATTCTATTGTTGGATTCGTGCATGCTTACATGAGGCGACTGCAGAAGCATCCAGTGACTCTCCTGTTAGATTTAGATTCATACATTATTTTGTTATTGGATTTAAGTTATGTTAAAAATTGTCATCCAAACAGTAGCGAAACTCACAAAATTGGGGCCAACCCTTGATATCGGATTCCTAGACGGATGGGTTCATTAGAGATATTGTTGCATCGAATCAGTTGTGGGTGGACGGATTTGTTCCTAGTTTTTTCATGGTTTCATCATTGCAGCAAGTTTTCCTTAATTCTTTGTCTTATGAGATCGCAGTAATCCCATCTTGCAGTGAGCATTTTAGGACTGTTTCATTTCCTTGATCTGCAACGCAGAACCACAGGTTTTCTTCATTGTAGAGCTCTTCCACCGGATCTGCTTCTAAACCATCCAATCCGCCATGGCTCTGCTGCATCAGGAAATATGGCCTTTCACTTGTTTGATCGGGGTTTGGAGCACACGTCATTTGTTGTATTTTTTATACAAGTTGAATCTGTGTCAGATTTCCTTTCTAGGTTTGCTTTTTCAATGATTATAAAGACCTTCTTTAGGCTATTGTTTTTCTCGACATATTTCTTTGCATTGACTGCTTCCATAAGAAGCATTTCGATTTGAATTTATATGTGGGTCTGATTTGAATTTTCTATACGGGTTGTGGTTAGATTTGTGTCCATTTTAGTTATGGAGTTTCTTTGACATGCTGCTTGGATTTTATAGCAAGGTTTGAGAAATGATCGGGTGGTCACATTATATGTGGTTATGATTTATGGATGATTCACATTGTTTTTTAAGATTCATTAGATTTTGGCATATTCCTACAAATATGGCAGATCTAGGGTCCACACATTTACACATCACACCCCTGTATACTTTGGCGCTCCCCAGTATATGTATGTACGTATAAAAATACGTACAAGAATGGGGAATACAGATTCACGAACCATCGCAAAGGAAGAAAGAAAATATTTTTCCCGTCTTTTCCTCTGACGAATCCAAACACCTTCAACAAGCCAAGAAATTCGCCCAAGAGAAATATGTGCACGCACTTCTCCTTACCCTTCGTCTGCCACTTTTTCTTCTTCTGCTTCTTCACCCTCTAACCTCTCCTCTCTTCATCGTACTATTTGTGGTCGTTTCTGCCATACTGCCAAAAACTGTTTTCGTCGGTAGTTCTTCCATAATGCAGTTCCCCCTTTTCCCCACCGTTTCCTCACTCAGTTCCTCTCAACCCAATACCATTGATGGCTCCTTCCTCCCTCCCCAAGACAAGCCATCCGGCCCTTCTTCGGCCTGCGTTGCTCTCGCCTTGGTCTTCTTAAGTTAATCTGGTTTTTGTCAGTTCCTCACTACGTGTTGTATTTCATTCTGGTTATCAATAAAGAATATTGTTTTTTATGACGTGTCTTTTCTTGCAGATTGTCAAGTTTTTACTTATCCTTTACCCCATCTCCCCTTTGATCATGTTGTTCTTGATGCCCACTATGCCACCTTGTCTGTCTCCGGGCGTCTCTTCGCGTCTTTACCTTTCTGGCGCTCTATCTCTGCAAATTTCCTCGTCTTGTCTTGGATCCAACATGGCTATGCTCTCTCTTGGGCTCATGGACATCCACCTCAACCCTTTATTCGCCCGAATCTTTCTTCTCTCTCGTCACACATTCCTTTTGCTCGTTCTGCCATTCGCGATCTCCTAAGTTCTGGTGCTATCATGCAAGTTCCGTCACATCCTTTTTTCTTCTCATCCCTAGGCGTTGTGCCCAAAGGAGACCGCAAGTTTCGCTTGATTTCGGATTTACGCTATCTTAACTCTTTTTTATCTGTTCCTTCTTTTCGTTATGAATCTCTGTCCGATGCTTTGGCTGTTCTTCAACTACATGATTTCCTGGTTGGCTAGAATCAGAAAGTTCGAATTGGTCAGAAAGGTACTACAGCTAATTGGAGAAAAAAGGGTAAGTAACTATTTCATTATTATTTATCATATCTCCAGGCTCTACATACCAATGCATTTTATCAACAATCTGCATTTAAATTCACAATCCTTGTCATGAAAACTCACAAAATAAAATTTTAATCAACAGCATATCTTACAGAACAAGGGATATTGGAACATATGCTCATGTTAATGTCGCTTTAACAGGTAGTCACTGCATACCTCTTTCAGCTTCTCAGTATGGTGAAATGTCTACCAAAAGAAGTATATTGCGTGCTATGCAGGAAAGGTGATAGGTATATTTCAACATGTCCTGCAAATTCAACAGCTACTAAGATCTGGCCCTGCATCAATGGATCTTCCAAAAGCCGGCTTAGCTCTTTCATTTTCATTCTCAAAGTTCAGAAAGAGAGGCTACTAATAATTTCCCAAGGCTCAATAGCTGTTTAACCAGAAAAATGCCACCCAGCGAGGAGAAATTTGCTCACCTCATGCTCTTTAATCGATCAAGCGATCAATGCATGCGTCTGCTAGTTTTCAGCATATTCTGGCAAACCCGATTTGGAAACAAATGGGTAAAACAACATCTTTCTTTTTGTTATTATCTCTAGCCCTCCAAATGGCATATTCACTTCCATACTCGACACTAATCTATGCCTTACATTCAAGATATTTCAAGCATATTTTGCAAACCTCATCATTAGAGTTTTTTTTGGATCACTTATTGTCCCAACCTCGATGCCAGCATGGAAATCGCGCGGCCAATGAGAATGCGGGGAGGGGGCGATGCAGGCTTTTCTTCATCCATGCCGCCTTCCCATGCGGTGTCGTCAAGGTGCGGGTTCGGCATTATCCCGACCTACCTGCCGGAGGTTGATTGTATGGAAGCAATAATTACAAATTATTCCCGCCCTGAATTACCACCCAAATGTTGGGGTATCTATAAGTACCCTCCCCTCCCCCCCTCCTCAACGGCCCCCTTCCCCCGTCTTTTCGCGCCTCTCCATCCAGGTTTGCTAATGCTTTTAATCCTTCTAGTTCTGCGAGCTCATCTGATTCAGACTGTTTGATCTAATTAATTTGCCGGTTCATTTCAGATGGCGATTACCTATGTCACAGCTGAGAACGATTTCGGCTACTTCAATATATTTCTTGGGAGCTTCATTACAATCCGACCGCCACTCAGAGGTCCTCACCGGGTGATCAAAGGCAGGAGAAATGTTATTTCAAGCCATTGGAAGGCTATTGTTGTCGGGTTCGAGGTGAGAGGGGAAGTATATATCAAGGTCAGACACCTATACACACCGATAGACATGAGAAAAGAAAAGATAAGATCTCGACGTAATTTCCCTGAGCTTCGTGCTAATTGTGAGTTTCATTATATCTGTGCTAATCCGTCATTCATTATATTTTGAAGAAATCAACTAATTGGGTTTTACGGTATCTCGTGGCTCTGTATTTCCGATGTCTTTGGACACGGAACCATCGAAGTTCTATCACAAGCATCTTAGTGCTTTCTATTATGATATTGGATCCTTGCTTTTGAAGGTCAAGCAGAAGTGCATTTTGCGGGAAAGGGGATTTGGTTCTTAAAATATGAGTATTATCCTCGGAAAGGCAAAATTGTGGACTTACCATTGCCCCCATTATCACAACTTAGTTCTGCCCAATGGATTCCAGTTTCTGTTTCTTGCCAAGCTGAAATTGTCACGGGGAAATTTTTCGGTGCTTTGAAGGAGAAAGGTGGAGTCTGTGGACCGTGAAAGTAAATGTACCCATCGATATGTTTATTACGTTATTTAAGAATGTCGAGAATGTCAAGAAGACTTCAAAAATGTTTCTTGTAAGTGATTGTCGATTGTTTCGGATGACATTTTATGTGATGAATGGTCATCCCGCCTCGCATGAAGGAGTTGAGAAGGTACAAAGCGGGATAAAGAAAGAAAGCGTCGAATCAGGTATTGTATTCGAAAAGCAAACAGTTTACATTACCTTCAAATACTGAAGATGGAGGGAAGTAAAAGAAGGGGAGCAGATGGGCGTGGGTTCCAAAGTGGAACAAGGCGATCTTTGATGGTACCCATTCTGCGGTCATTGACATTGCTATCTTCAAAAGTGGTCAATTGTTTAAAACCTTAAAAGTCAAAGAAGCATGGTCTTTATTTGATGTAAGAATTATTTTGGAATCAGAATGTGACTTAAACGTCTTCCATTTTTTGGTGGATGGTGTCAAGGTAGGAAAACGTAGGGAAGAGTTGTATACAACAAAGCTCTGTATGCCTCCTGTTGTATTTTCTTTAAGTGAAAACAGTTAAACAAATAAATAACAATGGTGTTACTGGGTTCAAATCCCAGTGTTGTTTGCCAATAACTTATATCCTTTTGCAAAGTTAGCACCGTGGCCACCGTGCGAAACATGTGGAGTTCGTGTAGTCGTGTTGCATAGTTTTGCACCGTGGCCACGGTGTAGTATGTTTTGCAGTTAACATAAATTTGGCCTTCTTTTCGGCAAAATATCGCACCGTGGCCACGGTGCAAATACCTTATTGTTGTCTTTGGCGTTTATATTTGTTTCGCACCGTGGCCACGGTGCGACATATTTCTCATCAGGACACTTAAGACATTTTAGTTTCGCGCCGTGAGCTCGCAGGCACTTATTTTTAGGTGATCAGGTTTTTTATTGCACTAAAGGAGGCGCTACAATTCCGCAATGTCAAACGGCAGGTCAGAGAAAGCTTGGGAACAGTTCCAGGCATGGTATGACCAGATCGTCAGGAAGGAAGCAGAGTATCGGCTGTCACACCCAGATGAGTTCGCTCAACAGCCTGAAAACCCGGTAGACGCCACTGTAGTCTACAATAACTTCTGCCTAATGGTAGATATAATCTCTGAGGCTAACAAACACATTGACGTGTATGGTCAGTACATTCAGAGTTTCATGGTCGTGGCAGAAACTGAAGCGCGTCCTTCTCCCTCGACTGGGAAGATTGTATTGAGTCTAAAGTCCTTTCTGAAGCTTTTTCCCAAAGGTGACCAAGATAAGGTTCGAAGGTCGTTCAAGAGACTGCCAGCCGACTTATGTGAGAAGGATGGGAAGGATAATTTATATCCAGTTGACATCATGTTTGCTACTTACATGATATATACGGTTCCACCAACAGATAGGAAGGTGAAGGCTATTGCAGAATCTCAGTCACCTGTAGAGGAGGTATTTGATGCAGAGAAAGAGCAGGAATTGGTGGAAAAGCTCGACGAGGACGAGGATGAAGACGTAGACGAGCATGAAGAGAATCTTGATAGATGGGGTGTCACGGAAGCCTTGCCAGTTAACATAGGAGGGAAGGACTATCTTCTTCTCCACGATATATCTTCCATTACTGGTTTGAGGGAAGATGAGGTCCTTGGACAAATCTATGCTTTCGTTGTTGGTCTAGACGACTTCATTGACTTGAGCAGGAAGTGCCTAGGGACTGCCGCGATCTCTTAACCGATGATGGAACTTCAATAGCTCACGAGAATGCTTTTGATAGAGTTCGGAGATGGGCGAAATGGGCTTGAAGGAAGTCCGAAGTAAAGTTCGAGGCTTAGTACATCGAAGCTAAAAAAGATAGTGCAAAACAAGTATCAAAGAGCGAATCAAGCTCTTCAAGGTCGTCCATCAACATTTCTACCAAAGGGGTTATTGCATCTGATGAAGTGGAGGTAAGCTACGATAAGTTTGCTTATTTTGTTAAATGCCTAAGAACGATTGTTTATTGCTTGAGGATTTTTTTGTGGCCCGATTTTTTGCGCCGGACATGACAGAGTTACCCTTGGCGAGAGATGCAAGTATCGCCCACTATATGGGCTACCTTTATAAGAGAGAGATCGTTGTGTTCCATTCTAAGTACAGCCCATATCGACCAGAAGAGGTCTTGAAACTCAAGGCCCTCTCGTTGATTGGTAATCACATCCCATTATCTCCCAATCGGACGAGTAGTAGTGGGCGTTGGGAGAGATATCGCCACGCATATTTTTGGTGGCTTTAGTATGTATTCTATGGCTGCGGTAGAGCTGCATTGGCCTTATCCGGCGTGGATAAGGCTACAATTCGGATCGACTTGGGAAGAGAGGGAGCCCAGATTCCTCGCCTTATGTACTGTTGGATCTTTGGTCTGCAGGAGTCCGAATTGGAAGAAGTCGAAGTGTCCGATGACTTACATGTTTCTAAGAAAATGAAGTTGTAACCATTGTCAATTAATGCAAAGACTTGTTTGAAATCTCTATTCTTGTTATATCGAACATAAACTTCAGTTTCATTTTAATTTGTTTTACGCTTCTATTTTACTTGCACCGTGGCCACGGTGCGAAGACCGTGTTGTCTGTGCTTACAACTAACCAATATTCGCACCGTGGCCATGGTGCGAAAATGACTATTCCACATTCTGTGGGAAGCTCTATTTCGCACTGTCGCCACGGTGCGAAAATAGCAGTTCCAACGTTTTTGGAGTGTGCAATTTCGCACCGTGACTACACACACTGCGAAGAGAATGCTTATCTGAATTTAGAATCTACATGTAAGGAAAATGGCCAAGAGCTTTCCAAATTGAAAATGTGCGGTAAATAGATGGATCATATGTATCTATCTCTTATGGTTACATACTTATAACTAGCGAATGTCTGAAATATTCTAGTAACAGAATTTAGAACTCATATAAGAAGCATAGCATACATAAATGCAGAAGATCATTCGCAATCGGGACCATCATGAGCAGGTAGTTGAGTGATGAAGGTGGATAACAACACGATAAACCCCTTTGGAAGAATGATTTCGACCCTCTGCTACTCCTTCCAGCCAGGGATCAAGGGGGATACCCCTCTGAGAACATCTATAAAGATCATTATATTTCATAGTGCAAGTAATGGAGTCTATAGGCAAGGTAGACCCCCTGTAATAAGAATAACCAGGCCGAGACATAGCAAATGGATGCCTTCTCCATTGAATAAATGGAGCTGTACTTATATCGAACAAAATTATTGACATGCACTGTAGCAGCATTATTGGTTATATATACGAGCATAATGTACAAAATACACGATCATGAACTCTTCAAATAAGTATTGACAATATGATCCAGATGACAAGTATTAATTTAGGGGGACTCTTCTGAGTCATTGTCACCAGGCACCCCAGTGATCTTTTCTATCATGTACATTTGATGCTCTCTATTCCATATTAGATGGATGATAACATCGAAGGGATCAGGATAATAGCGAGGATTGAGAGCGGCAGTGGTCATCCAGGTCTTCCATGGGTATTTTCGCTCGCGACCTTGCTTGGAAGTTTTCGTGATTCATCTTGCAGGTAATGGAATCACGTTCAGGACCAGAATGAGACCACATGGCTAGATGGAGGCCAATATTTTTTCGGCAATTTGATGTATATTTATACCCACCAAAATTATTGATGGTATGTACCCACCAAAATTATTGATGGTATATACATAGAAATTATTGGATTATATACATACTTGTATGGTACTCGTATAATGGCATATATACCTGATTTCTCTTTAAATAGGCATCTATGCCTTCATTGTCTTTGCCAATTTCCCCCTCTTGTCTGCTTCTTGTTTGCTCCTTGCCTCTTATGCGCTTCTTGTCCTTCTTTGCCTCTTTCCCCCTCTTGTCTGCTCCTTGCCTCCCTGTCTGCTCCACTAATTTCTTGCCTGCTCCACTAATTTCTTGCAAATGGTAACTTTGCAAGAACATCCTCGCTGGGCTGATTCGGAATACCTGCAAGCATGCGCGTAAACGATGCACTTTGATGATTTTTTGCAACTTTTGGGAGCATCGATGGCGTCGCGGTCCAACCACGAGCTTGCAAAAGCGGTGAGTAACTTCATTATCGATCGCTATACTCGTCATCTCCCTCCTTTGGAGGAGATCAATTCAAGTCGAGGCAAGGTTCACTCTAAGTGCTTTGGGACTTCTTGAACCCCCTCGATTTAGAAGATAGGCTAGAAGCAGGTTGAAGGACATGCTTTTCCATGGTTTCATGGCCTACTCTCTCGGATCGATGTATCGCCTCTGGTCATTCCTACTAGTGAGAAGAATAGGATTTATATCCTCATTGAACTTTACAACCTCCATTACAAATCTTTTTGTGGATATTGGTAAGCTCCTATTCCGTTCCTTGACTTCAACATCCGTGGTTCTTGTCTAAATTCCCCACGGGATACAATTCCTTGGGATACACGTGAACTATGGCTACATAGCACACAAAGACATAATCATTACATATCACGGTGTGAAGATACTCCATTGGAATATGTGTATAAGCTGGTATAAAGATTTTCATAGAAATTAAGTATATAAGCAAGTGATTCCCGTGTAATTAAGTAACATCCTTTTCTTATCATGTATTATGTTGGCAATCTTACACTTTTAGTGTAATTGAATGATATCTTCTATCATTTTCCTTGTATTTTTTCATGTGATTGTTCTATTTGTCGTCATATTCGGCACCGTAGCCATGGTGCGAAATCGCTTCAGTTACAAATTATTTAAGGGCCTATTTCGCACCGTGGCTACGGTGCGAAATACATAGATCCCGTTTTGTTACCACCACCGAATGGTATAATACTTCAGCATTATTGGTATTACTAGGAACGGTGCCCAGCGTTGCTGGGCATAAGCCGAGAATCTATAAATAATATATTGTAGCAATAAGAGAATAACCCGAAAGAGCTCCATTATTAAAGCATTCGACGTCATTTCTCGTTCCTTATGCCATTTGCTTTATCTCGCTTTTATCCTTTTTCTTTTCCCTACACAGTTCCATTTTTTTTTACCTTTTTTCTCGTTTTCCTTACATGCTTTCTTTTCTTCTTTTCCCCCCTTTTTTTTTCTCCACCCCTTCCCCCCTCCGCTTTCCTTCTCTATTCCCTTTCCCATCTACCTTTTCCTGATGGACTTTTTCCTTTCCATTTTCCTCTTTTCTCGGCCCCTTCCTTCTTCCCCTTTCTTTGTGCCCTTTTTCACTTTCCTTGCCCTTTTCCTCTTCCTTTCCTTTTCCATTTCCCTTTTTCCATGCCCTTTTCTCCACATTTTTTGTCTTCCCTTTTTTTCTATGCCCATTTTCCTCTTTTCTCCACCCTTTCCTCTTCCCCCTTTTCTTTTTCCTTTTCCTTTTTTATGCATTTTTCCGCTTCCTTTTTTTCCCTTTTCTTCACCCTTTTCCTCTTTCCCTTTATCTTGTCCCCTTTTTCCCTTCCCTCCCTTTTTCTCATGCCCTTATTCCCAGTTCCCTTTCCCCCTTTTTTTTTCTATTTTCTTTCCTTTCACTTTCCCTTTTTCCATGCCTTTTTTCCCTTTTCTTTTCCCTCTTTTTTTCCCCTTCTCTTTTCCTTTCTCATGCCTTTTTTGCTTCCGTTTTCGCACGCTCTTTTTTGCATCACTTTTTCCCTTTCTTCACCCTTTCCCTCTTCCCCTTTTTTCCATACCCTTTCCCCTTCCCTTTTCCCATTTACCTCTTCCCTTTTTCTTCGTGCACTTTTTTCAAGTTTTCTTTCCCCTCCCTCTTTCTTTTTTCTTTCGCATTCCTTTTTTCCATGCCTTTTTGCCTTTCCTTATCCTCTTCCCCTTTATCTCGTGCCCTTTCCCCCTTCCCTTTTCCCGTTTCCCTCTTCCCTTTTTTTAGCTTCCCTTTCTTTTTCTTTTTTCTTTTCGTTTCCCTTTCCCTTTTTCCATGCCCTTTTTCCCTTCCTTTCTCCCCATCCTTTTTTTGTTCCCCTTTTTCCTTCCCTTTTCCTCATTTTCCCAACTTTTCACTCTTCCCCTTTTTTCCGGTGCCCTTATCCCATGCTATTTTCTCTTCCCTTTTCTTCCTTCCTCATCCTTTCTCTTTTCTCCTTTTTCCCTTCCATTTTTTCATACCCTTTTTCCCTCCCTTTTCCCCTTTATTCACCCTTTTCCTCTTCCCCTTTTTCCCGTGCCTTTTCACCATTTTCCTTTTCCCTTCCCCTTCCCCTTTCCCTTTCCCTTTTCCCTTTCCCTCTTCCCGATGGCCCTTTTTCCATTCTATTTTCCTCCTCTCCCAACACTTTCTCTCTTCCCTTTTTTTCCCTTCCATTTCCCCCCCACCCTCGCCTTTTCCTTTTCCCTTTCCCTTTCTCTTTTTCTATGCCCTTTTTCCCTTCCCCTTTTCTCCACTTTTTTTTCCTTTCCTTTTCCCCTTCCCTTTTCCTTCGGCCCTTTTGCCTTCACTTTCTCCTTTTCATTTTCTCCTTCCCTTTCCCTTTTTCACTTCCCCACTTTTGTTTTCCTTTTTCCCACTGTCCCCTTTCCTTTTTCTATTTTCATCTATCTATCTATCTATCTTTTATTTCTATTTTCCCTTTTTCCTTTCTCCCTTTCCTTTTGTCCTTTTCCCCTCCCTTTTCCATTTTTCCTCTCTTTTCCCTTTTTCCTTTCCCCCTTTACCCCTTCACTGTCGGATTGAGTGAATCTTATTGAAGCAACAATCAAGATGAAATTTGGTTGAAGTCATGCACATGTCATCTTCACCGTCGGTCGATCAAATTCTCAACCATTCGATCTAGGTCTCCATGGAAGACACACGCTATATTTTTATAATATAAGATTCTTCATCATTCTTGGTATTATACTTCAACAGTATTAGTATTATACTTCAACATTATTGGATTCGTAGCTATAAATTCTTTCAGCTTGCTTTCACTTCTCACCTTTCTTCCATGTTTTCACCTTGCTTTCACTTCCTGGTCTTTGGTCTTCCTTGTTCCTTGCTACTTGATCTTGATGCTTGTTCTTCGCTACTTCATCTTGTTCCTTGCTCTTGATCTTGCTACTTCATCTTGTTCCTTGCTCCATGATCTTCCTTGTTTTTTGATCTTCTTGCTCCTTGATCATCCTTGATCCTTGCTTCTTGCTACTTGATCTTGATGCTCCTTGCTACTTGATCTTCGTGCTCTTTGCAAATTATTGGACCGAATCCTCCATGGGCCACTCCAGAAGGCCTGCAAGCATGCCCCAGACATTCTGTGCGGCCTGAAACTGATGAGCTATTTGATCATTTCTTGGAGTGGAGGTTGCACCACAGTCCCACCAAGGAGCTTGCAATGGAGTTGATCAACTTCATTCTGGAGCGATTTGATTGTGGTCATGAGCCACTGATGGAAATCAATCCATCTGAATGTTATAGGAGGCTTGCAATGAGGGGAATTCTTGAACCCCCTCCTTATCTGGACGAGATGCTACAGCAGTTGAGGCCTCTTCTTCGTGCTGGTCGCTCATTGGCCAGTGAGAAATGATGGTACCCTGGGATGTCCGGTAACAGACGACTACTATATTCCCATGTCTCTTACAAGAAGATGATGTCCATGCCTGTAGCAATTTCAGCAATGCCCTCGCCGCGCTTTCAGGGAAATCCCCTACAGTTCCACGATACAATTCGAAGGCACTCTTCCTATGCTGTCTGTGGTGACTGCCCTATCCCAGTCCCCATGGAGGCTGCAGGAGTTGGGCCATTGGCAGGTGCTGGGGCTCTCATGTCCGGCTCTGCTGCTGTGGGTGGTGCCCGGGTACTTGGTCCTGGCTGCTGTGTGTGATCCGCCATTCTGGAAGTGGGGGATCCAGAAGTGCTTGGTCCCCTGGTCGCCGCTTCTGCCACTGTTGGCCGTGGAGGCACAAATACCTTCATCTTGCCATTCACCAGGCCTGTCGATCCCCCTGCCTGCCTGACCTGTCTAATATTTGTGAATTCCTCCTGCCTCTCCTTCTGTTGAGCCGGGGTCAGATTCGTGTCTAAGTACACCGATGTCCCCTTCAAGCGACTAGCGCACTGCAGCATCAACGTCTTCGAGGCCTGGTCGAGCACTACGAGTTTAACTAGTCGGGGTCTCATGCTTGGCCCTCTGACTCTAGTCGGGTTTCTTACTGTCAAGTGCTGCAATTGGAGCCTTGCCAATACCAGGGCATGGAGCTTAGCTGGGAGATCCTCCCCCTGTTCTTCAGGCAAGCCCCGAACCACAATGTTCAGTCGACGAGACTGGCGGTCCTTCTCCTCGCGAAGGACCCGTCTAATTCCCTGTGCAACCTCTGCCTCAGGTATTGGGCATGGTGATGGTGCTGCCCCTGTGGTGCTACTTGTCTATTTCATCTGCATGCGCAGATCATACATCTCCCACTGGAACTCGGCCATCCTCTTCTCAAGGGCCGAAAGCCTGGGCGCTGCCTCTTGACTTTCAGGCTGTCTCTTTTCCAAGGTGTCCAACCTCCCCTGCATCCCAGACATTGTAGCCTCCTGGTCTGCCAACCGGCCGTTTGAGGCAACCAACTGTGCAACATGTGCCACTGCCTGTCTGAGTTTATTTTGCAGCTGTACCACGTCCTCTGACATTTGCCGTTAGAGCTGCTCTAGATGTCGGGTTGCATCGCTGAGGGTGCGAGACATCGCTATAAATTCACTTCTTAGCTGGGCGACAGTATCGCGTGCTTGTCTGCGCTCAAAGTCAGCCAGCCCAAAGCAGTCATCCATGTTGGATGTTCATCAAAGCCAGGAGAATCTCCTGACACCTAGCCGTTGTATCAGCTCCACGAACTCCACTATTCCAGGCCTTTATGGCTTCTGAACAATTGTACTTTAATGAGATTCCCTCCTGAGCATATATAACAGGGGGCTCATTCGTGAATCAAGCATCAGTTCTATTGCTTGCATCTGTGCGTTCTTGTATTGCTCTGTCAGCTCTATTGCTTGCTGATTGTAATCTTCATTGGGTTATGGGCCCTTGTAATTCAATCACGCATAAGTCGCCATTGCATTCTCCATCTGCTTTCGTATTTGATCCTCTGATTTTTCTTTGCATTTGTTCAATCTTGCTCTATGGATTCCACTAACGTCACTCTCTCCTCACGGGGATTGGCGCTGCTCCCTCGATTTTGGAAAGAACTTCCAAATGTGGAAGTGGCGGATCGGATGATTCTTGAGGATAAACAGCTTTGGGAAGTTGTTAATCCATCCATTGCTTCACCTCGGGTTGTCAACCCAGCGTTGTCAATCTGTCTACGAACTCTGAATCCTTTGGAAGCAACCGACCCGCCGGCTCCTACCATCGAGATTGACCTTGATGCTATGACTTCTGCCGCTGAATTTTCTGAAAAGGATCGCCAAGGCTAGATTGATAATCTCTACTAGTCTTGACGATACCCTGCAAGGATGATTAAAGGTGCTACCACTTGCCCAAGAAATGTGGCGACTTCTTCTTCATCTTTTATGAGTCCACCACTTGCCCGATGTCGCCTTGTTCTTATGAAGGCTATGAATTCGCCTTCAAGAGGGAGGCGACCTCATGAGTCATATCGCATGATGAAAGATCTTCTTGATGACTTATGTGCCTTTGGTGTAACAATTCTGAAAGGCGAAAAGGTGCATCTTTGCTCAACTGACCTACCAAAATCATTTGAGGGTCTTATCATCAACTTGGAGGTCGTCTTTGAATATTCCTTTGATCTGACTCTTGGATGAGTTAAGAATGAATCTATGCAACAGCAGCACAAACCGATCTCGATGCCGACACTCTCATGTTTGCCAATTTGAAGATCGTATCTCGAAAGATTCTAAGGATTCTCGAGATCCTAAAGAGAACGCCAAGAAAAAATCAGATGTAACAAATTCACTTGCTATCAGTTGCCCGGAAGAATGGGCATCTTGCGGGATTGTCGTGCTCCAGCCCCAATCCCGGCACCTTCCGCATATACGCTCCTTCTGCTCCAATTGAGCGAGAACAATTCAGTCCAAGATTTCTTGTGCCTTTGTGCTGCTTGACTCTTCGTCATCTGAGGATCTTACTTGGTATCTAGATTCGGGGGCAACAAGTCACATGACACCCAATCAATCCTCCTTTGTGTCTTATACTCCGTTCAAGATTCACGGATCGGTTCTTATGGGGATCACCATCTTCAACATCTTTGTGGGTTACAGTGCGGTTCATTGCCTCTTCAATCTGGCTCTGTTAAACTTGTGAAGGGCGTCCTCCATGTCCACGGTCTCCATAAGAATTTCTCTCTGTAAGTAAAATTGCGATCTTTGGTCTCCACATTGCTTTCGGCTCAATCTTTGTCAATCTGCGATCTTTGAGAATCATATTCTTGATTGGTGTCTGTATTTGGCAATCTTTATCAAATTGAGGATGGGTTTCCCTTGATTGAACAAAGCAAACTTGGCCGTTACTCCTCCTACCAAAATTCCCTTTGGCACTTTTCGCCTTGGCCACCTAGCACCCACCCGACTTCACATCTTGTTTCCACACACAAATTGCCTGCTATATCCCCTACTCATCTGCCCTGCAATTCTTGTCTCCAAGGAAAAGCCACCCGAGCATCTTTTCCACTCTCTGATTCTCAGGCCACAAGGCCCCTTGAACTGCTCCATACTGATCTGATTGGACCCATCCGGCCTCCTACTCTAAGTGGTGCTCAGTATATTCTTGTCATCGTGGATGATTTCTCCAGGAAAATTTTTGTTCATTTGCTCCATTACAAACATGAAGTCTATGGTGTTTTTCTGAATTTTCAGCCAGAAATAGAGCGGATTCTGAGGCCAAAATATCATCACTATTCGGTGATGGGGAGGAGAGATTCTGCTCCAACAAATTTGATACTTTTGCAGGTCCAAAGGCATTGACATCAAATTACAACGCCCTATACACCAGAGCAAAATGGAAGAGCCGAGAGAGCAAATCGCACTCTAGTTGAAATACGCACACGCCGATAGCTATGGATGTACTGCAGAAATTTTGGGGTGAAGCTATTCTTACATCTGCTTACACCATGAATCGGACACCTCATCATGACCTTCAAAATCGTCTTCTGAAGAAGTATGGAGAGGTCAGCCTGTTTCTATCAAACACATGCGAGTCTTTGGTTGCAAAGCGTTTGTTCATGTTCAAAGCCACCTTGAGATCAAGATGGCACCCAAAACCATTACATGCATGTTTATCGGCTATAGCTCAATAGGAAGGCCTATCGACTCTTTGATCTCCATAATCGCACACTAGTTATCAGCTGCCATGTCTCCTTCAATGAATTTGAAACATGTTCTTTACCTCCCACTTCGCCAAAGCTTACCACCTTTGTTCTTGGCCGAGATACCGTTGCTCCTCTTGTCCTCCTCCTTACGTCATACGCCCGATACTCATTTATCTCCTCCTCCCTCTCCATCGGATCATCGCTTCTTCATCCATCTCCCGCCTCCCACCAATGCATCTCCCCTCCTGCTGCACCCATTCTTGTTAGACACAGCGGAAATAGAGCCCTCCTATTTGGAGCCATGATTACACTTTTTCCCTCTTGCTTCTATCATTGAGCCTCAGTCCTATCAAGATGCTCTTGCATCTCTGAAAAACCCCATTGGCTTGAGGCTATGCAAAGGAATCTGACTCCATTCTTCAAGCAGAAACATGGACACTTGTGCCCGCCCACCAAATCATTACATTATTGATTCTCATTTGGGTTTTCAAACCGAAATATAGCGATGCAATTGAGATTGGCGGGTACAAGGCGATTCGTTGCAAGAGGATTCACACAAATTCGGGAGTTGATTTGATGAGACCTTTGCTCCTGTAGCAAAGATGGTTTCCATTCGCCAAAGATTTGCTTATGCCACACTCAATCATTTCTTTGTGCATCAAATGGATGTTTCTAATGCCTTTACGCATGGTGATCTTCATGAGGGCGTTTTTACGGAGCAGCCGGAAAGGATTAAGCCAAAGGATCAGCCCAAAATACGGTATGTAAGCTTCACAAAGCCTTGTATGGCTTTCGCCCATGGCGCCTCGTGCATGGTATGAAAAACTTCACCAGACCTTGACTTCGGCTTCCGGTTTCGGTCCGGCCTTGCTGATCCAGCGTGTACTTCCGTCATAGTCCATCTCCTCTCATCATATTATGTTATGTAGATGATATTCTTCTCATTCTTGCCAATGAGCAAGACTTGATCACCCTCAAAACCGGTCTTCAAACTCGGTTTCGCATGAAGGACTTAGGCCTGAGTCCACTACTTTTTAGGCCTCGAAATTACATATGACCAAGATCTTGGATCCATGCATCCGAAGCAAACCAAATATCTTCACAGGAGCTTCTTACCCGCCATTCCATGTTATCCTGCAATCCTGTTGCTACTCCCCTTGAATTTGGCATTACCTTATTACCATCGATCACGATTGCTCACCCAATCTTCTCTCGTTTCATTCCCATTACAAAAATATTATTGGCACTCTTCTTTTTGCGGTAACCTCTACTGCATACGATCTAGCCTTTCTTTGTTTGTAAATTGAGTCAATTCTGCTTGAATCCCAAACAAACCCTTTGCCGTCCCTCAAAAGATGTCTTGATACCTTGCTGCCACCTTGAACCACGGCATTCACTACCATGCACAAGGAAATTCTGAAATTTTTGGCTATGCGGATGCGGTAGGCTGGTAATCATCATGATAGGAAGTCCACCTCGGTTACTCTTTTCTTCTTGCGGGGTTTGTCGGTTGGAGCAGCTCAAACAAAGTCGTGGCCCAATCTACCTTTGAAGGCTGAATATGTGGCACTAGCACATCTTTGGAAATGAAGCTCTTTGGCTCAGCAGTTGGCCAGCGAACTTCATATCAACGCTCAAACGGGGATCACTCTTTTCTGAGACAACCAAGGAGCAATTGCTATGTCTCACAATCTGTCATGCATCGCGCATGAAACATATTGATATAAAATACCATGTGGTGCGGGATCTAGTCGAGCAAGACGGACTTTTGCTCTCTTCTTTGTCCTCTGAGAGGACATGGCTGCAGATACTCGACCAAAGCTCGCACGTCCCAAATTTTTACAGATGCTCTCTCTTCTTGGTTTCAAACCTCTCCACGAGATTCTTATGTCTTTGAGGGGGGTGTTGGATGTTCATCAAAGCCGGAGAATCTCGACACCCTAGCCGTTGTATCGGCTCCACGAACTCCACTATTCCAGGCCTTTATGGCTTCTGAACAATTGTACTTTAATGAGATTCCCTCCTGAGCATATATAACAGGGGGCTCATTCGTGAATCAAGCATCAGTTCTATTGCTTGCATCTGTGCGTTCTTGTATTGCTCTGTCAGCTCTATTGCTTGCTGATTGTAATCTTCATTAATCCAGTGGCCTGATGCGTTCTTCTAGCGTCGAGATACGCTCTTTTTCTTTTGCCAACTGTTTCTTGAGAATAGCTGCCGGTTGGGTGTCCCTTTGCATCTCCACACCTGTCAGCTTGTCCTGAATGGCATTCAGCTTCCCCTCCAGGACATGTATTGCCTCTGTCTGTGTGATGTGCTCCGAGGGGGAGGAGCCCTCGGCATTACGTGCCCGCTTCTTTAGCGCATGCAGATTCCCCTCCATCATTTGTGTGGCCTACAACTTTCGAGCACTCCGAAGTGAATTAGAAATGCGCAGGAAGTATATAGGGATTCAAAGATTGAAAAAGAATCACAAAGAATGCCCGCCCTTAGTGGTTGGCATGGGGGGGTTTTGGGGGGTTCAACCCTATGGGTGGGGGGCTCAATTCCGGTTGTTGTCGGAATTCTTTTGGAGTGGGAAGGAGTTGGAGGCGGGGCTATTAGATCTTTTGCTCTGTAGCTTGGGAGCAAGAGCTTGGCATCTAAACCGGCATACTTAAGGAAAAAGTGATTTAGTTTTTGATTTGGATAATCCATTTTATTGTAGCACTGCCCTAAAGCTAGAAAAAAGGAACAAAATATGATGATCCGGAATGGATGGAGAAGCGAGCTCGATAGTTGCCATGGCTGCACCATAGCCCTGAACTGGAGGAAGCCGAAGCTCTAACCCTACAGAGCCACAAACAAAAGCGCTAAAAAAACCTAAGAAAATCGTGGAAACAACCGTCCGTTCGATCTAGGCAAAATAATCTAGACTGTCAGATTTAGGGTGTGGTCCATTACTTGCACTAAAACATTATAATATAAGATCCGTAAAGATTCTTTTTATCTTTTTTTATTCTCGAATAGAAGAAAGAAGCTATATTATTTCTATGTAGAAATATAGAAATAATATTATATGATGGTTTATTCTAAAATCAAGACAACTACAGAATCATTATGATAAAACAGTGGCATGGCTAAATGGTTCGATAAAACAATAGAGATAAAAACATAAGTTTAGCACAGAAGGAAACAAAATACAAGAACTAGAAGAGACAAGATTTAGGCCAAACCACTCCATGGTAGATCCCTGGTAATACTACGGCTAATAGTAGAGAGGACAAGGGCCAGGGAAAAAACTTTGGATTGTTGCTTTGTGGATTTCAAGAAAGCATTGTATACAGTGTTAAGAGATATGTTAAGAGATATGTTACTCCAATGGTTGAAAGAGCTGGAGCTGCCAAATAGCATATTAATTGCCATAGCAAGGCTATATAAGAAAGTGGAAGCAAGAATGGGATTAGGGGAAGAAGGGATACTATATGACATAGGGGTCAAGGGGTGTTCTTTATCGCCGAAAATATTCAACTTATACGTTAATGCATTGGGGGAATTCTTGAGGGCTAGAGGAGGAGATAGATATGCACCTAGCACAGGGAAGTCAAAGTATCAAATATGTTGTATGCAGATGACCTGAGCATGCTAGCAACAAATACAAGTTGGATGAAAGACATTTGGAAGAATTCTGTGACAGAATAGGTCTAGCAATGAATCTAGAAAAGGCAAAGATCATCTTCTTTGGGAAACATATAAACGAGGATGATGAGATTAGTTACAAGGGCCAGTTGATTGGGATCACATGTGACTATAATTACTTCAGTAAAACATGGGCTCAAAGAACTTCGGAACAAGGATTAGCAGATACATGGCGGATGGCTATCAACAGCTACTATATGTTTCAATCAGTATACGCAGAACATGGCATAACAAATTAGGGGGTGAAAACACAAATGTTTGGAATGGCCATAATGCTGAAAAATGCTATATGGGATGGATAGAGATGTAACACTTCAGCAGTAGGGTGGACTAAAGCAGAAAGAAGTTGGCAAAAGGAGTTGGCAAAAAAATATGTAGACTAGCAACCATATTGCTATATAACAAGGGTAAACCCATTTGAAATTTCAGTGCTGGAAAGATCAATCTTCTTTTTACACAGGATTATTATAGAAGCCTCCAGGAATAAGCTGATAAGCCAGGCCATAAACGAATCAACACACATGGCACACAACAATGCAGGAGGATGGATAGCAGAAATGCAAACCTAGGCAGGAAAACTGAAGAGAACGCATCATTCTTTTGCTGTTGAGGAGCATGAAAAAAAAATTGCACAAATTGCATGCAAAAACTTGGTGCACTCTAGATATACTGATTAGTATGCCTCATTGCAATCAATCGCCCATGAAATCATATGAAAACCATGCCAAAAAGCGTATAAAATCACAAAAAAAAACCCCTGTCATAATGCTAGATATTCATATCATATTCGTATGTACAAAAGATGGTCATCACACTCATGCAAAAGGATAGTCGTACAAGGCAAGGTTTAAATCCCCAACCTTCTAGTTGCGAATCCCACACCTTAGCCAAGTAAACTACAAGTACCTTTTTTGGGTTGCCCCTAGGGGGGCAATCCCTTGTTTATGTGGGTTTTTGGTATATTCATGGTATATGCTAGTATATACCTAGAATATGCCAAAAACTGCTAAAAACCTGCTGTAAGCTGTAAATGTTAGGTCATCCCTGTTGCCAGGCGGCTGCTGTGCATACCGGCTAACCGGAAGTTTGGGTTGCCCCTAGGGGGGCAATCCCTTGTTTATGTGGGTTTTTGGTATATTCATGGTATATGCTAGTATATACCTAGAATATGCAAAAATCGCTAAAAAACTTTCTGTTTTTGTAAATGTTAGGTCATCCCATTTGCCGGTGGTCTTTGTGCATCCCGGCTAACAGGAAGTTTGGATCCCGATCCGCCATAGATATTTTGCCCCGGTTTACAATAGGACCAAGCAAATACTCTTCATGTATCTTGGATCACAAAAGGGCGCCATCCGTATTTCACGAATTCATACCGCAGGTAGGTCGGCGGATTTTTGGTGGGCGTGTATTATTTGTATCGAACCGTGCATTTGCAATAGGGTTCCGCCGGCATCAGCTATCCGTTGTTGTTTTTCACAAAGGGCCACGAACTGGACTGATTCGGCAGAGGATGTTTGAATAAAACAATGTTTCTCTCGGCCAAAACCTTAGCCAAGTCCAGGCTATGGCTATGGCTTTGCAACCGAGTTTTGTGCAATGAGTTTTGTGCACCTCACGGAGAGATGCATCGGGAACGCGTGTAATCTTTGCCTAACGTCCAAGATAAATGCATAATCCATATCAGACTTGGAGATCCTATCTCTGCATATAACTCCAAAGTCCTCTTTAAGAAACAAACAGACCACATTTGCAAGACCAATGATGGATTTATCCTTTTGAGCTGTCCTTCCTTTACATGGATGTTAGTGTTTGGTCCATCTTACATATCAACCAATAAGTTTCATTCTGCATTTCAAAATTCCTTTTGTCTTTTCTAACGGGGCATTGTTGATGCAGGTTTGCCATCTTGAGTTCTAAAGGGGATTTTACAAGTCACTACAAAATTTTTCTTGGTAAACATTCACAAGGTGTTACCTTCTTTGGAACTTATTATAGGTATATCTTATATCCTATACCAAATCTTTTAGAGGTGTTGCCAATCTCTAGATTGTTAAATTTGTTCAAATAGCTAGCCCCTTCATAATGCCTTTGCAATGTTTACAGAATGCAAGGTTTCGGATAAGGTGTTATCCGGCCTAGCTAGGCAAAAAAGGCATATTGTTTATTGTCTTGAAGGCATGAGCTACAATGGGAGGTATTGTAGCCATTGTTCATGCTAAAGCAAAGTCGATTTATTGCTCTCAAGATATTCCTTGGTTTCCATAACATGGGGTGCAATGCATTTTGCAACAATGCATTTCGGAATGGTTTGAGGTCCTTTGGATATTTGCTGCAGTTTTAGAGTAGGTTACGTGTTTAGCTTCCTTCATGAGATGGTAGAGTACCTTCATAAGATGTCAATATCCTCGCATGCAAAGGAGCTAGCTAAACGTTTGAAGGTTTTATGTCTACATTATTGACAGTTTGAACCACATTTATTTTGTTAACTTTCGGTCGAGATACCTTCTTATCTTCTGAAGTCCTCACTTTAGAAGTCAAATTGGAAACAAACTTATTTGAAGTTCTATTATCTAGGAAAGAGGTGCCAATGTCACTTTGTAATGCGGTCCATCCCGGAGCAATCCGGACAAACTTGGCTCGTGATTTTTTCGGCTTTCCCTGCAAATATTCTTCTTGGTAGGCGGTTTGCTTCCTTATAGCCTCTTTGTTATCTTGAGAATACTAATGAGGGTAGTCATCATGTCTTCACAGGGAGTGATATTTCTTGCGACAAAAATGTTTGCTAAAAGTGTTTCCCGGTGGGTATTCTCCTCTAGGTTTTGGATTCTTAACTCTTAAAGTTAGCGGTGTTCATACTTCTAGGGTGCTGCTACACAATGCTATGTTGCAGCGCATCCAAGTCTGAAAAGCATTTCAGGCAAATATTTTTTGCCACCGCAATGAGGATTTCTTTCGACCAATGGAGATAACATGGAATAAGCCTTGAAATTATGGCAATTTAGTGAAACTTTTATACGAGAATCATTGAGTTCTTTCAAAGTGTAGGAGTATGCTTTAAATCCGAAGTTGAGTGTTCGTGTCTATCTTAAAAAGGTTGTCAAGTTATTCCGACAAATGATTACTTAAATGACAAATGATTTGGGAGTAACACCAGAGGTAGAGCTTTTAACTTTCTAGTCATACACATATGTCCGGATGCATTACATAAACCTGGTGCATTACGAGAGAGTGCAATAATTGGTGATTTATGAGAGAAGAGGACTTCTCTGGCGGTAGAAATTGGACAGTTGTAGAGTCTGAACCCGGGCGTTATCTGACAAAGAAAAATATATATGTGAGATAGTTTGGAGTGCAACGATTATTCGGAACAAAGAGGACTTCTCTTAGCAATGAAAATGAGCAACAATGTAAGTTCATAATAGTAAGACTTCGTTTCAAGTTGAATCTGCACATTCGTTTTACAATCAAACTATTAGGTGCAAAAGCAGTCCTTTGTGCAAATAAAACCTGCTCTGTAGATAAGAATGCAAAAATCACGTACATTGTTACTATAATGCAAAAAGCGTAAGTGTCCCTTGGTTTTAAGTCCCACGCCATAAGAAACCCGAAACCAAATCCAAATGTCAATGAGTCCGTGAAAAATGGTTTCACATTCTTAAGATAAAAAACGACTCATCCATTAGGAAATCTCCACACCTCTGTAATATTTAAAAATTTCAAGCACATGCTTGGGAATATCTCGACCATCCACTATGCAAGCCATGGGAACGTGAGTTTCTTAAATTACCAACACCTCTAGATGCACGTAACAAATAGTAATAGTCTAGGACATTATTTGCCTATTAGTGTTCCAAAACCCTAAAGTTTAAGTAGCCAAATTTGGCATGTTCGGGGAAAAGAGGACAGCTTCTAAGATATTTCGGTGGCTGGTTGCGGAATGCCCCTTATTTATCCACTAATGCTTGGTGCCGGCGTTAAGCGGGCATAAGTTAAAAATGTGTAAATGATGTTCAAGAGAATGATGAGATGTTTTGTTTCATTTGTATATAGCCCTTGAAAACCTATGACTTTTGGATTATGCTGGTAGCAAGAGCTTTGGGTTAGAGTTGTTTTTGCCCCTTATACACACTGGCATGCATAGCTATAGAAATACAAAATTTTAGCATCTAAAGAAACCGAAAGTGGTCAACCCAAAATCCAAATCATATCAATGCTAAGGAAAGTAGTTAGGGTTTCTATTGGTGTTGTAGAATTAAAAGCAACCCAAAATGGTCAACCCATAATCCAAAATCACATCAATGCTATGAAAAACATATATTGTCCATTAGCCTAAGTTTTTATGCTCAGATTAGCAGAGATATAATCTACGCTTTCTAGATTAAAAGATGGGTCCCATATATCTTTTTATCAAAACATGGAGATTTGTAAGGTCACATGTGGATTTAATTTAAGCCACTTCACCCTCGGGCCATAGAGGGCAACCCTCCGTGCGCAGCACCTTGTTTTTTTTAATTGAAGGCTATATATATTAAAATCCGTATAGAGATATTACAAAATAAGCTCGAGATCTTTTTTTTTTTTAAAGAGAAAACCTTTTGGGTAGGGCAGGTTAGAGACCCTGATCAATACAGAACTATCAAAAATAAGGTCAAAGAAGTTAAAATATCCCAGATAGTTCAAAGCAGCATATGAGACTGTTCAAGAAGCAGTATAGATCAGTCGCATGAAAATCTTCTTTTCTTGGGCTCCCTTCGAGAATGGTCTTTTCTGCCCATGCCCTTGTTAGCTACAATGAAAAGGCAGTAGGGGCAATTACAGAGATGGGCCTTTCCTGGATTGAACCTGTCTTTCTTGTCCTGCATAAGATGTATCTTTTTTCATCAAAATAGGTAGTGCAGGCACAATGATAATGACATCCTTCTCCATGCTTCAAACAATAAGACATGAAGAATACAATATCTTTGAATCTAGGCGTTATTTTTGATGGAATCATCTAGATGAGATAATTAATATATCTAATGGATAACATCTAAGTTTTAGGAAGCCAATTTTATTAGCCATTGAAATATGATTAGCTAAGTAACATCTCCTCTAATGGCATTAAGCAATATTATGCTCTCCTTTCCTGCCATGCCCTTTTGATGTGGAATATGACTACAAGTAAGTTGCCTTTTGATTTCATGAGTGATACAATTGTTTTTTAATACAATAAATAGATATTCACCTTCCCTGTCTGACCATATATACTTTATTATTTTATCTGTCTCATTTTACTGTTCAAATGCCTGAAAGGTTAGGCCCTTAGTCGTTAAGCAGAAAGTTCTTGTCCTTCTACTAAAGTCATCTATAAACGTCAGAAATTATCTTTTCCCATTTAGACTTCTAACACTTAAAGGTCTACACAAATCTATGTGAACTAAATTTTTAATACCTTTTGCATGTTTTTTGTGTCTTTGTAAATGGTAATCTTGCTTGCTTACCTAGCATGCTAGTCAATGCATACCTGATTCTCCTGATTTTCTTTCGCATTTACGTTGATAATTTGCTATAAGCTTCACATTTGTCACATTAGCATGACCTAATTTCTGACCCTCTTACCGACAAACTTTATTACATTATCAAAAAACATTTTACTATCAAGTTTGTCATATAAAACCTCATAACCTAAGTTTGCTAGCTAAGAAACAAGAACTAAACTTCTCATCCGACTTGATACACATAAAATACTTTTTAAATCTACCATGTTCCCTTTCAAATCAAATATCTTCAGAACTCCTTTATTTTCAACTTGTTGGGTGTCTCCATTCGGATGCAAAGTCAACTGTGATTTTTATGCAATTTGATTGAGGAGATCACTGATCCCTCATCTCAACTCGACTATCTACAATCAATATATCATTATGCATCTTGTTCTTATTCATGTACTGGGCATATATTGAAAGAACTTACCTATGCATTACATCTTCATTTCTGTCATTGGGTGTAAATTTGATAGTGGTATCCCAAAAACACTGTCCGGACACTTGCTTTAAGTGCTTTAGGTGCTTATTCCTCGATCAAAATTTAGAGTAAGCAATTATGAGGTTGTTATTCGAAATAGCAATCCTCTTCCGAGGAGGAAGGGATCGATGACATGGATTGATTCTTTGGGCGCGGGAATTGATTTCTTAGTTGATTCTCTGGGATGGCGGGATTTCTTGGATGGCGGGGAATTTGTATCAGTTCTTGCTATCATTCTTCAATTCGGAATAAACTAGTTCATTTCAATTGCAATTCGACAAATTAGAATTGCAATTCCTTGATCATATCAATTTCATGGCAAGTTCTCACGAAAGCATTGATTACGCTAAGCGAAGAATTTACTTGGAGCTAGAATCGGAGAAAGCGAGAATCGAGAAAGAGGATTAGAGAATTGGAGAAGGAGAACATTGCACCTTTAGTCTGGAAGAAAAAGAAGCGTTCTACGAGTCAAAGAAGACAACGGGAACTTTCAAAAGAGTTAGAGGATTCTTTTTTTTCACATTGTAAGGAATTGTCTTTGATGATGATTCAAAAGGAAGAGTAGCACACAGTTTTTAAAAGGATCAAACATTTACCACATGTTACTATAGCAGATCCCAAGGAATTTCATGTGATGAAAGATATGATTTCCAATGTGAGAGAAACCATGCGAGGCACAAAAATTTCAAAGAAATCTTGATGTACTCCAAGCAAGGAAGACCACCCTCAAATGGCGGCTTCCACGGTTAAAGGGACTAATCGAGGAGAGCAATTTCAAGGCTTCTTTCAATTCCCAAAGAAAGCGTAGCCCGGGCATTTAGAAGGCGAATATGCGAGTTTGATCTTTGGTCCATGGTCAATGCATGCAAGGAAGAAGAGATTTGATGCACTTTCCCGGAAGAGATAAGTGTTGTGAGAAGGTTTTGGCATGAGAATACACGAGTTTCACCTTATAAAAAACATGTTAGAAAGCATATATGGAGAGTGGTGAGAAAATTGATCATCAATACATTTGCTAGAAGTGACCACAGGTATTCCTTGAACCATTTATTTGTTATTCTCATGCTTTTTAGTTTCTATATTTCTTACATGGTTACGAAATCTAATTTTTTTTTTTTTTTTTTTAGGGTTGCAACTATACCTTGCTTTTGAAAAGGAACATCGATATGAAGATATCCGGTGAGACTTTTGAAAGATTGAAACCAAGCTATATTAGGAGGCTTCAAGAAAGAGAAACATGTTGTTGCCAATACCATCTGCATCTTGAGTTTGCCATGCAAGCCATAAATAACATGAGGGACTGATCCTTATGGTGTACACAAAAGATTGCAAGTGTAAGTGCGAATTTGTGGTTCGGGTCCAACATGTATTGCTAAAGAAAACACAATCAAATCAACTAGTGATTATTGGAGACAAATTGTGTGCGCTAAGGATGAGAATGATGAATGGCACAAGCATGCATGTCTAATGGAGACATGTACAAAGTGTGATTTGAAGAGGCAAGTGTGGTTTCCTTGCAATTTCCAATTTTGATTGCCTTGATTTTAACATATTTGATTGCTTTTAATGTAGGCGCCAACATGCCCCGAGAGAGAAGGTTAAGAATAATAAGCGGGATGTTAATTGGAAAGTGTTTGAGCAAGGTAAAAGTAGTTTAGATTTTCTTGAGTTGGGTGTGTGTTAGTGTAGAGGTAAATTAAAGCTTTATCCTCTTCTACTGACAAGAAGTCTGAGAACAAGAAAACTAGGGCTGGCAAGAAACCTTCAAAGGTTACAAGATTGGCATACAAATCAGGTTCTCCTTTTGAATTCCATCAGCATGCAACTAAAACTCGAAGACATTTGTTCCACATAATTCTGAGCTCATTGGCAAACAAAACAATTGAGGCAATGTTTGGACATTTGCGAGATGATACTATTGTTTTACGTGATAGATTTTGCGAGAATTATGGATTTAAAATTCAACAAGAAGCTCAATCCTCGCCAAGCGGCATCTTGATGATCAGTCTCCATTCTTGTACACATCACTTATAGAAGAAATGAGAAAATCGAGGCGAGAAGCAAGACAAAAGAAGGAAGAAGATGACAAAGAGATTAAAAAGAAAAATCATTTTGCAAAAGTGAAGCAGCCTCACTTCTATATCGGTGATGACAAAACTCATGATCTTGAGTTTGTCCAGCTTTTGTCTCAAAATCATGCAGATTGGCTAAAATCTATGGGAATTAACTATAACAAACATGTTTTACGGAGTGATGGTTTGTTCTTCATGAGTTTAAGTCGCAAGACCATTTTACTTCCTTGGTAGGTTTCACAAACATCTTCAAAAGGATATTCTCACGGAATTTTTTGCTAGCTCACATTGAAAAGGTGAGCATGATGGTCTTTGGAGCTGTCATCAAGAGGATTCTAACAAAGGGCAGGATGAAATATGATGGAAAGAAATTGCGATTGTGCAAAGGAGGTGGTTGCATTTCTTAGGTGGTACTTCAACAACAATCCCCGATAATGACATAACAAGGTATACTTTACTGGTTTTCCTCTGCATACTTAAAGCACTTATGCACTTAAAGCACTTAAGCACTTAGAAATTAAGGGCATGAATATATAAATTGTTTGTGTATGTGGTTGTTAATGGGCTACTCTATTATGTAAAACATGATATTTTCCAGCCAAGATTGTCTTTTTTTTTTATTTTTTGATATCGATATTCTTCAATTGTTTCAAAGACTTTGAAAGCAGCACTGACACTAAGCACTTGTGAGGTACCGGGAAATTGATCCCTCAAAAATAGATAGATCTGAGAGATTTGGTGTCACACTTTGAAAGGAACTACACAACTCCATTGCATAAGACCATGTGACAAGGACAACACTCTAAAGGTAGCTTATAGACCTCTCTCATGCTTACGTGAGAATTGTGTTCAATTCAATGGGACTCTGCACCACGAAGTCATGCATTGGTGGTTGGGAAACTCTTGAACTAAAACTGAAGGAGATTAAAGCAACTAATGATGCTAATAAAGCATCGGATGAAGACTTGAGATAGAAGTAGAAGATGAACATGAAGAAGAGGAAGATGAGGGAAGACTATGACATAGCTAGTTCTATGGTAGAGGTTGGAGATAATTTTCTTTGTCAATGCAGAGGAGGAAGGTAATGAAGAGGGGTTGATTTTTATGTATTGAAGTGCACGAAGCAAAGAACACTTTGCTTGAGGATTATGTGGATGGATGGGAAAATGTATTTGGAGTTGAATCATTATTGTCTCGGGATATTACTATAAGCAGGTGGGTGGTCTCAAATTTGAGCTCTTGGATGACCAGCCTGTGGCTAGTGTGTATAGCCACCTTGTAAGATTAGCTAACTTTGAAATGATTGCGGATGAAGAGGATGGTATGTTGTATACTATGGCTGAAGACACTTGCCAGCAGATTATATGTAGCCTCCCAAACTCGGCTTAAATTCTATGGTCAAACTTCGGCTTAAATCTGTTCATATGGTATTGACTCAATTACTATTCATAGTGCACTCACACAAAAACATCAATGCAATTGTAACACGAAAGTCTTGTATTTATGTTCTGTATTACATCAAAATTGTGGCATATCACTTTTGTATAACATGTACAAAATTGTGGCATATGCGCCCGAGTTATATATAAGTCTTCACTATTTCAATATATAACTTTTGTAACTTTTGCATGAATCTGGTCTCAACTTAACCTGGATTACGAATCAACTACGCATTCTATCTCGTGTCTGAAGTATGAAAGGTCTCCCTTAACCATTGTAGCTGACCTTTGCAATATTGTTTTACCATTTCGGTGGTTTCCTTTCCCAATTCAAACTCGACATTGTTTCTAGAATTACGATAGCATCCTCGTGTCTTGATCGGCCTACAATGCTCCTTTAGAATGTTAGAGAAATCATCAACCATTGCCACATCCTTAAGTCTTGGCGAGGAATTGGTCCAATACATAATCATCGCATCCAAATTAAAGCACGGAATCAAAAGAGATGTGAAAGGTGGAGAGGCAAATGTTTTATGAATGCTATCATCCAACAATATGCAATTGCCCTCATATTGTGGGTATTCACTAAAAGCTGCGGATAAAGGTTTTAAGTACAATGGTTTTCAGATCGGATGGGCCACTTGAAAGGCATCTCTAAGCAATGGGTCTGATCCCAAATAAATACAAAGTCATGCCTAATAAGCGGTGCTATGACATCCACAACTTCATTTACATTAACCTGTTCATGGATGACCAAATTGCTATGTCAAAGTGTACCATTCTTTGCTGCGAGAAATTCCGTGCATGAGGCCTTAAAACAACCAATTTCTTGCTTGTTTTTGTAATCCACAATCTGCTGTCCACACGCATGCCGGGATTGTTCCCTCTTGTATGTCCTCACTAGAACACCATTCACATCTAAAATAAGAAGTTTCCTCTTCAAAGAGGACTTTCTTTGTACACCTATCATTCAAAAAAATATAAAGTAAACACCAACTCAAACACAAACACAAGCGAAATTTAAAATACTAAATTAATAATAAATTTTTGTCAACATTTTGATCAACCATTTGTTCAACATTTTGGTCTTGAAATACAATTGTACCTGAACATTCAAACATCTATAGTTAAATCAAAGATTTTATAGACAAATTTGAATTGCCTCTTAAGACCTCCATAATTGCATTCATTTTGGTATTTTTGTGTCTTCCTTTTCTAGTACTTCCTTTTACGGCCCTTCCTTTTACATTTTACGCCTTTTTCTAGTTCTTCATTTTTACGTAATTGTTTCAACCTCAACTTCTTTTCTGATTCCATATCATTTTGCCAATGCCCTCCTTCTAAAATTGTACTTCCTGCCTTCTTGACCTATGTTCTTTGCCTTTTTAATGTTTTTGCCCTTCTTTGTTGCAACCTCTCCATCTTTCCTTTTCCTTTTGTTGGCTGCTTTCTTCTCTCTCGAAGGGGTAATTTGTACATCCTTACTACATCCTGCACCATCTGTTCAACAACGGTTTCATCACGCTCACTTGCATATCCTTGATGGATGCTTTTCTAGCCTTTTGCCTTAACTGCTTTTTAGGACTACACAATGCATCTTTCAGCACTTTTTCAATTCCAGAAGGTGGCACATAGTCTTCAGTAGCAGAAGAGGACCTACCAAGTGAATCAAGTTGATTTGTAGGTATATCTACTGTAGGTATATCTACTGTAGGCATTTCAACTATTTTATTTACTTCTGCTGCTGTCACATGCATGCCAAGCTCAAGAAATAAATCTGAATGAATTACACCCCCACATACCTTGCATTTACCTTCCTTCAACAAGGTTGCACAAGCCACATGGTACTCATGATCACAACTTAAAATCAAAGACAATTTGTACCTATCATGAAAAAATAGGCCACAAGCACAGCAAGCACCAAAGTTGCAGATTCCTGGTAGTCTTCTGCTGATAGTGTTGATGCAGAATGGATTAAAACTTATATTCTTCAATTCTGTAAGATTAGAAAGATTAGCTCTGAGTTCTGAAATTCTGGCCTCTTTCTCTTTGATCTCCACTTCCAAGGTATTCTTCCTCATTTTGCTCCCTTACGTATGGAGACTTGAAAAGGTTTTTAACTTCGATTCTGATAATATGTCTCCATTTGTAGTGTCATCTCCAATTCCTTCCTCAGATCAGATATTGTGGTCTTCCTCAGATCCCGCAACTCAGATATTGTGGTCTTCAAATCCTCAACTTTCTTCATGCTCTCTTCAAGTTCCACACTGAATTTTTCGTTAGACTTAGCCTCTGCAGCTAAACTAACCTCAATTGCATGCACCTCTTCTAACATGCTTGTTGCCCTTTCATTCTCAAGCTTATTTACAGCTTCCTTAATCAATTCAAAGTTCTCTTTTAAAGCGAGTGGTCTAATTTTGAACTTTCTAAGCAAGTAACTTTGCTAGAAGTGGCAACTTGGACATCCTTTCCTCCACTAGACACGCAATTTCTATACTTCATAACTTGAGCCCCAAAAGAGGCCCAATTGATCTTGTGCTTTTGCGAGGGGTTTGAAATCTTATCACAATTTTCCCATGCAAAAGCATAAGCCACACCTTTCTCACTTCATTGTTTGGCATAGTTTCCTTTTGATATAATTTTTTCAACAATCTGTCCAATTTTTTCGGAACAGAAATTTTGGATCATGGAAACTTTCATCTTATTGCTTGGGCCTTCTTGCCAAACCGAGGCCCATTGTGCATCTGTTACATTCTCTTCCAACCATTTTACTTTCAAAGCAGGCTGCAATCCTTCACCAGAAAGTCCATGAATGTCTATGAAATCTTGCTCGGTCACCGCTTCGGCCATTGTAAATTGAACGGATCAAAGGATTGTGTGACGGAATTGGTGATCAAGGAAGAGGATTCGGAAACAGGGGATTCGAAATTGGGGCGAAATAAAGAAAGGGCGCGCGGGAAACGAGGCAAATGATGTCCTCTGAAAAAAAACTGTCACTGCTCGAATTTAGGTGCTTTAGGTGCTTGGTGCTTTCGCGCATTTTGGGGTACCACTATCAAATTTACACCCCATTAGTCACTCCATCAACTGTTAGATTTATATGTAAGGAGTTTTTCTTTCCCATTCCTCTATAAGTGGACACTGGACCTTTTGCTATTGAATTCCCATGTCCTGCAGTTCTTCCACTGCCACCTCTAACTACATACTTAGACTTGCTACACTTTGTAGAGACATGATCCTTGTCTCCACAATTAAAGCAATTGGGCAGTCAATTCAAATGCCTATACATCTTGCAGTTAAAACATAGACCTATTTTTGCTTTTGAAGCATTTTCTCATTTTCCCCTGAATGATGACTTTCCACCTGTCTTTTATTTTCAAGTACCAATTGTTAATGATATTGTACATTTGACTAGATATTGCACCAATCCGTCTTTCACGACTTAACTTTATTTAGCTATACTAGGCGACATTTATCAAAAATTCAAAAGTTATTACAAAAGCTACTATTCCTATGGGATTGACCCAAACACTGTAGCAGTGTTGATCAAAAGCTCTTTGACTCTAATTCATATTTTTGTCCATATATGAAAGTGCAAGCTCTTATCATTCCAACATCTTCATATAATGCCATGGTTCTATTGCGAATGCAATAGAACCATCATTCCTTGGATGGGGACGTCTATTCATCTCCCCTTATCATTTTCCTCTATTTATAGGCCATTTTTTCTCTCTGGCTTTTTCATCGGCGTTCTCTTGAGCTGCTATCTATTTAGGGCTTGTTCAGTTAGTCTTCCAGTCTCTACTCTTACCAGCTTCTCCTATCTAGAGGTAAATCCTGGGCAGGCCAACAGATCATGAGAAGCTCCCTATCGAATGCTTCCTTTGTTTGTGTCTTCGTAGGGATTATATGCAGTTGTTAGTCGCCATGTCTGTGATTATCTAGAGTCTCTTGTCTTTATTCTTCTAGCTCTCAGATACCTCGGATTCTGAAAGGCCCACACAGAATAAACAGGTTAACTCTGGTTGCTTTCTTTGGTCTCAACGGGAGGTCTTCTAGAGTTTTTGGATAAGCCCATTGACCAACTCCGTTGATTTGTTTTGTTTGGATCGATTGTCTTTAATCTGGATTTCTATTTGGTTGGATATGGTTTACCTACTTTGGGCGTTTTCTGTATTGGTTTCTAGTTTCTGCATCCTGCATTCTAGAAGATCTGGAAATAATATGCACGGAGGTTTTTGCATGGGTCCCTTTGGTTTGGGCTGGACGTTTGTCTACAGTCGGGTTGGCTTCTTACCTTAGGCTCTCCGGTTCTTTTTCCTGATCTTGGTTGCTTCTGGGGGCTGCTTACATTACCTGTCAGGATTGACGGTTCATTGCATCAAGGATTAGTGTGATTAAGTTTAATTCAGAAGACTCCTCTGGGGTCGATTTTTTTGATCAACTTTTACAGATTCTATTGTGAGTCACAGAACAATCGGGTTCCTGAGTTGGTGCGTCATTGGGCATTCGCTGAGCTTTGGATTGGCGTATTCCGGTAAGTCAATGCTGCTTGTGGTGATCGATTATTTTTTCTACTCTGGCTGCTTGTGGTGATCGATTATTCTTAAGATAGCTTGTGTCTGCCATACTTGTGTCTGCCAGACCTGTGGAAGGAAGGGATTTTAGCGAACAGCCTGTTACTGGCCCCCCCTTTGAACTCCAGCATCCGATCATCATGTATCAGCAGTTCGACCTGCCGATTTCATCAATTTGTCAAGAGCCCGTGGATTCCCCTCCAGTCGTTTCCCCTTCTGATGCGTTTGATATCCCTGTTCTGCATTTGCCCCTGCTCTGCCTTGACTTCAGCGTTGGGCCTGCCCCTTTTTTATTTTTCCTTTTTCGCCCCTGTTTCAACGGCCTGTCCCAACCCCTGTTTACCTCTGTTGTTCAACATTATTGTCTCTAGTTTTGCTTCTCACCACGCATCCGTCTTAATTGGATTTCACAACCTTTTGGGCCGCATCAAATCTGAGGCCAGACACGTATCAATGTAAGTAACATCTCCGAACCTTGCCTTTTCCATCTCCGCTAATTTACAAGACTTCACTTTTCAGGAATTGCTGGGTCTATTTCATGCACAATGCCCAGGAATTTCTCATGCTCGGGCAGTAGAACCTGTAGGTAAATCCGGAAAGAATGTCAACTTCGCCTTCGGATCTCTGCATGAAGGGTAGCCTGGGCAAACATCAGAACAATGAGACTTTTCTCAGCAAAATTCAAAATGCTTCTGCCAAATTGCTTTTGAACCTCTGCTTCTACCCCTGAATGCGCATTTACCGGCCAAGCTTTCTTAAATCGTAGCTCCTCCAACCGGCCAGTTCAAAGGGCTGGTGAGCCAACTGCGCCGCCTCCCTGCTTCAAAGGGTCCAGAACTTTCTAATCCCTCTGCACAAAAGCCACCGCCAAATCTGACGGCCCATGGGATTTCGGCGTTGGGAAACCTATGTGTCAGCCTCTGGCCTTTTCCTGAACCATGAACCAATCTCTTTTTCCTTAGCTTTTTCGTCATTCTCGAACCAGGAACTAATTGTCTCATGTTTTTCTCATGTTTTCTTGTTTCTAGATTGATCTTTTTCTTTTGCTAAGGGGTGCGGTTAATGTCTAAATTGTTCATTAGGGTCTATTTTGGGCTTGTTCATTTAGGATTTGTCTCGAGGATTTCTGATGGTTTGCTCAGTCTTTGGTTTTGTATTACTTAAATTGTTTTTTGTCTGCTCTGGGCTGTCTCAAAATTTGGAAGTCCGCTTGTGCCCTGGGCTGTCTCAAAATTTTGCATAGTGGCTTTCCTATTGCATGTATGGCCTGAACCCCATATAGCTCCCATGCCATGTCTCTGGTTTGTGATTCATTATTCGGGTCAGGGCGACCATATCTGACCGTGGATTGGCTTTTCATTGCGGTCGTATCTGTGTTAAGACCAAATCAAAGAGGATAAGATTAACTTATTCCCATAAAATGAGAGAGGTCGCTTCAGTTTCAGGAGTTAGTGCTCAGGGTTATTACCTTTGGGATCCAAGTTCGAGTCCTTAACTTTTTGTTTGTGGTTACCCCTTTTCCTTGTGCTAATATAGTTTCATATGCGATTGCTTTTTTACCTTCTGCTTATGCCATTATTTTACTTTTATGCTTCTCATATGCGGTTTTATTTGCTTAAGTTATTTTTGATTAATTCGGTTGTATGCGATTTTATTTGATTAGTTATTTTCGATTATCTTGTGACTCTTGAGCTACTCGGAAGAGTCGTGAGGACACAACTTTGTGCTAGGCGTTATAGTTGAACATTTTGTGCATTTCGGCGAGTATCATGGTATTTGTGCATTATTCACATTTCCAGCAATCTTATGGTAGCATATGGCATGTTGAGCTCGTTCTTTTCAGTTCTATGTCATTTGGTACTCGTTGTGTTCCATGTTTCTAGTTCTACATGTTGCTTGTTTCTTAGAACTCCAGGTTTCTCAAGTGTCTCGTAATAACTATAACTTCTTGTTTGTGACAAATTGCATTAGATGCTATGATTGGCATACATATTATGCAGTGGTTGACAAGCGTATGACATCTTGCACGAATATTATATTTGATAGGATATTCCGTCTAAGCCTTTGGTGGGGTTGCCCAACTTTATTATCTTTGATCATGAGGTTTCTCTGACTTACTTGCCCTTTGTTCCATTATGTTGTGATAGATTTCATTTTTAAGACATGCATTTGTTTTTAGCTACATCCGTATCTCATACGAGCATTGGTCCACACTTAGGTTTTTGCGTATTGTATTGTTCATTCCATTCTTGGGCACTGTTGTGCCAATCATCACACATGTTAGTGTTTTTCATGTACTTGGTAGATCTCTATTAACTAATACACTTTTGCCATTCTAGCATGTTTTTCCGTTGCAGTCTTTTTTTTTTTTTTAAGGTCTACTGGTATCTAGAATGGGCTTGGTTTGAAGGCCATATTTCTTGATTTCAAATTTGGCACTACATTATTATCAGATACATCGTGATCGGGGTCCTTTTGGTTCCTCTATGTCCATTGTACGTGTTCCATTTACTTTGCCTCCCACTTCCCTAATATTAGCTTACTTTGTTCCATTGATACACTGGTTATTTCTTATATTTGTCATGTTAGTCTTTTGGTGCACCATTTTTATTCTATTTGTTCATAGTCGCATGTGGACTATTTGCTCTATTCGTTCTATCTGCTCTAGTTGCATTTTATATTGCGGTCCCTTTTTTGTACCTTGACATGCTTATGATATTCCACTTGTTTCTTAAATTTATGGGCTAGGCTTTGCTTTTGTCATGTTATTCTTTGTTCCTTTAGTTCCATTTACTCCTAAAATTAGCTTTTTATGCCATGGCTCCAGTCACTCCCTTATTTCGGTTGCAGTTTCATCTTTTTCAAACGCTCCTTGTGCTTAGGTTCAAAATTGTCTCTATTCTTCTACTATATAGTTCGATGTCATGTAGGTGGTACTAATGCATGATTTTCATTGCCTTACGATAGAGTTTGATAGGAAGTGCAGGGTTATACTTTATATTTGCTATCAATGTTGGTATGCGACTTGATTGGTCCTTGAGGGTAAATTTATTTTCTGAAGGATATGATTCGATTACAATAGCTCTCAAGTTGTTCCATGGGTGTCATTTTTCTCTTGCTTTTTTCGGTGGTTCCTTTCTTATCCAATTGCTCTACTCCATGTTGGTTCATTTTTGTTGCTTCCCTAGTCTCATTGATCACATTAAACTCTGCTATGTTGTTCTATTTGCTCTATTGGGTGGTCGATATTACTGACATGTTTTTTTCTCATTTACACTCTGTCATTGTGACATTCGTTGAATGTGTCTACATTGTTATGGCTATTGTGCTATTAGTACTATAGCTTCCTGTTCAATCTATCTTTTTATCTGTTTCCTAGGTTTGACCTGATTTTTGTCTTTATTTTTCATCTCGAGTTTTGTTCGTTTTAACTCCTTTTTTTCGTTAGATTTTTTCCGTTGCCTCCTTATTCTCTCGTCCCACTTTATGTCTTGTTTCTAGTTTGCATTTTGCATTCTTTTGTCCCTTTTTTGTGTTTCCTTTGTTTGTTAGTCTTGGTTTCTCAATTAGTGCTTCTATAGTTCATTTTTTGTTTTATGTATTTTGATCTTCTTTATGTTCTTTTTTTGGGGTCATTTTTTCTATTTACCTCTTTTGCTCCATCAGTTCCTTAGTTTTGTCTCCTTTGCTTATTCTTTAACCTCTTGAATCGCCTTGGTTCATTTCTCTATCCATTTGCTTCAGTTCCTCTCGTGTCCTTTCTTTTTAGTTTAACCTCTTGAGTTGTCTCGGTTCTTTTGCTCCTTTATTTGTCCTGTTTGGCCCCTATAGTCAACGAGATTTGGTTACTTTGTTCCTATTTATCCCATTGATTGCATTGTGCCTCTCATCTCCCTCGATTCGTTTTTGCTTCATTTGCTCCACATATTCCAGCCGTTCCTTTTTTTGCCCATTAATTTCAAGTTCGCTTTTTGCCCGCCCTTCTTTTCTTTCTGACTTTCTCTTGAGCTTTCTGTTCAGGGCTGGTGCAGGATCCTTTTTCCATTTCTCTTGTTCCATGGCTTATCAATCTTTGGACAAAGTTGTTTCTATTGTTGGTCAGACTGCGCGGCTTGTCTTTTTGGCCCCTCCAATTACTTTGTAGCTTTATTTCTCTTGTTTCCCCCCCAGTGATTTTAGGTTGTCTGGCAAACCTTTCCATGTTTCTTCCATTTGTTCTATTTGTACCCTGGGTCCCCATGTTTATTTGGCTCTTCCTACTCCACTGGACACAACTTCTTGGCGTTTGTTCCGTTTGTCCTTCCCAAGTGTTCCCATCTTTCCTTCTCCCACTTTCTTTTTAGGGGGTTATCAAGTCTCCTTTGGGTTCTTCGGTCCTTGTCTTCCCATTGAGTCCCTTATGCTCTTTTTTGCTCCTTACCTTATCTTTCTATTATGAGACCTGTCATGCTTCTTTTGTGGGTTTATTGTGCTCCATTTAGCCTATGCTCTTCATATTCACAGTAGCTCCATTAGATATCTTTTCGCAGTTTGGTAGTAGAGATTTTTTGCATAGTGATCCATCCAGTTTGGCATCATGGTGTATGCATGTTTACTTTGTTAGTCTTAGATTTTTTAATTCGTGTAGCTCATTTGTGTTCGTTCCCTTTTGATTCAATTTCTCTATGTTTTTTGGTGTGGCTTTTGTCGCCTTTTCTTTGAGGCTTTTTACCTCTTTAAGTTCTTTTTGGTTCACTCTTCTTAAGTTCCTTTTTTGCTCCATATTTTTCTTCAGTTTCTTATTCGTGCTTTCTCTGTCGTTAACCTCTTGAACTGCCATTGGTTTTCTTCCTTTGTTATCTGGTTGCCCTGGTTCCTTTTTTGTCCTTTCCTTTTTTGGTTGTTCAGTTAACCTCTTCAAGCGGTTTAGTTTGTCTGTTCTTTATTTGTCTTGTCTCCTTCGTTTGTGTCATCTCTCCTCTTGACTCGCCTTGATTCTCTTTGCCTTGTTGGTGTCCATATCTCAGGTTTTTTCCTTTGCTTTATACGTTCGTTTCTTTGACAACCTTGCTTCGACGTTCCTTCTTTATTTGTCCCCTTTGCCTGTTTGTTCTAATCATCCTATCTTGCCCACTCCCTAGCCGCTCTTGGTTTTCATGTTTTACCCTCCCTATTGTGTCTTCCAACTTCACTTCACTTCTATTTTTTCCACTACTTTCTTTTACTTTCTCCCCCTTTTTACATTATTCCTCTAAATAGTTCGTCTACCTTCTCTTGGTGGTTGTTTTTTATACCTTTCTCCCATATCATTTTTTCTCTATTCATTAACCTCGTCCTGTGTTTTTGACTCTAGGTTCTTATCAAGGTAGGTTCCTCTTCTTTCGGCCGATATAGTGTGTTGTAGGACCCATCCTAGGAATGCCATGGTTCTATTGCGAATGCAATAGAACCATCATTCCTTGGATGGGGACGTCTATTCATCTCCCCTTATCATTTTCCTCTATTTATAGGCCATTTTTTCTCTCTGGCTTTTTCATCGGCGTTCTCTTGAGCTGCTATCTATTTAGGGCTTGTTCAGTTAGTCTCCCACCTCACCCTCCCTGTGGCCTTTTTGGTCATCTTTCGGGGCTAGACTAATAGGGGTACATTATTGTTACCCCCTTATTTATTTGTGTGTTTCTATGTTTTCTCGGTGTGGCGCTGTAGCCTCCGGGTAATATCTATTTATTGTTAATCTCGGTGTGGCGTTGTAGCCTCCGGGGCAGCACTAATCGGATGTTTTGTTTTTCTGCAATGCTATTTTCTGCAAATGGCTCCCGATTGGTCGGCTGTGGTTTCTTTCTCGGCGTGGCTCTGGCGCCTCCGAGCTTTATCATATTCTTTATATTATTGCGCTTTGGCATGCGCCCTTGCTTGAAGTTCCTAACATTTTAATGGGTTATTCTCCGTTTCATAGTTTCCAATGCAGGTTGCTTTTTGGGGATCTCTTGGTTGTCGGAAGGTACCGGGTCAAGCCCCTCCTTGGGGATGCCTTGCAATCGCGTTTTGGCCCAACATTTCTCGGCTGATGGTTGTAGGAGTCGAGCTTCAACCATTGTGTGCTTCAACTTTGTCGAGCCTTAACCATTGTTGCTTTTGGGGATCTCTTGGTTGTCGGAAGGGTCGAGCTTCAACCATTGTGTGCTTCAACTTTGTCGAGCCTCAACCATTGTGTGCTTCAACTTTTTGATGCAACATATTCAAGTTTTTGTTCTCGTAATTTCTATAGAGCTCTCGATGATTGTCTAGTTTCGGAGCATGTTCTATCAGTATTTTCAAAATTTTCTACCCCTAGTAGGGTTATCAATTGTACTCAGCAATTTTGCAAAGCTCAATGAGAACACCACTTCACTTCGTAGTGTGTTGTAGGACCCATCCTAGGAATTCATATTTGTTTCTCCCAATTTTGATCTTATCTACATGCTTTCCTTCCATGATATACATAAGTTTTTATATTTGATCCCAATATTATTTTATTTCTATCGAATTAGCTGTTTTCCATGGTACCATGGTGATAATAAAATTGATAGTAATTTTTTTTCATAAAGTTAATCTTTTAACCATACACTGCACTTAATTGGTTATAAGGTTAAAATAGCTTATGTATACCTGTTGTACATTATTCTATTCTATTCCTATACTTTGTTTCTTAGATCTTACGGTTCTATTCAGAAAGACAAGGCCATCTACTATTTAAAATTCCAATCTCAATTTTTATGAAGCAAAACTCCATGACCTTCCATTATGGTAAAATATTGACCAAAACTAAATTGCAAAGATCGGCTTGTAAACTTTACGACTATGATATTACTGAGTCCATTTTGTTCAAAGAGCCGAGATCCGAAGTTGTTATTTGACAAATGCATTCTTTGGTCATGAAGGACGAGTCTGCAACATCTTTGACTCATGAACCAATACTACTAATTTGTCTTCTACAAGATGAAGTTTGGCAACAACCTATTGGGCTTTTTTTGCAAGACCAAGTCACGCCATCAGAGTTGATCATTAAGCAAGAAGATTTAAAATTGAATTGAATGGATTTTTATGGTCCATGGAGATCAAGAGGCCTATGGGACCTAATCAAGGAGAACAACAAACATATTACTGTCAGGATTAAGAAATCCCGCCCTTAAAGGTACAATGATACATTCTGATACATATCGAGATAACGCCTAAGGACATAATTGAGTGTGTATATCCATCACCTAGAGAAATGAACCAAGTAACCCCACTAAATCCATGTCAAACGTTGCATGGAACAGCTCAAGATTGTGTGCCCAGATATGGTCGAATGCCAGACAATTCTAATGAGTTTGATACTCATCTTCAATGATTCCCAGCTGGCAACATTGACAAAGAATATTCTTTCAAGCCTTCCAAATCCATCTGCTTGTCTCAGTTTTGGGGCGATGTGCACCTGCGCAAATTGAAGCAATTAGAGTATGCTTCCTCATAAGCACATGTGTATGTAAGTAACACTGCGGACCCCATTCGAGCATGGGATTGATCTGCAACTGGTAATATGTTGTCTTGGCGTGTTCCAAGGCACCGACATCTAAAAACTCGCTAAAGAGCATCGAGGTAATTCCTCGAGTTATTGTGATCTTCTTCACTTTGTACGTGTATGTACCTGTGCTCCTGCATATTCCAAATGGATAACCATTGAGCTCATTTCTCCTTCCAGGAGTCTTTAAGGTATTGTAGATCCATTGCCATGGTATAAGAAAGATCGAGAAGATGACCATTATCCATACTGGCTACTTTCTGAAAGTAGATGATATGGCAGTCGAATGCGGCCCTTTGAAAAGGCAAAAAACATGTTTGACGCAGAAGAATCTGATGTGGGATTGTGGATTTTACCTCAAATGCCGAGGAGCCAAAAGGCTTTTACGCACCCACTTCAAGTCATTCCTAGTGGCTTGAGATACCAATGTTGGGGGATTCACCTTTGATCAGCATTATAACCCATGAGAGTTCAGCGGAGGGGTGCTTTTGGACCATTTGCATACGTATACTTAGGGCGTTAGGGGTGTTTTTAGGCACCGGTTTGGAGCAATATCTATACGGAGGAGGGGTCAAATTGCCTTTTAAAATTGCGTATACAAGGGGGTTTTTGGTTTTTGCTACCCTCCCAACGCGGATGCCATACCCCTTTATGTATAAGTGCACCTCACGGGACCAATGGGCAAACTTCGACCTTGTATACAAGAAGCGGGCTCAACCAATGCCCTAAACAAGTTGATTAATGGGCCCACCATACAAATTACGCTTTGTAGTTGTTGTTCTATTGCTTACACGGCACCTTCCAGACCCTCTGTCACCTTGCGGTCGGATAGAAGTGTCCCAATTCCATTCCTTAACACTTGTAGGTGGGTGTCGGGTTCATGGTTTGCCATCGATAAATGAGGAGGGATCCCTTGGCCCGTGAGGATGAGGCGAGCCGCACCTTAGTCTTGGTAAAATTAACATGCATCCCAATGACACGGTAGCAAGTATACAAGGCATCAGATCTTTCTTTGCATGTCATATGGGATGTAAACTAAGAGGTCCACGTTATTCGGGTATATGAGTTACCTCAAGATTTGGTATATGAGCTGAGCTCCAAGGCTCCTATGTCAACAAGCCAACCTTCTAAATGATCACTATAGAGAAAGTATTTACTTGTTGGGATGTTCTTTGCAAGAAAGTCAAAGCAAGAGTTCCTTTGAGATGTTTGATGTTTGAAGCTAAATTGGTGATTGAAGATTGCCACAAAGGCATCTGTGATGGACATTTTCTGCAAAAGCTATCTTTGCCAAGAAGATTTTGAGATCATACTAATATTATCCTAACATTTGTTAAGTTTGATTTGTCATTGCTAATAGTTGCCATCAATGCCAAATTTTTGGTAAAAGAAGATTACACCTGGCACCATTAAATGCGATTATTTCTCTTGGACCATTTCAAGTCTGGAGACTTGACTACTTTGGCCCTACAACTCCCTCTTCTGCTTTGCAACATGAATACATTCTTATAACCACTAATTTTTTACAAAATGGATTGAAATAGCACCTTTGAAAACTACAATTGCCATAATTTTATTTTATTTTTTAATTAAAGGAGGAGTATTGTATTTATATTTTATATAAAATAGTACAAAAATTTTGGCTTTTAAAAACCTTGTTCAGCCTAGAATATCAAAATTTAGCCTATAACGGGAATGAAGCCATGAAAATAGTTTTCATGAACTAAAGTTTAAGATTTAAATGCAATTCAAGAACTAAATTTAAAAAAGTATAAAAATACAAATTTTGATTTTGCTGTTGCGGCTGGTGATCAATCTTCAATGTCTTCGATATTTACTATCTCCAGGGAGATCAGGCCCCTTTGTGACTTTGGTAAGAAAATAAAGACAGCTGTAGAAAATTATATTAGTTCAAAAAGTCATTGGCTTGACAAATTGGTTATATCTTAGAATCTACATCAAGTCTGCAAGAGGGGTTACAGCTACAGTCTTCTCAAAATGGTGCGAGTAGGTTCCTGTAGGAAAGGCTGCTGCCCATTTCTCCATCTCACTAAAAGCCTTGTTAGGCCACAGGATCCGCCTGCTGATAAATGGTGTTTTCCTTCGTTTCACCGAATAGAAGGAAAACAAAGTTCTAGAACTACGGAGGTAGTTATTTTGTCCTTTTTCCTTCTTGCTCCCTATTTAAGTTCTTTCTCCTCCCTTTTCTTCCTTATCAGCTCTCGTTGCATCTCTCTTTCATCTTCCTAGTGTTGGGCCCCACCCCCCCACCCTTCTCCCAATCGTGAAACTTATTTGTGTAAACTTACATCTTGTTGTAGGCCTCGTGCCTGGTTGAGACTTTCATGCCTGGTTGAGGCCCTGGTGTTTGATTGGAGGCCTTTGTGCCTGGTTGAGGCCCTCATACCTGGTTGGAGGTCTTTTGTGCCTGAATGGAGGCCCTCGTGCCTTGGTTGGAGGCCTTTTTGTGCCTGGATGGAGGCCTTCGTGCCTGGATAGCCCTAGTGACCTTTTGTTTATTTTCTTGTGTATGCAGGGAAGCAGTTGGTGAGCGCAGTTCTTCAATACTTTGGCATTTTGGATGAAGGTGTTGGATTCTTGGCACAAGATGAAGTCCAATAGAGAAGGCAACTCGAACATGAGTTTAACTTCAACTTTTTTGTGATAATGTATTTTTCACCCAATAAGGCTGGTCAGCATGAGGGTACAGATTCTGTTATGATTTATAACTCTAGCATAGATTAGTGATTCCATTATTGTCAGGGTTTTTCCTCGAAAACCCTAAAGGGCGAGGTTTTTTAATCCCGGCCATAATGGTTTCACTAATCTGCTATCAATATGTATTGGTTTTGGTAATAAAGAGATGCTAGATAATTAAAACTAAGCATTATGAAGCCAAAAAATATCATAATAGATGGCTTGAGACCAAACGATTTTTTTGATTAGAAACCAGATCATTTCCTCATTTCCAAATTCTCCAAAGGAGGGTATAGAAGCTTCAGTGTCTTGATGGAATAGGTAGGAAGAAATCCTTGCCATTTCCCTCGATGTGAAGGTCAAGATTTAGAGTTGGAGACGAAACTTCGATGGTCCATTCTAGCCACAAAAATCTCCTGAAGAGTTGGTCTTCTGTTTTTGCAAAAGATAAATATCTGTAGCAAAGATGAGTTCTAGTAAAATTTTAAATCTCTTATTGTTGATGGTCAACTTGTATGCCAAAGCTGCCAGATAAAAGTCTTGATTTTTGGCTAAATTGGAGAGCTCTAAAGATGCATAAGGTTTTTCTTACACGTATTTTTTGAGATATCCCATTTGAACCACATTTCCATGGTTTTATTTCTTGTACTCATAAACATTTCTATTTTTAAATTTGAAGATGTCTTTATACACCCAGTAAGATTGCTGCCATTGCTATATAATCACTATCAAATGTCTTACGGATTCATTGTTCCCTATATAATTCTTATGTATAGAGGCATCACTTTTATCTATGACAGAGTTGACTGCTGGCCAAAAGGCCTAGGATCAAACATGTCAAAAGCTCACCCAATGGCCAAGTTGAATCTACAAATAAAGTTCTCAAACACATTTAATAGAAAATAGTGGATGTGCAAAAAGGATTAGCACTTGAGACTTTATGATGCTTTTTGAAAACTTACCACAAATAATACACCTTTTGATTTAGTCTAGAGCATTGAAGTTGTCCTACTAGTTGAGCTTGGAACACATTTCACACAGAAAATGCTCCAGTAAGGAAAAAATCTAAGGCTATTGTAGCATTCAAGGCAGTTCATAAATTAGAAGGTAAGTTACAAATTGGTGAATTGGTGCTTAAATGGAATAAAGCACATGAAGATAAAGTTTCCAAGTTTAAAAATCTTTTGGAAGGCCTTTTACTGTTATTGGAGAAAAAGAGGAGGAGGAGGATTTGGGGTTTGGATTTTGGAGAGCTTGTAGGACGATCCTCCATGAGAACCTTAGTGTCCAACAAACAACTCCTCCACAGGAAAGTATCGTGGGGGATTTTGCAATAATAAGAAAACAGAAGAACAGAAAAAACTTAGAGAACAATGTGTGAAGACAAAAATCTTGAGTAATCACTGAGAATATATGAAATCTTCAAGGAGGAGTTGAGACAACCAAAATGCCAAGCCGTGTCTAAACTTCTAAGTCTAAACTTCTGATTACTAGAATTCACATGTTTTCTCTCCTTAACCTCCTCATGACAAACCCATACCAAAATATCTCTTGGTGTGGCAAATAGGCTGTAGATAATCAACAACTTTTTGCCAAAGAGCTCTATCCCATTGCCTCAACAAAAACTTTAACTGGAACGTCTCCCATGATAGCAACTGGCCTGAATCATACCATGCTACAATTTTTAAGATTCATGCCATTTTCCAATGTTTTTTTAGTTATTGTTTTTTTAGTCAACGGGTGCACTGTAAAGCAAAGTGGTGCATTGTCTACCAGGGAAATCCACCAACAAGAAATAATGTTTTGACTATGTACCAGGAATCTAACAATCCCTTTAAAAATGGAGAAGCATATAAGGCCGCAACTCATAGAATAGACCCATGGAAGAATAGATTAAGTGTGACTTTACCAAAAGAAATACAATGGAGCCTTGCAATAAGTCGTAACCCAAGAGAATCATCCTTACTCACGAGAAGCCTCCAAATGAATTTTGTGATCATAATCTTACTCTGCAAATGAATATCTATCATGCCCAAAGCTCACCTCTAGCAAACTTGGTTTTATACCATGCTTTCTTTACCACAGCTCCTTCTTCATTTCCACCCCAAATAAAGTTTCTGATAACACCCACAATCTCCTGAAACTTTGATTGGGAAGCAAGAATGGCAGAAGCCATATAGACATGCGTGTTGCTTAAGACATGTTTAGCAACTGTTATCCTTCCAGACATAGAGAGTTTAGCAGTATCCCACCAAAAGGGTGTCTCCGCAACCCCTCTATTATGACATCCCAAACATCAGAAGTATTAGACAAAATGTTTTGGTTGGGATTATAAATTGATCGGAATTGAATTAATTTTAAGCATTCACGCGGGGAAATCAAAGGTGCATATTGTTTATTCTATAAACAATAACAAGGGTTTCTATACACAATAGTTGACGAAAAAGTAAAGACCGACCTATAGCTAGACATGAAGCCGGACCTACAAAGAAAAAATGGTGCATGGTGCGTGAAACTATTCTTGGGCTTGCACAATTACAACATACCGAAAAGCAAGGGAACAAGAAGGAATAGACATAAGAAACCATGATAAGACAATCCAATAAAGCACTTTGATGCACGAAAGAAAAGCATTGAAAGAAAAAAAGCAAGGAGAAAAGGTTGTCTAGTGGAGATTCTAAACCACATAGCTTGCAAAAAAAAAAAAAAAAAAAAAGGAAGTGACAAACTACCCAGCGAAAATACACCACTATCCGATTGAGCACCAAGATGATTGAATCAAATCCTAAGTTAAGACCTCAGAAAAACGACCTGAACTAAGAAACTTATCTAAATGGCTTATATCCTTTCTTATGTTTTTCTATTCTATTCATAAAGGAAGGCTTTTTTTTTTTTTTTTTTTTTTTTTTTTGAAGGACGACAAACTCTTATTCAAAATTCGGAAAAAAGTACACACATAGATCAGAGAGGCAGGGAATAAAATCTCGGTGAGACAAAGATAATCCACTGAGTGCAGCCACCTGTCTATGCAAAAGATAAGATACCCAAAGATAAGATAAAATTGTGGATTTGTTGAGGTAGACAGTGACCCATTTCAGCAAGAAGAAGAGATTGGAGAATTAAATGCGGTTACAAGATCACAAAAAGTGGTACAAGAACCAAGAGTAGTTCCACTTGCAGAGAAGACTAAGATCTCTTTTCCAAAGGCTTTGAAGGGACAACCTTTGAAGGTATCAGCACCTAAGAATGTGCAATTCAATGTGCTGCCCACAGAACAGTTTCAGTCTATAGAAGAAAATCAGCCCATAGTGATGCCTCCTATGGTGAATAAGGAAATTCAAAATGAAGATGATGTGATCAGCCAAGTTTTGGCCACTAAAATTACACTTACTCTGGAGCAATTGATGCATTATTCTCCAATTTGTTGCAAGAGTTAGGGGGAAGAACAAAATAAAAAATTTCAGTCCAACAAATCTCAAATGATACCAATAAGAGTAGAATGGAGCCACCAGCCCGGCAATCCAAGGATCCAGGGCCATTTCTTTGTGATGTGAGTATTAATGGATATAAAGACGCCAACATAGATACCGGCAGCGGAGTGAATGTAATGCCTTACCATATAATGTTTCAAGTTGGATTGAAAATGATGGAACCGACAACTATGATGCTCAAAGCATTCAATCAAATGAAGGTGCAGCCTATGGGAGTCATATGAAATATGTTATGCAAGGTCTATGAGGTGGAAGCAATCTTGGATTTCATGGTTTTAAAATTTCCAGAGAGTGTGCATGCTGAAACTTATACTTTGTTGCTGAGTACATAGTTAGATGCAGTACAAGCTGAGACTTCATGGAGGAAGCGCGAAATGAACATCTTTCAAGAAGAACACAAGGTTACTATAGATCATCCTCTGAAATCAGCAAAAGGTACCTTTCTTTGCAATCCTTCTTTGAGCAGCCCGCAGTTAGAAATCAGCAAAGAGAATGCTATGGTGTCAGGGCAGCAAGGTCTTAGTTGTTTTCATGCCTTGGAAGTGGGTGGCAAGGAAGATAAGACTTTGTACAAATGGTTAAAATGTACCCAAATTTCAGAAATATGTCATTTACAGCAGCAACTTGCAGATAAGTATATCCAAAGACTTGAAAGTATTGGTGAAGGTGAATTATAAGAGACTCTTGTAAACATGCAGGAGGAGTCCATTCAAAGACCCATTGCTGAGACTTTATTTCAGCAAGGTATTGATCAAGATCAAGTAGAGATGTTGATTTTGACATCAAGCACGGATGGGGTAAATCAAAATCAGCCCACTATACAAGGACAAATGTATTTTGATGGTGCATTCTCTAAGCTCAAGAGTTATGGAGGTGTAGGAGTATTTTTGATATATGGGCATAAAAAGAAGATTGTTACATTGAGTATGCCATGCACTACAAGCAGTAATAATGAGGCTGAATATCATGCACTTATTCAAGGGATGACTTTAGCAAAGAAGAAGCATGTTGATTGTTTAACTATTTTTGGAGACTCTTTGTTGGTGTGTCAACAACTTCTGGATCAATTTCAGGTTTTAAGTGCTAATTTGAGAAGCTTACATCAACAAGCCATGGATTTGAAGGCCTATTTTCAGCAGTGCATTGTGGTACATGTTCCAAGAGAACAAAACAGTGTGGCAGATGCTTTAGCACAATTGGCAATGGTGCAAGCAGCTTGGTGGCATGGCACATTCTGGAGGACGAGGTAAATCAGATCAGTCCATGTTCACCACAGTCATCACAGTCACCACATGCACCACATTCATCACAATCATCACATCCACCACATCCATTACAGTCACCACAGTCATCACACGCACCACATTCATCACACCCACCACAATCACCACAGTCACCACATTCATCACACTCACCACAGTCACCATATTCACCACATTCATCACAGTCACCACATTCCGTCAAGAACATCAATATTTCCCAAGGAAATCAAGAAGAATTGGTTACTATTGGAGGCGATCTTACTCAAGAGGAGGAACGTGGTTTGATATCTTTGTTAAGGGAATTCAGGAATGTTTTGGCAAGAACTTATAAAGAATTGAAAGGCATTCCACTAGAGGTTGCGGTCATACCATTGATTTGAAACAAGGATCAAAACCAGTCCAACAAGCTCAAAGGAGAATGAGTCCAGCAATAGAGCAGCAACTAAAGGTTGAAGTCATGAAGCTTTTGGAGGCGGGATTTATTGTACCAATGCCAAACTCAAATTGGATCAGTTCTATTGTACCAGTGAGAAAGCCAAATAACTCAATCCGAGTATGCATTGATTGCAGGGATCTCAACAAAGCTAGCAAAAGAGATCATTTTCCTACACCATTCATAGACACCTTGTTGGATATTGCTGCAGGAAATCAGGCCTATTCTTTCTTGGATGGTTACTCAGGATATAATCAGATCCAAATCTATCCATCACATCAAGCAATGACGGCTTTTCGAACACCTTTTGGCATTTATGCTTATAAGGTATTACCTTTTGGCCTTACAAATGCTCCAGCCACATTTCAGCGAGCTATGACATATGCTTTTCATGATATTTTAGACTGTTTGAGAGTCTTTGTAGATGACCTAACAGTGTTTTTGAATCCAAGAAGGGATCATTTAGATCACCCCAGAAAAGTTCTTGAAAGATGTCGATTGTATGGTGTAAGTTTAAATCTTGCTAAGTGTATTTTCTTCACTAGAGGAGGGAAACTGTTGGGCAATTATATTTCAGAAAAGGGATTACAAGTGGATCATGGTAAGATTGCAGCCTTGGAGAAGGTCAAACCACCTACAAATGTATCACAAGTGAGAAGCTTATATGGCCAACTCGGTTTTAATAGGAGGTATTTGCACAATTTTTCTAAAGTAACCTAGCAACTTGTGGATTGTATGAAGCAAGGGCAGAATTTTTGATGGAAGAAGGACGCTCAAGAAGCATTTGAATGGTGCCTTGGACAATTAAAAGAGAGAACTTTGCTGATTCCTCCAAGAATGAGTGAGTCATTTCATTTATTCTTTACAGTTTGGGAGCAAGCTTTGGTTGTCACACTATGTCAGAAAAATCAGCAAAAGCATTATGATATGAATTACTATGCTAGCAGGTTGTTAACTCCACAAGAGCAGAAATGGACTCATGTGGAGCATCTTGGGTTGGCATTGAAGTGGGCCTTGAATAAATTTAGACATTATCTTCTTCCTTCACAATGTTTACATTCATATGGATGTGAACCCATTGCCATGCATTTACAACAAGACTGTCCAAGATCCTAAGTTTACAAGATGGGCTCTTATCATACAAGAATTTGAGTTGAAGTATGTTAAGATGGCTCAAGGAGCTCATAATCCAAGTGCCTATTTGAGTAGTGGTGCTGAAATACAAGAGGAAATAGACCAGCTAGTAGCAGTTCAGGATAATGGCGTATTACAAGGGTTCATTGAAACCGTGGATCTTTGGCATGCCAATATATACAGGTATTTACAAGATCAGACTTATCCTTCATCATTTTCAAAGCAACAAAAGCATGCTCTTAGAGTACAAGCAGTTAGTTATGTGGTGCATGAGGCTATTCTTTATAAGAGGACTATGGAAGGTCTCTTATTAAGGTGTGTTGCTGGTCAGCAAACTCATGATTTATTGCAGCAAGCACATGATTATCAGGGGCATTTTGTAGCCAGAACCACAGCTAGGAAGATCCTTCATTGGGGATATTATTGGCCAACTCTTTACAAGGATACTAGAGACTTTGTTAGCAAATGTGAGAAGTGTCAAAGGCACAAGCAGTTAACAGGCCATAATAATATGCCATTCCATCCTATTTTGAGCGTAGGTCCATTTCATATGTGGGGACATCTTCCAAAGGTCATAAGTATATCTTGGCAGCCACATGTATGTTTACAAAGTGGGTAGAAGCAACTCCAGCAAAGCATGCTACAGAAAATACCACAGTAAGCTTTCTTTATCACAATTTGATTTCTCGGTTTGGTGTTCCCACCATTCTTTTGTCGGATCGGGGAACTCATTTCATGGGGAAAGTAGTAGCTCAGTTAACAGAAAAGATTGATGTTCAACATGTACAAGCTTCTGCTTATTATCCACAAGGAAATGGGCAAGCTGAGTCTACTAACAAAATTTTGAAAGCTATCTTGGCTAAAACAGTGAAGGATAATCAAAGAAATTGGCATGAAGCCTTGACAGGTGCCTTATGGAGTTTCAGGTGTACTTACAAGTTGGCTACAGGCTTTACGCCATTTGAATTGGTTTATGGAGTGCAAGCTGTGATGCCGATTCATTTGGACATTCCTTTGTGTTCATTTGTGGAGCTACCTTATTATGAGAATTTAGGAGAAGTTCCAACTCTAAATAAAGTGCATAGTAGGATGGATGATTTGTTGCAATTGCAAGAGATGAGACAAGAAGCAGCAGACTTCAATATGTAGCAAAATAACAGGGGGTTCCAGGGGGATTTGATATAGATATAATTCTTGAAACCATAGACCATATCCCTAAAACAATTCAATGGGTTATTATAAAAAAAAACATAGATTTAAGATAAAAAATAGTCACATTAGCTCACTAGTTAGATTGGTTAAAGTAGTCTTATTAGGACATTGAGTTATTTTAGTAGAGGTTCGAATCCCCGTATTTCATATTCTAAAAGCTTAAATGAAACCGTATAGAGGCACGATATACCATCAAAACCTTAGGCAAACTCGTATTCGACATCTTAAAATCATAGGCGTCCCCAATCATAATTGAGCATAATCGAAACGAGAGGTGTCCAGAGGCTCCAACATACAGTCTGGGCCGTAGGATTGACAGATCCGACGACTGTGGTAGTCCAGGGTGCACCTCGTTTAGAATATGTAGCATAAACAGAAAGTAAAGCTTATCAAAGACAAGTTACATGTTGTCAATCCATTTGAGGAAGGGCAATTGGTGTTGTGCAGGACCACTAAGCAGCATCTATCTAAATTTCAAAGCCCATGGGAAGGCCCATTTCTGACTGATAAAGAGGTACCAGGTGGGGCTTTTGTGAAGTACATGTTCATATCAAATTTCATGTGAGGTGCTGAGACATAGACCAGGCTTAATACATGTGCAGTTAAAGGTGAAAACATTATGGTGAAAGGTTATACAGTCAGTGTTGATCACATCAAAGGTGACAGAGTTTGATTAAGCAGAAATGAGCACAGTGCATCTAACCAATGTGAATAGCCATGGTGAACTTAAACCTAAAGGTTTATTTACGATGGTGACCATTGGAGTTATGTAAATATTGAACCATTGGAATTGCATAAATTATATAAACAGAAAGTTGACACTAGGTCAACTATTTCGGGAGGGAACCGAGATTCGAATTCTCGGTCCAATGCCATGAAGGCAACCTGCACTCTGAGAATGATTGTAGGCTTTCGGTTAGGCCAGACGGCCGGACTGAAGGCTATAAGTGAAATCGAAGATGAATAACTATGCATTGGGGTTTGGAGTTCGTTTACCTAAAACTGAAGGATCGAGGTCTGTATAAAATATGGGATATTTGTATGGTTAGAAGATATTCATTCATAACCATTGCCTTGTAGATACGGTGATTTACTTGATTAAAAATATGAAGGGTTAATATTTCCATGGTTTGAGACGACAATTCATGATATTATTTCCATGAATTTCATGATGTCTTGTGATTAATCATTATAATGGTTATTGAGTAGCACAAATCTCTGGTTGTTTTCATTAAATTGAAGTGAGTTAATAAATGTCTTACATTGGTATCAGAGCAGGTTAAGATCACAATATGGCAAGCAGGTTTGGTGCTGGTTTACTCAGTGCAATTGAAGTTTTCAAGGGAGATTCTGGTTTCCAAGTGTGGAAAGAGAAGGTTAAGCATGTTTTGCAGGTTGAAGATCTGTGGGATCTCATAGAAGATAATAATGGAAGAAAGTCAAGTAGTGCTGTTGGGAAAGTTGGAACTGTTGTAGCTGAGGGCAGCTCTTCATCAAATGAAGAACAAACTGATGAAGTGGAGACACGAGAGGTTGTTTCCAAGGGAAGGATATTTGAAGACAGTTCAAAAATGAGAGAAGCTCAGGGCATCATCATGAGCAAAGTGAGCTCGAGCATAGTGCTCAAATTAAGAGGTATGAGTCCAAATGTGGAAGTACATGCTTTTAACATATGAAGAGAAAACATCTTCACAAATAGATGTTTTGGAAAAATGAACTGAGGAGGTTAAAATTTAGTGATAAAGACAATGTTAATGAATCCTTTCAGAATTTCGATAATATTGTGGCTGACTTGGAAGGAGCAGGGGTAATTTATTCCCAACAAAGAAGCCAGTGTTAGCTATATCTAGAGGCAAAGTGGCGGTGCCTAGGGAATGTGGCAGTCTTCATAAGAACAATTGCTAAAACAAGAATTGAGGCTGAAAGAATGCTTAAAACTGAAATAGAACAAAACAAAGTATTAGAAGAAGAGGAGACTTCTCAAATATTATTTGCCAAGAATAGAGGGAAGAAAGAAGATCGTTCAAGGGCGTAATTGGACCATGTTATAAGCGCGTGATCAATATGGTCACATAAAAGTAAACCTGTCCTAATCTAATGAAGGAGATAAACCGCTACAATTGTGGTGGCGGGGGACACTATGCATCTAACTATGGTGACCATTGGAGTTATGTAAATATTGAACCATTGGAATTGCATAAAGTATATAAACGTAAAGTTGACACTAGGTCAACTATTTCGAGGGAACCGAGATTCAATTCTCGGTCCAATGCCGCGGAAGGCAATGCACTCGAGAATGATTGTAGGCTTTTCGGTTAGGCGGCACGGCCGTTGAAGGCTATAAGTGAAATCAAGATGAATAACTATGCATTGGGGTTTGGAGTTCGTTTACCTAAAAACTGAAGGATCGAGGTCCGTATATAAAATATGGGATATTTGTATGGTTAGAAGATATTCATTCATAACCATTGCCTTGTAGATATGGTGATTTACTTGATTAAAAATATGAAGGGTTAATATTTCCGTGGTTTGAGACTACAATTCATGATATTATTTCCATGAATTTCATGATGTCTTGTGATTAATCATTATAATGGTTATTGAGTAGCACAAATCTCTGGTTGTTTTCATTAAATTGAAGTGAGTTAATAAATATCTTACAGCTTTCTACTTGATGACTCCATAAGGGAAATTGTTGTCTAATCCCAGAAATAGTAAGGATCTCAGGCCTTATTTTGAAAGAGAAGTGCTTTTCTAAGGGATTCAGATTTGGCATAGCTCCAATTACAGAGAATTTGTGGAGAACTTTTGGGTCACAAAGAGGTCAGTCATTTTTTCTGTAAAAACAGATGGTGACAGTTCTATAATACACGATCTATCTACATCAATTGATGAATTTCGGTGATACGAATTCAAAGAGCTATGGTGCATGTCAAACGGAGGTCTGGAACTCAAGATATCAGCTTTCAAAGTTTGCCACAGTTACAGAGGCTCTGGTTCGTCACTTTCTTTGTGGACCAATTTTTTTTGTGTTAGTCATTTGGATTTGAGGAGGGTAATTTTCTTTCTAAACATACATGTAAATGTGTCATTTGGGGATATGTCCCAAGGACCATATGAGTACGTTTTGTTGTGGGTTCTCCGCCACGGAGTGGCATATTTTCCCACTGTGGTTGCCATTGTTGGGGTGGTCACCACTCACCACACTCGTCACCACTCACCACTCACCACACTAACCACACTCACCACTATTGAGGTGGTATAGAGGATAGTATACCGTATATGGAGTGATATACGCACATGCACGCGTGCAGGATATTTGCACGTATGCATTGTGGAGTATTATGATCATTGGGTTATCTGAGCAGAGAGAGGAGAACAGAGAGACGGTGTATTGAGAGAGAGTATTTTTGCTTGATCTAGCTATGGAGATGAGGTTGTGCATTGCATAGATTTGCTAAATTGAAACTTGGAGTATTGGTTTTCCATCCTTCTTGCAAGGTTAGAGTTCGGGCTCTAACAATAAATCATACTTATTCTCAATGGTCTATTGAAGCTAGTGTTGTTTTAGTATAGTTTGTACTTGAAGGCAAATTTTCAATTGATCTTAGTTCATTTTCTGCTATGTAGAAATAGAAGGTTCTTATTTGGTTAAGTTCGTTTCTAATTTCAAACCATGTTGGAGATATGCATTTGTCAGCCTTATGCATATCTTTGCTCTAATGAACCACGCTAGTATAGGACAAATATATCTCAAGTTCTGTACAGGATGTTAAGTGCCAGGACCCATTGATCAATGCTAGAATTGTTGGTCTCAAGTGGTGATTGTTGTTGTTGTTGTTGTTGTTGCTATTCTATTCCTATTTTATGCAAAAAGAATGAAGGCCATACATCTTACTGTATAGCATCTAAAGAGTATGATCTCCTCTACTTTCTTGCTTGAAGTTGTAGTTGTATAGATGTAGGATAAGGTTGAGAAGATGTATGATTTTAATGGTTAAGAACATCAATTTTTTAGGAGAATGCATTATGACATCTTGAGAATCAAGTCCTTGATGTCATGATGCATAATTCGAATGTTGTATCCATGATGAAATCAAATACTTTGAGCAATGTCGCCATCCCACAGTATGTCTAAACACATATTCCACATTCTTACTGGTAATTATATTCCATATATTCATGCTCGTCTTTTTAATTTCTGACATAAATATGATAGCATCATGAAATTTTAAGACTCAATAAGTCATCATATTTGACAAAAAAAAGGAAAAAAAACTAGTGGATTGTCATCATCCATAGTCTTCAGATTCTGAAGGCTTATATACAAATGCAAGTTGGCATTTGTTTTCTGTATAGTTGCAATTTGATGATTCCCATATTTGTTTTTAGGCGAGGGGGTTTTATACCACGTGATGTTGGAAAACATAAAGACATCACCAATAATTTGATTATGCAACTTGATTTGAAGGATATTGAAGAATGACAGCCTGGTGACATAATGAAAAAAAAAAAAACAGGTAGATGTGCTATGTCAAGATTGCAAATGAGTTGGTAAGTGAAAAATGCATCTTCTCACTTGTGACTCTATAGATTGTGCACGGTGTACATTCGACAGATTTAGAGTTGCCAAACAAGAAGAAGATGAATGTTTTTAGTATCCTACTATAAGATTAAGATTGCTCGGTGCGGTCTACTCAATTTCAATTCGCCTTAAAATGGAGCAAAATAACATGATGGAGCATCAAAGGAGACTACTGAGTCATTTTGACTGCACAGTTTTGGCCGGTGGAACTTTCGTTGAATCTTCAAGTCCATAGCACAAGTATCTTGAGCAAGAATATACCCCTTGAATGTAAGAGCACCATGAAGGAAACAATTGCGACTTAAAAAAAAGAAATGTGTACACAACTAATAAACTTTGTAAACATTTGTTGTGTGCATTTAATTACGACGACAAAATAGGCGATTACTTGATAAAATTGATCTATAAAATATATCCTTTCAAACAAGACCATTCATCTAATTAGAATTTGATGGATCATCCATGATGGCGTGAAAAGAATAATTATCTAACACATATCATGGACCGCCTAAACTTAATCTAAGTAAGAAAGTAGCTGACATTCATCTTCTTTGGCCATGTAATTGTGCAGTTTCTGATAATTCCAAACCCAACTTATCCCACAAAATGTATGATTCAAATAGTAGTCAATACTTTTTACGTCATACCACCTCTAGCAACATCCCGTATGGACACTTGAGCATAAGTCCTCCTAAATGCTAATTCAAAGGACTACTAGACACCAAAACACATGGAAAATGAATGAATTATTCTTATCATCCACGGAAACCAATTGACTTATGGGACGTAAACAAAGAGAAAACATGCGTATTACTCTCAAGATTAAAAAACCCCCGTCCTGCAAGGTTTTTGAGAGAAAAACCTCGGCAATAATAAGCATGCTGATAGACTGTACAATGATATCTTATATTAGGGTACATGTCAATGCCATGCCAGAGGACATATTTGAGTGTGCATATCCATAATCTCTCGAAGATATGATCTCAGTAAGCTCTACTGAGGCCGTGTCTAACTGCGCATGTAACGGTTGATTAGGAGAAGAGTTCCAATATTTCTATCTTCCATTATTGGAGTGGTGACCATTGAACCACCATGCATAAATACCTTCTAGCATGACGATATCCTGGCTTGACAAAAGGTCCTCATAATAGTTTATTGACTTTATTGTTCCTTTCCCACTAGAGTAAGGATAATGCGTAAAAGGGATTCAATGAGCTGAATAAGGAATTGAAAATGTTAACAGTGGGACCTTCGTAAAGGCACTAAGTCCTCCCTGCTCCTCCTCGTGTTCCATGTAGTGTTGTGGCTCTAGAATTGGTTATGTTTTCAAGGTTAGATTTAGAGAATTGAGGAATAAGTAATTTATATAGGACAGGCATTGTGGCAGTTAAACAATAAATGTGGTTCTCAGCACTTGGACCTAACCAACTAGATTTGAGTTGTCTGGAGCAAAGGCGAGAGATAGATTTGGACATCAAATCTTTGAAGTCAAATTTTGGTCCAGAATTCTAGAATTTTTGGCCAGGAATATACATATTGCACACTATTTTTGTCTTCTGCAAAACTCTTAGATGCTCAAGCAACACGACTCAAGAACCCATCAAGTTAGCTTTTTGAGCATTCTGGGAAGAAGAAATTTTGATTAATCCTTGTTGGCTGCTACAAAATTTTTGGATCAAAATTGTCTAATAAAAGATTGTCCCACCCTAACATTTGGCTTTTCCAGTAGTGAAAAATTTGTAAATGGTTTATCCTTCAAGAAACAGGTTGATTTTGTTCAAAGATTCAAGGTTCATAATTCTTTATTGCCCATTCTTTATTACTGAGAAATGATAACATTCCAAACACTTTATGTCATAGAAGATACCCATCATAGTTGAGCCTAAAGATCTTACTTTCAATATGTGGAGAATAACAAATAGATTATTGGATAAGATAGGTACTAGATGCATAAATACGTGCAAAGTTTTCTATGTAAATCTGGAGATTAAGATCTAGAAACTTAATCTTTAAAGTTACATAGAAAACTTTGCAAGGATTCATGCTCCTAACTAATACATAGCTCATCCAATAATCTCTTTTTTATTCTCCACTTTTTGAAAGTAAGCATCTTTAGGCTCAACTGTGATGGGTAGTTTCTATGACATAATGTGTTTGGAATTTCATCAATGAATGAGCTTGAACATAAACCTTTTGCAAGTTTTTTGGTGCGATCTCAAGCGGCATGACCAAAGTATGCTTGCCCTAAGACCTACCTATCTACAAGGTTTTGGCCTAGAGAATATTCTCTATACAACTTTTGTGGGGGTACAATGTTTAGAAACATTTCTTATTGGTTTATTTGGCTTAAAAGCTTATCATAGAGGGCATTAATTGGTAGGACTAAAACACACCCCAGCTCCTTCACGTGGATAAATGCCATGTATGATGGTTAGGCCATGTGGCAATAGCCAACGACTAATCTTACCTTCAAAGTGCGGTTATAATAATGCCCTAACTTACATGTCAAAATCTACTATAGAAAGGAGTTGGGTACTGAGTCTTGATGTCTCTTTTATTGAGAAAAAAATTACTGACTCTAGATGCAAACATGATAAGGGTCCACTTCTGTCTCCACCTCTCTCAAGCCCTATCAGGATAGAATCAACCACAAAAGTTGTGGGCAGGACCTTGGGCGACATTCACAAGATAGCTTATAATGCTATCCTAACTATGTGAGAGACTCAATGCCTGCCTTGATAAGCCAGGCACAAAGACTGTCATGGCAGAGCAGTAGTCACCTATCTGGACTACTGTCATTCGAGCATTTGACCCTTTAAATCCGAGAACTCATCTCTTGCTAGAGCAATTTCTGCCTTGCTAATTCATGCATGCAATGTTATAATGGCTCATGAGTATCTGCATTGCCTTCTCCCTGCTCAGCAAATGCTGCCTATAGCTCTTGTATATCTCAATCCCGTGCAGTGAAGGTATGCTCCCTTAAACCCCCTTAAACCCCCTTAAAATCCCCCTACCATTAACAACCACAACTACACCATCCCTACACCATCTTTAAGGCCCCGAAGGGGCCAAATATTTTTTTAGTTAACACAAACTATTAACACACAACTACCATTAACATTATTAACATAAACCATTGCATTTGACACATTTAAATTAAAATCCCCCTTAAACCCCCTTTGGTTTGGGTGCATATTCACACGGGGGTTACTCAGAGACAACGAGAGTCATCGGATGGGCATATTTGCCCTTTATTCCAAGATCTGGACCGTACATAACGATCCTCGTTTGTGGGGTATGCATGTACAAGTTTTTGTATACTGTATATTAAAGTTTGCAAAATACTATAAGATTTGAGAGAATATACTTAATGGTATTAATTTTGTACATGTATTGTAATTTTTTTGGGGCTCTCTCTGCCCTACGTAACCCCCCGTGTGAATATGCACCCAAACCAAAGGGGGTTTAAGGGGAATTTTAATTTAAATGTGTCAAATGCAATGGTTTATGTTAATAATATTAATGGTAGTTGTGTGTTAATAGTTTGTGTTAACTAAAAAAATATTTGGCCCCTTCGGGGCCTTAAAGATGGTGTAGGGATGCATGTAATATTGTGCATGCAGTTTCCTTAGTGCATGTAATATTGTGCATATAATATCTGTGCATAGAGATTCCTTAGTGCATATGAATCATAATAGAAAATGGTAGTAGAGCTAGAAACAAGCCATTACATTCAAAGTCCTAATATTAAGTGTGACATAAAGACTCTGAAACCTAAAACGTGATTACTCTCTGCAATGCCTTCATGGACCACTGTTAAAGAAAGAAAAAATACCATTTGGCCAGAAAAGGGGCCAGTTCAAGATGGCCTAAAACGTGATTACTCTCTGCAATGCCTTCATGGACCACTGTTAAAGAAAGAAAAAATACCATTTGGCCAGAAAAGGGGCCAGTTCAAGCCATCTGTTAGAGCTGCCATATTGGCACATGCATCCAAAGCAGCCGCATAAGTGTATTTATCTGGTTTCACCCCTTCAGCATTCATTTGATTGAAAAACTCCAAAGCCTTTTTATTATTTCTGTTCTGCACATGTCCTCCAAGCATACTTGTCTAGGAGATAACATCACGGTAATGCATTTCATCAAACAATTCTCTTGCATTATTAACCTCTCCACAATAAGCATATGCTGCAAGCATGGCAGTTGATGTAACTACATGTCGATGAGGCATTTTATCAAACACTAACTGTGCATCTTCAAAACCCATGGCAACAATGTTCTGATGGATCTTCTTTCCAGTTACCAGTTCCATCATAGCAGCACAAGCGTCAAGAGCACTCATATAAGTGACTTTATCAGGGGCTATGCCCTCCAGCTGCATTTGCCTAAAAAATTCAAGTGCTTGATTCTCATGTCCGTTCCATGACACTAGATCATGCAGAGGCATTTTATGAAAAATATTCCAGGCCTCTTGGATGCTCCCTTGCTGGGCAAATGCTGCTCTATAAGAAAATGAAGAACAAATCCAAAAAGAGGCCTCTTCCTGACCGTTGCCAATTTACCTACAAAGAGCTCAAGCTTGGGTGAGTATCTGTCATCATAATCAGATTTGTAACTATCTTCCTTACCACGTTTGGGGCCATGTCCTGATGTGAGAATAAAACAGTCTAGACGTTCATCTAAATACATGGCATAGGTTCTTACAAATGCTGGAAAATCCCAAGCATTTGAATGTGATTCATCTCTAAATCCAGAAAGATCTAACACCCGCCTGCTTACCATAAGGAATTCATCCTCAAAGGTGGAATCCAGTTGTGGGTCTTAGACAGACGTTTTGCCAAAAGATTGACACAAGCATTGACATATCCTCTGAACATACTTATCATCTGTGGGGACATCGTCATGGCTTGAAGCCTTCACTACTGCTACGTCCAGATCTGGCGCGCCAGAACTAGCTACCTTAGGTAGCCCAATGCTTGTTTGATCTTTTACAGCCCCAAGGGCTTTTCGAAGTGTCCGAGGAGCCATAGAACCACAAGCACTAAAACCCACAAGCTAATTTCCTTCAAACCTTTGAATCCTTTAAGAAGCAATGCCGGATGCGTCACAACAGTTTAATGCCCTGTTTCTGGTACCAAATCTGACTAAATACAACCAAATGAAATATGTATAGCAGAAAACAATGCAAGCTACCTCTGGCCCAAAAGTTGGAGATGCATCTACTAGTGCAAATCCGTCCGGAGCGTCCTTAGAAATCCCAGATCCAGGAGATTCAGCGTTGGAAGTGATTAGGTGGAGAAGAATTGAAGGCCAGACTTTCCTCATTGCCGTCTCCATACCTTGTTTGCCTTCCACAATGCCCTAAAGGCTGTCTGCTTCTGTTCCAGAATGAACAACGCCCTAATCCGCCATACCCTAACGGATCTTGCTGGCCACTAGGCACGGCATGGGGCATCAAATCCAACATTTCAGGGGCATTTTCACTATATGATATCATCTTAAAACTGGCCTCCTCCACAGCCAACATACAGCCAAACGGTTGAATCATTTGAACACTCTGATCACAAGAACATTAATTCTTTGCAAGAATGCCCTGAAATGCTATGCACGAGGCTTGCATGTTCAGCCCCTAAATAAAAAGAGGGCTTTTGTTGTGAGCCCTTGGATGTTGGATCATTGGAAAAAAAAAAAAGCTAAATCAACGACTAAGAAATGGTGCACTCTAGATGTACGCATTAGTACATCCATTCGAATACGCCATGAAATCTTAGGAAAACCTTTGTGAAAAGCGTACAAAAACACAAAGAAAACCCCCTGTTATTATGCTACATATTTGGTTTGGGTGCATATTCACACGGGGGGTTACTTCGGGCAACGAGAGCTGTCGGATGGGCATATTTGCCCTTTATTCCAAGATCTGGACCGTACATAACAATCCTCGTTTGTGGGGTATGCATGTACAAGTTTTTGTATACTGTATATTAAGGTTTTCAAAATACTATAAGGTTTGAGAGAATGTACTTAATGATTAATTTTGTACATGTATTATAAATTTTTTGAGGCTCTCGCTGCCCTACGTAACCCCCCGTGTGAATATGCACCGAAACCAAAGGGGGTTTAAGGGGAATTTTAATTTAAATGTGTCAAATGCAATGGTTTGTGTTAATGATGTTAGTTGTGTGTTAATAGTTTGTGTTAACTAAAAAAAATTTTGGCCCCTTCGGGGCCTTAAGGATGGTGTAGGGGTGTAGAAATAGACATTACCTAATACTCTAATGATAAATGGTATATCATAGCCTCACAAATCTAACAAACTAGAGGTGCTCAAATTATGGAAACGAAAACATTGCATAGAATTAGACATATAATATTATACCAATACCAATATTAATACATAACGTAGCATGTAATAATAGAATTTAGTGATAATGAACAAACAGTTAAATCCCTGTTGTTTTTTCTCCAAGTTGCATACATCCATACATGTTTTTTCTCCAAGTTGCATACATCCATACATGCATATAAGATAAGATACATGCATATAGCTTTGGGTTAGGCAACCATTTATAATGGTAGAAAAGGCACAAGCTAGTCTCCTATCTTTTAATACAAAATAAAAAGAGAATTATGAGACTAGGTAGGAACCGCAACAACTGCAAGATTCTACAAGAATCAACCTGAACAATCCGTCTTTGTGTGCACTTGGTTGTTAGCTGTCCACATTGTGCTGTCAAGACATTAAGACCATCTCTTTGAAATTTGCTTTCAGCATATTTACTCGACATTGTGCTGTCAAGACATTAAGACCATCTCTTTGAAATTTGCTTTTAGCATATTTACTGAGGCGTTCATCAAACCTAGAATCATTATCTTAAGATGTCAGGTGTATGTGCACAAAAGGTTTCTTTTTTAGTTTTGAAATAAGGTCAGCCATGAACGCCTCTCATGATCTTAGACCAAAAATGTTAGACTGAATAATCTTGAAAATGCAAGGAAGGGCAATCAGTTTTAAGAACTATTGGATGAGCAAGAGCGCATTCCACCTACATATGATAGTAACATCACAACTCACATGTTGAGGACGTGGTCTGCTGATTGGATCAGTGTAATTTGCACCAGACCGTTTGCAACTGGATAGAGCTTGATCAAGTCTTCAAAAATAAGATCATGGAGCTCAAGACAAATTCGACTCGGAGGGCCCACCCCCGACTACCACAAATTTAAGCAACCTTTTCCGTTCTTCCGTTGTTAAATGAGGAAGTGATGCTGTCTCAAAACAATTCGCTATGTCTTGGTGAATTTTATCAGCATCCTCAATTTCCTGTAGTAGAGCAAAACTTGTAATGCTCTTCAATTGGCCTTCACAACAAAATTGATAATTATGTCTACCTTCAAAAAGTGACAGTTCTCTAAGACGCCAGGAGTTCCAAATGTATTTGTACGTGCTCCAACTGAAACAACCAAGTAATCATACTGAAGATCAAAATCTTCCTTATATCTCACATGTATGGAAGAAGCATTTTTGTATTTCACTGTCTTGGTTTTGCTAGATATTCAATATGGATGCATTCACCTTCATAAAACGTGACATTCTTATTCATCTGAGAAAAGAGACTAATGTAAGGTCAACGTATTAAAAAAACAAAAGAACTTTGATAAACTCACAACGATTCTGCGTATTGGCTCTGCAATGCTGCGTGCTTCCACAGTACCAGCAGTGACACTAGGTAATAGTGGCGTGAAAACAAAATAATTACGATGAAGTGCAAATGCCATGCACAACCGAATGGACCTATCAGTCAAAAGCCTATTGTTTATACAAATAACAAATAACAGAATCGCTAAAGCTGCAGGAACTGGAGCAAAAAGAGCTACAAAAATAGGTTCGGATCCATCTTGACACTGTAAAATGATTTCAGAACTAAAAAGGAAAAGGTTTTCTAGAAGTAAAAGGGGTTACAGGAGAGACATGCAAGATGAACTTCCACACAGGGCTCCTCTGTAAGGCCCAAGATATGGCTAAGAACGTCCTCCTCTTCGAACGGATCTCGCCATAGCTCCTCCACGTAATCCTCCCTGAGACCCTTCTTCGCTTTCTTCCTTCAAAATCGCCCCTTGAGACCCCATCGTGGGCTTCGAATCTGGACTACTGACATTCTTTTTCGACCCCATAGCTTCTTCGCGGACCACGAGAAAAAAATTCGAAACTCCCCGGAACCTACTAGGTCTGCATAATCCAGGAATCCATCTAGTTGCACAAAAAATCATGAGATGTGGCTCCTTTGCCTTTGCCTTCCCGAGCACTGAAAGAAGAAAATGTCAAACAAACTCCAAATAACCCTAAAATACCTTTGTTCGATGCCTGCATGTTTGATTTTCAGATATGTTGAGAAATCATAGGTATGACCATTGAAAAATGCCACTAAATTTGGAGTGACAGTATGTGCACTCTAGATATACTGATTAGTATGTCTCGCAAAATACAGTCATCAAATCATATAAAAACTATTGAAAAAAAAGTATAAAAATACAAAAGAAACCCCCTGTTATTATGCTACATATTAGTATCCCATGTCAATGAGGTTGTCTCATGTGGCATTCCTCAACTTTTGACCGAAGGTGGATGATAGCTGCGTTTGTCTCCTGCTCAAAACGTGTCGCGCGTCATGATGTGAATGCTGTTGGACAAGATGTACAGATGGGCCTATAGATCAGCAAGACCCATCTTATCCTGCTGCCTTTCAAACTGCACTAAGCGGAGGATGTCAACCTCTTGTGTGCAACCTCAATGCCCTGTTTCTCTATAGCTAGTTGTTTTTCAAGCAACTTGGGCACCAAGGACAATATATTAATCTACTAGACCCACAATCCTAGTAATGTTACCCTTAACTATTTCCTGGATAATTTTCTACTTCTTTGTAGGTGCCCGATCAGGTGTGCACAAGCAGCTTGCTGCCAAATTTAAGTAGCGACCATCCGTCTGTCGAGTCTTTATCGTCTGATCTGTGCCATTTTTGTGGTGGGCCATCTCTAGATTCTTACAAAAGGAGCCTGACTGGCAAGATATCGTCTGGCTATAGCAGTGGTTGTGACTTTGTGTGGGTCTGGTGTAAGATTTCAATCCCCATCAGTATGCACATCCTTGAGACTTGGGGAGGGGGGCACTGAGTCGCCATGGCCGTTTTAGGGAAACATTTAGACCTAGACAGAAAAGTTGCACGATGTTATTTCGGGGTGCATGGAATAAAAAACAAGGATTTTCAAAATCCCTTTGCACAACTTTTTAGGGCAAAAACAGGGCAAGGCAAAAAAGTTGTGCGATGCTATTTTAGGGTACTTGGAATAAAAATCAGAGGCTCCCAAATTTCCTTTGCGCAACTCTTTAGAGCAACAATTAGAGCAAGACAAAAAAGTTGTGCGATGCTATTTTATGATGCTTGGAATAAAAAATGGGGGCTTCTAAGATCCTCCATACAACTTTTTAGGGCAAGGGGTGAAAATTTTATGAGTAGTGAGAGAAAGGGCAATTAGGCAAAACCCTAGTGAGAGAAGGTGGGCGAACTGGGCACTAATGAGAGAAAGGGGTATAGGTTGGGCGTTAGTGAGAGAGGGCACTGGGAGCTAGTGAGAGATACTAGCAGAAATAGAAAAGAAAACTATCTTAGTAAGAATGATTATATTCTTACTAAGAGTTTATGTAGTGCATTGGTGATACAGTTTTTTAGGTTACAAAATGTATTAGACATAATCTCTTGGTCAGGGTTAAAAATTGAATTGAACTGAATTGGTTTTAAATGTTCACGGAAAGATCAAAGGTGTGTGTTGTTATTCTCAAAGGTCTATGAAAGTTAGTGTCATTTTACTTATTCTAGTATAGTCTTATCTATGTATCCTTTAGAGTTGCTGTATTTGACGACATTCTTTCATTTGATCTTAGTTCATTTTTCAATTTCTTTCTAAAGCCAATTATGTAGAAATATAAGGTCTTCTTATTTGGTTAAGTTCGTCTCTAATTTTGAACCATATTTGAAATCTGCATTTGTCAGCCTTATGCATACCTTTGCTCTAGTGTAGCACACTAGTTTATATACAAATAGGTCTTGAATGTTTCTTTTTTTATTTTTATTTTTTTGGAGGGGATTTATATTAATCATATGTTGAGTTGTTGGGAGACGACACAATGATCAATGATAGTATTGTTGGTCTCAAGTGGTTCTTGTTGCTATCTATTCTATTCTTATTTTACGTAAAAACAATGAAGGCCCTACATCTACTATATAACATTTAAGGAGTATGATTCTCTCCCCTTCTTACTTGAAGTTGATTTTTATACAGACGTAGGACAAGTTTGAGAAGAATCGTGATTTTAGTTGTAAAGAACCTTACTTTTCTAGGAGAATGCATTACAACGTCCCAAACACTAAGTTATCTACGTCATGATGACATAATTGGAGTGTTGTATCCATGAGGGCATCATATACTTTGAGCTTATACCTTGTCATCATCACGTGTTCCACATTTTCACTAATTAAAATCATCATGTTCGTCTTCTCAATTTCTTCATATAAATTTGATAGGATCATGAAAGTTTATATTACGATTCAGTGTTCAAGAAAACATGCCATCAAATTAAGTATTCCTTTAGTGGGTTGTCACCATTCACAGTCAGTCTTCAGATTCTAAAGGCTTGTATATGAATGCAAGTTGGCATTACTTTCTACTCTAAATAATTGTTTGATGATTCCCGTATTTCCTTTTTTAGGCAAGGGGTTTTGTTTCACGTGATGTTGCAGAAGATAAAGATAGCACCATAGTTTGATTATATAACTTGATTTGGAGGATGTTGAGGAATGACAGCCCGATGACAATAAAGAAAAGGGTACATGTCAAGATTGTAGATGAGTAGATAAGTAAAAAATGCATTTTTTCACTCGTGTCTTGTAGATTATGTACTTTACATCCGACAAGTTTAGACTTTCAAACAAGAAGAAGATGAGTATATTAAATGTCCTACTTTAAGATCAACATTGGTTGATGGATCCTACCTCTCCTTTTTTGGTGTTTTTTTTTTTTTTTTTTTTCAATGAAGCAAACAAAATGATGAAGCATTAAAAGGGACCAGTGAGTCATTTTGATTGCACAGTTTTGACAGATGATGGGCGAATGCTATTCATTTGATCTGTAAGCTTTCCAATGTCTTATTCAGGCTATGTGCATGGATGGAAAATAGGGGGGGTTTCTCCCCGAAAAATCCGGCCATCCTTAAAAATTTTCGATTAGATAAAAAAAATTCCGGCAATTTTCCGGTCATTTTTGCAAAAAAGTCAAAGAAATCCGGAAAATAGGCTTCAAAAAACCAGAAATCCAGTAATATCAAATCTGGGCGGCATTTTTCCCAGTTTGGTGGGCCATTTAAAATCGAGCCCCGGCTCGCTTCATTACAAACAGGAGGAGGTGTCGGTTTCTAAGCCCCCATACGCCTGCAGAGGACAATCGCAGAGATTAGTGCAATATTGAACAAAATGGGCGAAGTTTTCCTTTATAAAAGGTTAGTATATTAGGTGACATTTAGATATATCAAGTAGGAATAACAGCAATAGACTAGGTCAGGCGTGTAATCATGATGTCATTTCGCACCTAGCGCGAATTGTTAGCATGAGTACACGCCAGAAGCGAATTGGGCATGGAGTAAATTGCCAATTCGCGCGAATTGGCGAATTGGCAATCTATTGCGTGCCCAATTCGCCGGGCGTGTACTCATGCTAACAACCAGCGCCAGGCATGTACTCATGCTAACAATTCGTGCCAGGGGCGAACTGGCAGCATGAATACACGCCCAGCGCGAATAGGGCAATCTATTGCGTGACCAAAATGCTTCTGGTGCGTATTCAGCTGGAAAATCGCGCGCAAATTGCGAGTGAATACACGCCAGAAGCATTTTGGTCATGCCCGACTTTGTCCTTTTTTATTGTCCTGTTGGCTTAATCTAAGAAACGGTATGTTTTTGTATGCCCTGCGTGTTTTGGCTGATATAATTTTCTTATTCGTGCAGCCCTTACGTGGAACAACTCCGTCATGCCCGCCAACAATGGATAGAATATGGAAGACCGCTGCAAACAAAACAGGAAGGCACGAAGTCTGAGGAGTATAAGGCATTGGAAAAGACCTCCAAGATAAGAAACCAAGGCCCAAAAAGACAGGAAAAAAAAGTGGGGAGGAAGCTGGGGGAGGCGTCTAAAGCATCTTCCAGTGACCCCCTGAGATGCCTAACGAAGTCCGGGTAAGTGGAACAAGTCTTTGAGATGCTTATGCTCACTCTTAATCCAAATCAGCAATTCTGAACTGTAATTCTGAACTTAGTCTACTTTGCAATGTTGTATCCTCAAGTGACACACCCAGGTAGATGCAAGTATTTTATGGCATGTTCCTATTTTAGCTCAATTTGTGGTGCAATTGTATAAAGTTTTGCCAAATTTTTAAATGGCGTTGGCAGAATAATATGAGGAAGCAACGACTGAACTTGTACTATGGAAGTGAGATAACACATGAAGGACCTAAATAAATGATGTATATTTTTCTACCGTAGTTGAGATTATGGCTGCCTCTTCTTTTCCTTTGAAAGGAATGTCAACATCCAATTCTTTTTTACATGAGCTATGTGCTACATAGTATGCTTTTGTTTTAGAGCTAGGAACACACTTTGACTTGTGTTGCATATAATTGTTTTATTTTGAAGTTTTGGGGCTTGGATTAACATGTCTCTCCTACGCTGCCAAAGCAAACGTTGTTAAAGAGTACAGAGGAGGGGAGCATCGAACCTCTTGAATCCCAACATGAAGAGCAAGGGTCTTTTGTCTGGCCACTTGCAAGGAAATTAACATCCGAGATGGAAAAGCTTGTAGCCAAGCAACCACCGTGGATCATTATAAATTGTTTTTGCAAAATGTGGAAAAGTATTTTGTTTCTGTCGATGTCATTTTATTTTTGAAAACATTGGATCTTTGCGTTTGTAATCCTTAAAGTGCATATATTGCATTCTAGTGTCGACATTTTAAGGCAATTAGAAATGCAGATATGGAAATATTGGCCTCCCATTTTAGACCTGGTCTTTCTTTGGCTTGAGTTGACAATTTGGTTGGCTTGAGTATTTTAGAAATCTTGATTTGCTTTATAATTAGAAATCGAAAGTATTTTAGAAATCTTGATTTGCGAAGGATCAAAGGTATCGACCTTATATTTTCCTCAAGTAATTGATGCAATTCATTTAACCTTGAAACCACCTCCTTTGGCTAAACCTTTGGCCTTTATAAGAAGATCGCCAGGCCATCCTGCGACCTCATAATCCAATTTTTGTTATCATCCACCAAAGCATCTTTTAGAGGATATATGCTACAATTTTGATGCTCCTTCAAAATAACTATCATCCTAGGGATATCTCTAGATAAAACTATGTTTGTTCCTCTTAATGATGCATGCACATTATTGTTGAGCCTACCTCAGGGAAAAATGACACATCTTCATGTGTTAGGATTGGAAATGCGAGTTGAGGATCAAGCTTTTATGCTTGTAAACATGTATATCAAATCAACTTATAAATATGTAAATGGTTGGAGATTTTTTATATGCAAAAGCAATGCTTCAAGGTAAACAAGTCCATGTCATTATTATAAACAGTGACTTCCCCTAGTTAATATGTATGTCAAGTGTGGGATTGTGGATTCAAGACGTACATCTCATGAAAGATCTCTCCGTGGTTGTTTTAAACAAATGCCCACCGCAAAATATGAAACCCGGATAAAATTACTATTGTTGAGATTTTGGTTGCTTGCACTTATACTTCAGCCTTTGAACATGGAAAGTTAATCCATGCCAATGCACTGGAAGTGAATTTCACTTGGATGTATTCCTTGTAGCCTCCTTGACATGTACGCCAAGGAGAAAAATTAACCATCAATGGCACCTTAATGACATCAAGCCTAAAAATAAAAACTTAACAAGTCTTAACTTGCTAAAGCCTTCTGGTGTGCCTTTTGCCGTTTTTTTTTTTTGAATTATTTTTGTATCTTTTCATAATGAGAGCGATAATCACACAATGTTTCTTTTTTGTTCCCCCTTTTTTCCCCTTAATAATGAAAACTATAGAAATATTTTTGTATTTTCAACAAATGGAAATTGACTCAAAATTTATCGTCGTGCCGGTTTAAGCAAAATCTGATCTGGAGGCCTGTGTAGATTAGCTGTTTCTTGGCCGTTGAAATTTTATTAAGAATAAGCAATGAAAGTTTTGTTTTTTAACATTAATGCGACAATTAATGTGTTGACTTCTAGGAAGCTTCCTTTTCTTACACTGCATTCGACTGGTCATAACCTTTCTAAGAGTGTTGCCTTAGCATCGTTTGTCGCAGTTAGAATGTGATCGAATTCTCAGAATCTTCTTGAAAACTTAAGATTTTACGAAATTTATGGTAAGTTAAGAGAATCTAGGAGAATCTTGATAGGACCTAGGAAATTTAGATGAATGTCAAAAGAATCTTGAGTAATCTATGGGAATCTCACTAGAATCTCAGAGAATCTAAGAGAATCCTCATAAAATCACTAAGAATCTAAGGGAATGTTGATGGAATCTTGAAAAAATCCAGGGGAATCTCCATAGAATCCGAAGGAGTCTAAAAGAGTCTATATGGAATCTTAGGAAATCTAGAGGAAACTTTGGAAATCTAGAGGAATCTTGAGATAATCTTTGGAAATTGCAAGAGAATCTTTTTCGAATCTAGGGAATCTAAGGGAATGTTCATAAAATCTTTGAGAATCTAGGGGAATCTTTATAGGATCTTAGAGAACCTAGGAGAACTTACATAGAATCTTGAGGAATCTATGGGAACCTTGAAAGAATCTTTGGGCATCTAGAAGAATCTTCAGAAAGTCTTTGTGAATCTAGGGGAATCTTGATGGAACCTTAAAGAATCTAAGAGAATCTTCATAGAGAGAATCTAGGCGAATCTCATAAAATCTTTGAGAATCTGGGGTAATCTTGATGGAATCTTGGAGAATCTAGGTTAATTTTCATAGAAACTAAGGAAATCTAGAAGAATCTACATAGATTCTTAGGGAATCTAGAAGAATCTAGAGAAAATCTTTAGTAATCTAGGGGAAGTTGTTTAGCCATTTCGGTCACCCAAAAACTCACCTAACCAAACTTCCTCTAAATCAACATCAATTTGGGGCACTGCAATGGCAATGTAGCAGAAAATTTCTTTTGAAAAAATCAGTGAAGCATCATATTTTTACATAGATTAACAAGAATACCTTTCCCTAGATTAGGATTGTAAAGTATTTTATGGATGAGAGCCCCCATGATGATGGGTTAGGATTTGCAAGGTGATAGCAGCTAGAGCATCTCCTCCCACAATTTTCCATTGAGCCTATTGTACTGCTGTTACATTGAATCGATAGTTTTTTATTTTATTATTATTATTTTTTTTTTGAGGGCAAGGGTGTTTTTATATTTCATTTAAGAAAAGTACATAGTGGAAAAAGAGGCATTCTGCATCAAACCATGGGGATCTCCACGGTGAAGTATGATTCTCATACCGAGAATCTTGCTATACATCATATCAACATATAATTTAGCTGATCCAAAAATTCATGGCCATTGTATACAGAGGCCGATTTACTGTCTGAAAAGCAAGTAAGAGCAGAGCCAACTTAGGATACATCCACCAAGCCTTGGATAGTAAGGTCATCTACTTTCGAATTACCAAAAATCCTGAGTATCTTGGCCAGTTTCCTGGCACTGAATTTCGTGTAATCCATCAGCAACATAACATGAGCTTCCCTTTTCTGCTGCCATTTGTGAAAGAGGTTAAGGAAGATCTATTTCAAACTATTAAACCTCCATACCTCATGCTGATTCAATGCCTTCCTATAGCTTTAGCATGAATCATTTCCTGCTTCAATTTGATCAAAGTGTCAGCCAGTTCTGATCTTGACATCCTGGAGTCATCAGAATTATCCTCCTCGAATAGCCTAATTGGAGCTCCCATCCTGATTAGCCTCTTCTGATGAGCTGTGAAGTATACCATCAAAATTGGTTAGCACAGTAGAAAAGAATTGAAAAGAACCATCAAACTTCCCAATCCTATCCCAATCCTTATCATATTTCTTTCCCCTTAGAAGTTTATGGGCCATGGCAGTAATTGCCAAAATGTCCAGAAAAGCCTTTTTGAGGGAAGTCAAGTAAGAAGTATTGCCATTTATGGCCACCTCATTTCTATGTTTCCAGATTACCCATATACACAAATTTCTAGTGGTTTGGATTAGTTTGTTGTTATGGTTTAGGAAATCCAGCAAATTCCCCGGGCATCCTTGATTCAACTGTGATGTCCAAACCCAGAACTCCTCCAGCCAAGGGCATGAGAATACATGATTGGAACTTTCTTTTTGACCATATTCAAGGGGCCAGGTATCTCCAACTGATCTGTCATACTTGTGTCTAACAGCATTTGTATGAAGGCTTTGATATAGTGCCAGCCATCTAAAAATTTTGATCTTACTAGCTGCATAGTTCTTCCAACTGCTTTGGTAGATTTTAGCTAGTGTTTTTCCTCACAACCCCATAATCGCTTGCCCCGGACTGTTGTCCAATAGAGCTTTGTAGATATCATAAAGCCGACATTAAAGCCGTGCATATATTTCCGAGGATGAGTAAAGGGCGGACAATCATTACGTCTTTGATTAAAATCAAAGGAGGGATGCGAGAAAAAAAATTGATGTCTCGACACCAAGCATCCATTTCGGGGAGGCCTAAAGCAAAGTAATGCTTGATTCCATGCGAATTATTCTCCTCATGAGGGGAGGAGTCGAGAATTTGGTGTGGTTTGGAAGAATGCAGTCGGTGAAGGTATTTAAGGGTGTGACTGCCTACAGGATAGGATTTTGAATCAATTTTAGAGCAGGAGAGGGGCTATGACTGTGAATTGTCCTCCATACCATCTTCCCTGCCAAGGCTTGTGCTTGAAGGAAAAGGTCTTTACATCCTAGTCCTTCTTTTGATTTTGGTTTTATAACATCAACCCATGCAACCTTGTGTGAACCCTGCCAGATAAATCTCCTTATGGCACTCTCAATGCTGTTGTATGATGCTTTGTCTGCAACAATGGCTGAAGAGAAATACACGTGAGAGCTAGCAATGACAGAGTTGGCAATTTCCACTCTGCCAGCTAGTGAGAGAGATGAAGGGTAAAGCAAAAGCTTTTTTTTATTATGTTTACCAAAGGTTCCCAAAGTCCATGGTGTCTTTGTTTAAAGGCGAGGCCCGAGACCAAGAAGTTTAGTAGCCATGTTTCTTCCAAGCACTTTTATCCCCAAAATATCTGTTTGATTTCTCTCACTGACAATAGAACATTTGTCTTTGTTAAGCTTGACCCTAGACACCTCCCCAAAAGATTCTAAAGCCTCCACAAAATTTTGTAAACGCTGATCATCCTCCTTCAGAAGCATATTGCATATTGCAAAATAACAATTGCATATGTCATCAGCATATTGCATGATAACAAAAGGTTCACCAGAGTTAGGAATGTTGAGAGCTTGAATTTTCCCCATGTTATACAAATGAAAAGCCAGCTTTGTGACCATTTTTACAACAATTAGGAAGAGGTAAGGTGCGGGAGGGGCAGCCTTGTCTGACACCCCTTCTATATTCAAATATCTTGGTGGGAGTGCCATTGATAATTAATGCAAAGGAAGCAGTGGCATTCATTTTCCATACCAAATTGTAAATATCATCTGAAAATCCCAGATGGCTCATGGCTCTCTTTAGAAATTCCCAGTTAATTGTGTCATAAGCTCTTTTGAAATCCAGCTTCACCAAAGATACAATTACGTCACGATAGTCTATTCGGTGAAGACCTTCATTAGCCCCAATAAAATTGTCCAAAATATTCCCAAGGGAGGAAAGCCGACCCGACATGTACTTATTATCTCCTGGAGAATTGGTTTTAGCTTGTTGGCTAAAAGTTTTGCCACAATCTTATAGGTTGTGTTTGTCAAAGTAATAGGTCTCCAGTTTCCAAGTGGGAATAAGGGCTATCTGACCTGCATTGATTGTTGGACTCATGAAATTTGCTTTCCACACCCCTTGAAAAAAGTTTAACAAGTCTACTTTCATAGAATTCCAGAACTCCACATAAAATTGATTTTGGAAGCCATCCAGAACTGGTCTTTTCCTGTGTTCCATGGATTTTAAAGTATCGTGTATCTCCTTTTCCTGTGGGACTTCCATAACCTCTTTCTCATTAATCACAACTTGTTTCCTGGGAATTGCATCAAAAAATTCATCCATTTTCTTGTTGTCAACCTTTTTTTCAGCCAATAACTTCTCATAAGCGTCTCTAAAATATGCTTCAAAATCCTCCGGCTTGTCCAAGGTTTTTCCAGCGGGAGTAGTCACCTTAACAATCCCATTATTTAACAATCTGCTTTTTGTTGATCTAAAGAAGAAGGCAGAGCTGCTTTTATCCATCTCATTAATGTATTTGCATCTGCTCTTAATTGTTAAGGTTCTAGCTTCATTTTCCTTAATGATCTTGACTTTTCTTTCCAAGTCTTCCTCCTGAATTTGAAGCTCCATATTGTCCTTGTTCTTGAATAAAAGCTCTCTAATTTCCCTTATCCTGCTATAAACCTTTTGTTTTTCCTTTCTCCTCTGCTCATTCCATTTTTTACCCCAATTCTTGACCCATCCTTTTACCAATTTCATTTTCTCAAGAAAACGCTGTATGGATGATGTTCGAGGCAGGGGTTTTTTAATCCTAGTAGTAATGATTTATGCGAGCCCATTGTATGGGTCCCATGACCTATTGGTCTCGTGGGCGTTAAAAATTTATTCTATTCTATTCTATTCTCCACTTTATGCAAAGAAGAGTAGTACTCTTTAAATTCATTACAAAAAGTCTTGTTCTTAAGTAGCTCAGTATTAAACTTGAAGGGATATGGAGCTTGATAGGGAAGGCTATGAAGGGAAGTATCCCAACTTGATAGCTCAGTATTAAACTTGATGGGGCTTCCTCCTTTTCTATTAATTCCATGAGTTCCTGATGTAGATCAGGTCCATCTTTTAGGTCCCCTTTATCTGGAGAAGAGAACTCCATTCTATTAGGAGTAATGGGAGAAGTGTTGGATTTCTCACCCTGGAATAGTATAGTCCCTCCAGTTGACTTATCCGGGTCAGTTAAGTCAGGATATTCATTGACTCTTGGATAAATGGGGTCCACAATCATTAAACTATTACTCCTTTGAAGATGTGCAGGGATCACCACTAATTTAGGGTCATTTTCAATGTCAGCTTTCATTTTCCCTTTATTCTGGATAATCACTTGGCCCATTGGACTTATAAGGTTTACAGTTTGACTCTGAGTCAAAACTGTATCTTGGCCAATGGAACTTAGAAGCCCGTTATCCTTAGTACCCTGTTCAACTTCTTGGCCCTTTGAATTGGGACTTACAAGAATCTTGAACCGATTCTCCATGTTACTATTACGCTCCTTTTTCTCCATTCTCTATGTTTGTCTTCTATTTTCATTTAGATCGGCCTCAAATTTTGTTTATTTTTCTTTTTTTTTCTTCTTTTTTGGATTCTTCGGGCACTCCCATTGAGATTCTTTTTTCCATTTTTCCTGTTGTTAACAGGGGTCCAGTCACCCTCCACTATTTTCTTGTCATCCCCTCCCCTGGCTAAGGTGTTGGCATGAGTCAGATTTACAGTATTAGCAGACCATGTGCCTTTTGCATACCCCGCCCCCATGTAACCTAAGCCCACAGATATTGCATGGAATGGGCAGCCCAAACCAATTAAAATAGAGTTTCCTTGGATTATCAAAGAAATCCAGATATTCTATGTGTTTGGGTATGGGTTTCAGGATGTCCAATTGAACCCATACCTTCGGGGCCCTTTCAGGGATGATTTCACAGCCAATGTAATCACCAATGTCCTTGAAGAGCAGCTTGAGTACATCTTCATGCCAATAAATTGGGTTTAACCCTTGAACAGAGACTGAGGCAGGATGGAACAATTGGCTCAGGTTCTGTGGGTCGAATTTAGGATTCTATTTCTGAAAGTAGAATTGGGTATTGGCCATGAATATTGTGCCTTGTTTTAGCAGGTGTATTATCATTCTCTCATTCCCACATTCTACCACAAAAAAAGGAAAGTCTAGCCAATAAATCCCGTTAATCCCCAACCCCCCTGGCCATTTTACATATCTCATTTTTTATGTTCATCAGTTTGACTCCTTCATGCCGAATGTATCCTATCACTGCTTTATGTTCCAGTTCCTTGAGTTTAGCAGGTATCACAGCATGTTTGAGGTTAGGAATACCTCGAAATTCCGGTATACTTTTCTCCTTTTGTCCCTGGATCATACGCCTCTGTTCTTCGTTAATTTGATCGAGAATAGGTTGGGAAACTTGACTCTGCATCCTTGCAACTGGAACCCCTTTCTGCAATCGCGTCATCGGTCGGTTCTCCCCCAGTGTTCTAGTATCAATCAGAAAATCTCCTACTGTGACTATGTTCCCTGTCCTTCCTTTCCCCAAGAATGTAATTGATATCAATGATAGACTGCTGCTGTTGATTTGATAAGCTTCTAAAAGTTTTTTCAAATTCCGTCCATGCTTTGTCCATTCCTTTCCTGTAACATTCCTGTCCCTGTTGTCCCATATGTCCATTCTGTTCCCGATCCAAGCCTTTGACATTCCTGCTCTGTTCCCTGTTTCTGTAATAAACTACAGAAACTTTACAAACTTATTTGAAATATAAACACGAATCCATGTTGCTACACAATGAAAATGTCTATGACAAATGAAATGGAGAGCCAAAGAGTACTCTCACTAGTTGCAAGGCAGATCTACATTTAAATAGAAAGACATTTGTTCTACATGGAAATATTTTGAGCATTCTACTTGGATGCAAGACAAAACATGGGCACTGCAAAACCACAATCTATCTGCAATGTAAGCTAATACACAATAGAACAAAGAGCAATGACTTAAATAAAGAAAATCATCATAAGTGACTTATGAGTCTCTGATGAGCTTCTTTGAGCTTTTCCCAGTTACCATGAAGACATATTAGATGAACTAATCTATGATGTTGATCATATGTTATGAACGTCTTCTAGACCTAATAATGTTCTCATAGATATCTTAGCTACATGTGTAGTTGTTGGCTATTCAGAGCTCGAGCACACATTCTTCTCTTCATATGACCTAACCACTGTACATGGCATTCATCCACATGCAGGAGTTGGGTACATTTTAGTCCTACTAATTAATGCCCTCCATGATAATTTTGTACAACAAATAAGCTGAAATACAACTATAAGAGCAAAGACAGGAATAAAATCTCAACGGGTAAGCAGACCCTCCGAGTGAAACATCATGCCTAAGCATAAGAGCGCATGTCTAAATACTCCTCAAAGATCAATCGCCTCTTACGAGGGGCAAGTGAAGAATAATGGTACGACTTAGCAATGTAGATTAATGTCCTAATCTTCACAAGGATTCATGCATCTAGTAGCTAGGTTATCCCATAATCTCTTTGTTCTTCTCCACATTTTGGTAGCAAACATATTTAGGCTCAACTTTGATGGGTATTTTCTATGAAATAAAGTGTTTGGGAATTCAACATTTCGAAGTTTAACTTGACTTTGTGATAGGGCAATAAAATTAAGGACCTTTGAGTTTCTAACAAATTAACCTATTTTTTGAAAGTAAAACATTTTGCAATTTTTTCAATACGATCAAGCGGCGTGAACTAGTAGGAAAACTATTGGAAAAGCTAAATTTCGAGATCAATAATTTTTGTTAGACAATTTTGACCCAAAAAAATTACTTGTTCCTTCCTAAAATGCTCAAAAAAACCAATTTGATAGGTTGTTGAGTTGTGTTGCTTGAACATCCAAGAATTGAGGTGCAGAAGCCCAGAAAATATGCAAAAGTTTTATTCCTAGCCAAAGGTCTAGGATTCTTGATCTAAAATTTAACGTCCAAGATTGTCTCCCACCTTTGCTTCAAACAACTCATATCTAGTTGGTTAGATCCAAGTATCTGATTACAAGGAGCCCATGTGATATATAGAATGTACTCATGATGTAATGATGAATAGAATGACGTCCTTCAATAAATAAAAATGTTCTTCTATTCTATTCTATTCTATTCATAACTGAGAAGCACATTTATTGTTTTGGCAGCCACAATGCATGTCCTTATTCCTTGATGCCTTAAATCTAAGCTTGGAAACATTGTCAGTTCTGGAGCCACAAGATTACATAGGGACATGAGGAGGAGCAGGCCAGGGACTTGATGTTGTTATGAACCATAAAATAATGCTTTGAAGGTGCTACTGTTAAAAATTTCAATTGTTTATTTCCATAAGCTCATTGAATCCCACACCCACATTAGTGTAGTGGGAAAGGAATACAAAAGTCAACAAACTATCATGAGGACCTTAATTTGGTCAAGTTAGGATACCGTCAAAAGCTAAAAGGTATTTATGAATTGGTGTTCAATGGTCGCCACTCCAATGGTCTGAGTTGGGTTTGGAACTACTACAAAACGCAAAATTTCATGGCTAAAGAAGATGCACATAAATTTATTTCCTACCTAGATGAATTTTAGATGCTTCATGGTATGTGTTCGATAATTATTCTTTTCTGGCCATCGTGGATGGTTCGTCAAATCTTATTGCATAAATGATAATGATTTTTTTGAAAGGATATATTTTGCAGATAATTTTTATTGATTAATTGCTTATTTTGCTGTCATAATTAAAATGCACCTCAACAAATGTTAACAATGTTTACTAGTTGTATACACATTCCCCCCAATTGAATCCTACGTATGTATAATCCTATATATGTATAATGTAATGTATATACCTAAGGATTTAAGTAAATTGCAAATATTTCCATCATGGTGCTCTTAAAGTTAAAGAGTATTACTTTTTATAGTTGCCAGTTGCCTCTAGTTACTTGTGCTTTGGATTTGGAGATATCGATGGAACCTAAAAAACTGTGCAGCCAAAATGACTTCTTGGTCTCCTTTGATGCTCCATCACTTTGTTTTGCTCCATTTTTAAGGCAAGTTATTGTTGAGTAGGACCCCAACAGTCTTCATCTTATAGTAGGACATTTAAAGCTCTCGTCTTTTTCTATTTGACAAGTCTAAATTTGTAGGATGTAGAGTACACAGTCTACAGAATCACAAGTGAGAAGATGCATTTTTTATTTACCTACTCGTCTACAGTCTTGACATGTACATGTACCTTTTTTTCTTAATTTGTTACCAGGCTGTCATTTCTCAACATCCCTCCAAATCAAGTTGCATAATCAAAAGTATGGTGTCATCTTTATCTTCTGCAACATCACGTGAAATTAAACCCCCTCGCCTTAAAAAAGGAAATATGGGAATTCTCAAACTGCAACTATACAGAATAGAAAACAATGCCTACTTAATTTGTGTACAAGCCTTCAGAATCTGGAGACTGTGAATGGTGACAATCCACTAGATGAATACTTTTTTATTTGTCAGATATGATGACCTGTTGTGCCTTGCATATTGAATCCTAATATAAACTTTTATGACCCTATCAAATTTATGTCAGAAATTGAGAAGACGAACATGACTATGTTAATTAGTAAAAACGTGGAACATGTGTTTACGCATATTTTGTGATGGTGACAAGGTATAAGTTCAAAGCATATGTTGTCGTCATGAATACAACATTCAAATTATATCATCATGACGTAGACAAGGTGATGCTTAGGATGCCATAATGCATTATCTTAGAAAATTAAGGTCCTTTACCATTAAATCATACATCTTCTCAATTCAATTCTATTCAATCTTGTCCTACATCTACACAGATTACAACTTCAACCGAGGGGAGGGGGGTCATAATCTTTCGATGTTATATAGTAAGATGTAGGGCCTTCATTGCTTTTCGCAAAAAATAAGAATAGAATAGCAACTACAACCACTTGAGACCAACAATACTATCATTGATCAATGGGTCCTCCTCCCAATCACTTAACATCTAGTGAAGAACTCGAGACCTACTTGTATCTAAACTAGTGTGGTCGACTAGAGCAAGGGTATGCATAAGGTTGATGCATGCATATTTCAAATATGGTTCGGAATTATCTATTTTACATGACTGGATTTAGAAAGAAAATGAAATATGAACTAAGATCAATTGGAAAAATCTCTTCAAATACAAAAACTATAAAAGGTCGATAGATAAGACTATACTAAAATAACACCAACTTTCGCACACACCTTTGAGAATAAACAACATAGATCTTTGGTCTTCCCATGAACCTTAAAATCAATTCAGTTTGATTCAATTCTTAACCCCACCAAAATATTATTTCTAATACATTTTTAACATAAAGTCTTGTTGGGAATAGTCATTATAATATGTCTAAGCAACCAATAAAAACTTCTTTTGGACTAGAAAATAGTAGGGCTAGATTGCTTAGAGTACTCAAAATAATGTTTGTATTGCTAATTGTCATGCATAGACATTAAAAGATGCAATTTAATTCAATTTAGTATTCCAAAACTTTTATCACACTAGCTACTTGTTGATGTTGATATTTTTCCGTAGGTAAGGGGCTTCTTCGTGGACATGGGCATGGGATAAGCTACTTCATCCTAAAGTAGTACTTTAGTGGCATATTCTCTATAGGTGTCTCCGAAGTTAATGTGCCTGTCCACAAGATTGACCCTAGACTGCCGATCTTTGTCTATTACGCATAGCGACCATTGAGCATTGATTCTTCCTATATAGCCTCCTTAGACATTGTATGGGATCGCATTGATCAGGAGCCCCCGGATCGTTATTCGATCGGACGAGCGCCTATATATGTGCTCATCATTCTTGTGGCTAGTTATTGGCTTCTCACAAAGAAATCTCTTTTCTTGTCCATTGCTTTTTCCCTTCCTTCCGATCTTTTCTTGTCCATTGCTTTTTCCCTTCCTTTCCAGATCCTTTTTTTTCGCCCTATGATGATCGAATGCCTTTCCCCGCGACTAACGATAATTTTCTTTTAAACTTTTACATATGTTTGTAGCAAACATCCGCTCGATTCCTCCGTTCTTTTGTGATCTTCATTGTTGCCTTCTAGGAGCTCATACTCTACATTAGATTGATCCATGTATGCTTTTCTATATGCACTTTGGAAAAGCGGCCACAAAGATGAGCATATTTGGTAATTTTTCCTTGATTAAGTACCTTTGTGATGGGCTTCCATGTATCCGCCTCCAAGGCAAATTGTGCAGAGTTTCTTATGGTGGCTTTCTTTTCGGCAGTTGTAAATCATTGCTTAAGGCTTCATGCATGGATTTTTCGTTCTAGCATTTTATTACAAGAGTGAACAGGAGCATCCATCGGGTAACCATGTTGTTGGATTCATACATGTTTTCTTTTTTCCAAAATCTGAGTACAAGCAAACTACAGGAGCATCGGTGCCTCTCGTTGTTGGATTTAGATTCATGCATTACCGCATTGTTGGATTTAGATTCATGCATTATTAGGTAAGATAATTCTATTGTTGGATTCGTGCATGCTTACATGAGGCGACCGCGTAAGCATCCGGTGACTCTCCGTTAGATTTAGATTCATACATTATTTTGTTATTGGATTTAAGTTATGTTAAAAATTGTCATCCAAACAAGAGCTAAAACTCACAAAATTGGGGCCAACCCTTGATATCGGATTCCTAGACGGATGGTTCATTAGAGATATTGTTGCATCGAATCAGTTGTGGGTGGACGGATTTGTTCCTAGTTTTTCATGGTTTCATCATTGCAGCAAGTTTTCCTTAATTCTTTGTCTTATGAGATCTAGTAATCCCATCTTGCTTGAGCATTTTAGGATCTGTTTCATTTCCTTTGATCTCGCAACGCGTAACCACGTGTTTTCTTCATTGTAGAGCTCTTCCACCGGATTCGCTTCTAAACCATCCAATCCGCCATGGCTCGGCCACAAGATCGGTGAAATATGGCCTTTCACTTGTTTGATCGGGTTTGGAGCACACGCCATTTGTTGTATTTTTTATACAAGTTGAATCAGGTCGATTTCCTTTCTAGGTTTGCTTTTTCAATGATTATAAAGACCTTCTTTAGGCTATTGTTTTTCTCGACATATTTCTTTTGCATTGACCGCTTCCCATAAGAAGCATTTCGATTTGAATTTATATGTGGGTCCGATTTGAATTTTCTATACGGGTTGTGGTTAGATTTGTGTCCATTTTAGTTATGGAGTTTCTTTGACATGTCGCTTTTGGATTTTATAGCAAGGTTTGAGAAATGATCGGGTGGTCACATTATATGTGGTTATGATTTATGGATGATTCACATTGTTTTTTAAGATTCATTAGATTTTGGCATATTCCTACAAATATGGCAGATCTAGGGTCCACACATTTACACATCACACCTCAGATACCAAGGCTCCCTCAAGATATGTGTATGTACGATAAAAATACGCACAAGAATGGGGAATACAGATTCACGAACCATCGCAAAGGAAGAAAGAAAATATTTTTCCCGTCTTTTCCTCTGACGAATCCAAACACCTTCAACAAGCCAAGAAATTCGCCCAAGAGAAATCTGTGCACGCACTTCTCCTTACCCTTCGTCTGCCACTTTTTCTTCTTCTGCTTCTTCACCCTCTAACCTCTCCTCTCTTCATCGTACTATTTGTGGTCGTTTCTGCCATACTGCCAAAAACTGTTTTCGTCGGTAGTTCTTCCATAATGCAATTCCCCCTTTTCCCCACATTTTCCTCACGCCGGTTCCTCTCAACCCAATACCATTGATGGCTCCTTCCTCCCTCCCCCAAGACAAGCCATCCGCCCTTCTTCCGACTGCGTTGCTCGCTCTTGGTCTTCTTAAGTTAACGGTTTTTGTCGGTTCCCTCACCACGTGTTGTATTTCATTCACGGTTATCAATAAAGAATATTGTTTTATGACGTGTCTTTTCTTGCATTGTCAAGTTTTTACTTATCCTTTACCCCATCTCCCCTTTGATCATGTTGTTCTTGATGCCCACTATGCCACCTTGTCTGTCTCCGGGCGTCTCTTCGCGTCTTTACCTTTCTGGCGCTCTATCTCTGCAAATTTCCTCGTCTTGTCTTGGATCCAACATGGCTATGCTCTCTCTTGGGCTCATGGACATCCACCTCAACCCTTTATTCGCCCGAATCTTTCTTCTCTCTCGTCACACATTCCTTTTGCTCGTTCTGCCATTCGCGATCTCCTAAGTTCTGGTGCTATCATGCAAGTTCCGTCACATCCTTTTTTCTTCTCATCCCTAGGCGTTGTGCCCAAAGGAGACCCTTAAGTTTCGCTTTTGATTTCGGATTTACGCTTATCTTAACTCTTTTTTATCCTGATTTCCTTCTTTTCGCTATGAATCTCGGTCCGATGCTTTGGTCGTTTCTTCAACTACATGATTTCTGGTTGGCTAGAATCGTAAAGTTCAATTGGTCCTTAAAGGTACTACTGCCTAATTGAGAAAAAAGGGTAAGTAACTATTTCATTATTATTTATCATATCTCCGTGCTCTACATACCAATGCATTTTATCAACAATGCGCATTTAAATTCACAATCCTTTGTCATGAAAACTCACAAAATAAAATTTTAATCAACAAAGATATCTTACGTAACAAGGGATATTGGAACATATGCTCATGTTAATGTCGCTTTAACGGTGTAGTCAATTGCGATACCTCTTTCAACTTCTCAAGATGGTGAAATGTCTACCAAAAGAAGTATATTGCGCGGCTATGCAGAAAGGTGATAGGTATATTTCAACATGTCCCCGCGAATTCAACAGCCTACTAAGATCCGCCCCTCGCATCAATGGATCTTCCAAAAGCCGGGCTTTAGCTCTTTTCATTTTCATTCTCAAAGTTCGCAAAAAGAGAGGCTACTAATAATTTCCCCAAGGCTCAATAGTCTGTTTAACCTGAAAAATGCCACCCAAATGAGGAGAAATTTGCTCACCTCATGCTCTTTAATCGATCAAGTTTATCAATGCATGCGCCCGCTAGTTTTCAAGATATTCGCAAACCCGATTTGGAAACAAATGGGTAAAACAACATCTTTCTTTTTGTTATTATCTCTAGCCCTCCAAATGGCATATTCACTTCCATACTCGACACTAATCTATGCCTTACATTCAAGATATTTCAAGCATATTTTGCAAACCTCATCATTAGAGTTTTTTTGGATCACTTATTGTCCCAACCTCGATGCCAAGATGGAAATCGTGCCAATGAGAATGCGGGGAGGGGGGGAGGGGGCTGCATGTGCTTTTCTTCATCCATGCGCCTTCCCATGCCAGTGTCGCCAAGGTACAGTGTTCTAAGATTATCCCACCTCCACCGGGCCTGGAGGTTCTGGCATGGAAGCAATAATTACAAATTATTCTCATTTGAATTACCACCCAAATGTTGGGGTATCTATAAGTACCCTCCCTCCCCCTCCTCAACGCCCCCTTCCGTCTTTTCGCGCCTCTCCATCCGTGTTTGCTAAGTTTCAATCCTTCTAGTTCTCATGAGCTCATCCGATTAATTGCTTTGATCTAATTAATTTGCCGGTTCATTTCAGATGGCGATTACCTATGTCACACCGGTGAGAACGATTTCGCTACTTCAATATATTTTTTGGGAGCTTCATTACAATCCCGACCGCCACTCAGAGGTCCTCACCCGTGATCAAAGGCGGGAGAAATGTTATTTCACGCCATTGGAAGGCTATTGTTGTCGGGTTCGAGGTGAGAGGGGAAGTATATATCAAGGTCGACACCTATACACACCGATAGACATGAGAAAAGAAAAGATAAGATCTCGACGTAATTTCCCCGAGCTTCAGGCTAATTGTGAGTTTCATTATATCCGCAGCTAATCTGGTCATTCATTATATTTTGAAGAAATCAACTAATTGGGTTTCGTATCTCGTGGCTCAGATTTCGATGTGCCGGACTGGAACCATCGAAGTTCTATCACAAGCATCTTCCGTGCTTTCTATTATGATATTGATCCTTGCTTTTTGAAGGTCAAACGAAGTGCGTACCAAGGGAAAGGGGATTTGGTTCTTAAAATATGAGTATTATCCTCGAAAGGCAAAATTGTGGACTTACCATTGCCCCCATTATCACAAATTTTAGTTCCCGCCCAATGGATTCCATTCTCTGTTTTTGCCAAGTCGAAATTGTCACGAAGGTGAAATTTTCAAAGTGCTTTGAAGGAGAAAGGTGGAGTCCGTGGACACGGAAAGTAAATGTACCCATCGATATGTTTATTACGCTATTTAAGAATGTCGAGAATGTCAAGAAGACTTCAAAAAATGTTTACCGTAAGTGATTGTCATTGTTTTCGGATGACATTTTATGTGATGAATGGTCATCCCGCCCGCATGAAGGAGTTGAGAAGGTACAAAGGCGTGATAAAGAAAGAAAGCGCTCGAATCGTATTGTATTCGAAAAGCAAACAGTTTACATTACCTTCAAATACAGAAGATGGAGGGAAGTAAAAGAAGGGAGCAGATGGACGTGGGTTCCAGTGGAACAAGACGATGCTGATGGTACCCATTCTGCGGTCATTGACATTGCTATCTTCAAAAGTGGTCAATTGTTTAAAACCTTAAAAGTCAAAGAAGCATGGTCTTTATTTGATGTAAGAATTATTTTGGAATCAGAATGTGACTTAAACGTCTTCCATTTTTTGGTGGATGGTGTCAAGGTAGGAAAACGTAGGGAAGAGTTGTATACAACAAAGCTCAGATGCCTCCCCGTTGTATTTTCTTTAAGTGAAAACAGTTAAACAAATAAATAACAATGGTGTTACCGGGTTCAAATCCCGTTGTTGTTTGCCAATAACTTATATCCTTTTGCAAAGTTAGCACCGCGGGCCACCCGGCGTAAACATGTGGAGTTCGTGGTAGTCGTGTTGCATAGTTTTGCACCGCGGGCCACGGTGTAGTATGTTTTGCGCTTAACATAAATTTGGCCTTCTTTTTCGGCAAAATATCGCGACCGCGGGCCACGGTGCAAATAATACCTTATTGTTGTCTTTGGCGTTTATATTTGTTTCAAGACCGTGTTAATTGCGGCACATATTTCATCGGGACACTTAAGACATTTTAGTTTCGCTGGCCGCGGAGCTCGCAGCACTTACTTTGTAGGTGATCGGTTTTTATTGCACTAAAGGAGGCGCTACAATTCCGCAATGTCAAACGGCAGGTCGAGAAAGTTTGGGAACAGTTCTGTGCATGGTATGACCAGATCGTCGAAGGAAGGAAGCAGAGTATCTACCGTCACACCCCGATGAGTTCGCCAACAAACCGAAAACCCTAGACGCTTAATCGGTGTAGTCTACAATAACTTCTGCCTAATGGTAGATATAATCTCGAGGCTAACAAACACATTGACGGTATGGTCAAGACATTCAGAGTTTCATGGTCGGGCGTAAACCGGCGCCGGCCTTTCCCTCGACCGAAGATTGTATTGAGTCTAAAGTCCTTTCTCCAAGCTTTTTCCCAAAGGTGACCAAGATAAGGTTCAAGGTCGCTCAAGAGACCGCAAACCGACTTATGTGAGAAGGATGGGAAGGATAATTTATATCCATTGACATCATGTTTGCTACTTACATGATATATACGGGTGCCCACCAATGATAGGAAGGTGAAGGCTATTGCGTAATCTCACCACCTGTAGAGGAGGTATTTGATGCAAGTAGAAAGAGCAGAATTGGTGGAAAAGCTCGACGAGGACGAGGATGAAGACGTGAGGAAAGCATGAAGAGAATCTTGATAGATGGGGTGTCACGGAAGCCTTGCCGTTAACATAGGAGGGAAGGACTATCTTCTTCTCCACGATATATCTTCCATTACCGGGTTTGAGGGAAGATGAGGTCCTTGGACAAATCTATGCTTTCGTTGTTGGTCTAGACGACTTCATTGACTTCGAGCCGGAAGTGCCTAGGGACCTGCACGATCTCTTAACCGATGATGGAACTTCAATAGCTCCTGAGAATGCTTTTGATAGAGTTCGAGATGGCGTAAATGGGCTTGAAGGAAGTCTCGTATAAAGTTCGAGGCGCAGTACATCGTAAGCTAAAAAAGATAGTGCAAAACAAGTATCAAAGAGCGAATCAAGCTCTTCAAGGTCGTCCATCAACATTTCTACCAAAGGGGTTATTGCATCTGATGAAGTGGAGGTAAGCTACGATAAGTTTGCTTATTTTGTTAAATGCCTAAGAACGATTGTTTATTGCAGAGATTTTGTGGACGATTTTTGCGCGCATTACATGACAGAGTTACCCCTTGGCAGAGATGCAAGTATCGCCCACTATATGGGCTACCTTTATAAGGGAGAGATCGCTGTGTTCCATTCTAAGTACAGCCCATATCGACCAGAAGAGGTCTTGAAACTCAAGGCCCTCTCGTTGATTGGTAATCACATCCCATTATCTCCCAATTCGATCGAAAGTAGTGCCGTTAGGAGAGATATCGCCACACATATTTTTGGTGGCTTTTAGTATGTATTCTATGGCTGCAAGAGACGCATTGGCCTTGTCCCGGCGTGGATAAGGCTACAATTCGGACCGACTTCGAAGAGAGGGAGCCCTGTGATTCCTCGCCTTTATGTACCGTTGGATGCCGGTCCGCAGGAGTCCGAATTGAAGAAGTCAAGTGTCCGATGACTTACATGTTTCTAAGAAAATGAAGTTGTAACCATTGTCAATTAATGCAAAGACTTGTTTGAAATCTCTATTCTTGTTATATCGAACATAAACTTCAGTTTCATTTTAATTTGTTTTACGCTTCTATTTTACTTGCAGACCGCGGGCTACCTGCGCGTAAGACCGTGTTATGCGGTTATTAACTAACCAATATTCGCACCGCCGTACCTGCGGTGCGAAAATGACTATTCCACATTTCATGCGAAGCTCTATTTTCGACCGCCGCCACGGTGCGCTAAAATAGCGCTCCAACGTTTTTGAGTGTGCAATTTCGCGACCGCGACTACACAATCGCTAAGAGAATGGTTATCCTGAATTTAGAATCTACATGTAAGGAAAATGGCCAAGAGCTTTCCAAATTGAAAATGTGCGGTAAATAGATGGATCATATGTATCTATCTCTTATGGTTACATACTTATAACTAGCTTAATGTCCGAAATATTCTAGTAAATGTAATTTAGAACTCATATAAGAAGCATAGCATACATAAATGCGTAAGATCATTAGGTAATCGGGACCATCATGAGCAGGTAGTTGAGTGATGAAGGTGGATAACAACACGATAAACCCCTTTGGAAGAATGATTTCGACCCTCCGCTACTCCTTCCAGCCCGTGGATCAAGGGGATACCCTCCGAGAACATCTATAAAGATCATTATATTTCATAGTGCAAGTAATGGAGTCTATAGGCAAGGTAGACCCCCGTAATAAGAATAACCGTGCCGAGACATAGCAAATGGATGCCTTCTCCATTGAATAAATGGAGCTGTACTTATATCGAACAAAATTATTGACATGCACTTTAGCAAAGATTATTGGTTATATATAATGAGCATAATGTACAAAATACACGATCATGAACTCTTCAAATAAGTATTGACAATATGATCCGGATGACAAGTATTAATTTAGGGGACTCTTTCGAGTCATTGTCACGAGCACCCCGCTGATCTTTTCTATCATGTACATTTGATGCTCTCTATTCCATATTAGATGGATGATAACATCGAAGGGATCAGGATAATAGCGAGGATTGAGAGCGGCAGTGGTCATCCAGTCTTCCATGGGTATTTCTCGCTCGCGACACTGCTTGAAGTTTTCGTGATTCATCTTGCAGGTAATGGAATCACGTTCAGGACCAGAATGAGACCACATGGCTAGATGGAGGCCAATGTTGCTGCACTCGGCAATTTGATGTATATTTATACCCACCAAAATTATTGATGGTATGTACCCACCAAAATTATTGATGGTATATACATAGAAATTATTGGATTATATACATACTTGTATGGTACTCGTATAATGGCATATATACCTGATTTCTCTTTAAATAGGCATCTATGCCTTCATTGTCTTTGCCAATTTCCCCCTCTTGTCTGCTTCTTGTTTGCTCCTTGCCTCTTGTCTGCTTCTTGTCTGCTTCTTTGCCTCTTTCCCCCTCTTGTCTGCTCCTTGCCTCCCTGTCTGCTCCACTAATTTCTTGCCTGCTCCACTAATTTCTTGCAAATGGTAACTTTGCAAGAACATCCTCGCTGGGCTGATTCGGAATACCTGCAAGCATGCGGCAGAAATACGTGCACTTTTGATGATTTTTTTTGCAACTTTTGGGAGCATCGATGGCGTCACGGTCCAACCACAGAGCTTGCAAGGCAGCTGAGCAACTTCATTATCGATCGCTATACTCGTCATCTCCCTCCACTGGAGGAGATCAATTCAAGTCAGGCAAGGTTCACTCTAAGTGCTTTGGGACTTCTTGAACCCCCCTCAGATTTAGAAGATAGGCTAGAACAGTTGAAGGACATGCTTTTCCATGGTTTCATGGCCTACTCTCTGGATCAGTATGCGCCTCTGGTCATTCCTACTAGTGAGAAGAATAGGATTTATATCCTCATTGAACTTTACAACCTCCATTACAAATCTTTTGTGGATATTGGTAAGCTCCTATTCCGTTCCCTTGACTTCAACATCCTGTGGTTACTGTCTAAATTCCCCACCTGGGATACAATTCCTTGGGATACACGTGAACTATGGCTACATAGCACACAGCACATAATACGTACATATCACAGGTGAAGATACTCCATTGGAATATGTGTATAAGCTGGTATAAAGATTTTCATAGAAATTAAGTATATAAGCAAGTGATTCCCGTGTAATTAAGTAACATCCTTTTCTTATCATGTATTATGTTGGCAATCTTACACTTTTAGTGTAATTGAATGATATCTTCTATCATTTTCCTTGTATTTTTTCATGTGATTGTTCTATTTGTCGTCATATTCGGCACCGTAGCCATGGTGCGAAATCGCTTCAGTTACAAATTATTTAAGGGCCTATTTCGCACCGTGGCTACGGTGCGAAATACATAGATCCCGTTTTGTTACCACCACCGAATGGTATAATACTTCAGCATTATTGGTATTATTCTTCATCATTCTTGGTATTATACTTCAACAGTATTAGTATTATACTTCAACATTATTGGATTCGTAGCTATAAATTCTTTCAGCTTGCTTTCACTTCTCACCTTTCTTCCATGTTTTCACCTTGCTTTCACTTCCTGGTCTTTGGTCTTCCTTGTTCCTTGCTACTTGATCTTGATGCTTGTTCTTCGCTACTTCATCTTGTTCCTTGCTCTTGATCTTGCTACTTCATCTTGTTCCTTGCTCCATGATCTTCCTTGTTTTTTGATCTTCTTGCTCCTTGATCATCCTTGATCCTTGCTTCTTGCTACTTGATCTTGATGCTCCTTGCTACTTGATCTTCGTGCTCCTTGTTCTTTGCTACTTGATCTTCGTGCTCTTTGCAAATTATTGGACCGAATCCTCCATGGGCCACTCCAGAAGGCCTGCAAGCATGCCCCAGACATTCTGTGCGGCCTGAAACTGATGAGCTATTTGATCATTTCTTGGAGTGGAGGTTGCACCACAGTCCCACCAAGGAGCTTGCAATGGAGTTGATCAACTTCATTCTGGAGCGATTTGATTGTGGTCATGAGCCACTGATGGAAATCAATCCATCTGAATGTTATAGGAGGCTTGCAATGAGGGGAATTCTTGAACCCCTCCTTATTCGACGAGATGCTACAGCCAGCTTGAGGCCTCTTCTTCGCGGCCTTTGGTTATTTCTAGCACACTCTCCGGATCAATACATATCGAGTTCATTCATGAAATTTGTAAGGGACGGATGTATGGCCTTATTAGGGGCGCACTACAACGAGTACAATGGTTTTGTGGAGTTGGGTCCGCTCTTCTTCCGTGAGTATCATCATGTGGAATTACTTTTTCTAATGACTAGGTATCCCATATGGTGGGAAGAATCAGGCTGGGATACGCGTGAGCTCTGGTTTCCTAACCCAGCTGCGTGGGTTAGCCCTCGCAGGGGAAGGGGAAGGGGTTAGAAACCTAGGGGAAGGTTACTTGGACATACTGCCGTTACTTGCCGTTCTCTAAATGTTCTCTAATATGTTAATATATTCTCTAACATGTTAATATGTTCCCTTTGATCTTGTGATTCACCTTCTATGGAATGATTCAATTTCGCGATCAGCGCGCCACGGTGCTTAAATTGCTCGCCCTCACACAAGAACTTACAGAATTTCAAGACCCGCGACCCACAGTGCGAAAAATACCTGCCCTCACAAAGTAATTTACACCCATTTCGCACCGTGGCAACGGTGCATTGTAAGTATACATAGAGAATAGATACAATCAAAATACTTAGCAAGCGATCGTTTCATTAATATAAAACACTTTACATGCCTCGGAAGTAATTTGTCAAGGCAATATCCTGCCTCATTATTGTCACTCTCTTGGAATGCACATCACATTTCACACAGTCTTCGAAGAACTTGACCATGTAATTCTCAGCGGCCTCGTGCAGAGCATCAAGGGCATCTGCAGAGAATCGAGTCACCTCTTCTGGCATTGGAAAACAGTAACCAGCTTTCCGATACCTTGCACCATCCCTCTTCATCTTAGTGTATCTCTCCTGAACCACCTCCTTACATATTCTAGCCATTGTGAGCTTCGGAAGCACCCACTCCACGTGGTTCTGGAAGTGCCGGATTTCCCGAATCCATCTATACTTTGGCTTAAACGGCTGGCCCTTCTTATTCAGCTTAGGAGGGCCTTTACAGAGAACATGTTTCTTCTGCAGCTGCTTATGTCTACTGGATTCCGCGACCTCTAAAGGCTGCTCAATAACAGGAACCACTACTGCATCTGGTACTACGGTTTCAGGTACAACCGTCACAGGTACTGCAGCTGCCTCTTGTAGAACGATATTTTCTTCGATTTGAGCTGTCACAGGGACCTGGATAGGGACACCCTGGTACATAACATTCAGGGGTTGAAATACATTCTGAACAGCAATAGGAACGTTCTGGACAGGCACATCCTCATTCTGAACAGCAACAGGAACATTCTGGACATGCACATCCTGATGGTCATCCTCATGGGGCTTAGCATTCTCATTGTCGGCTCCAAGCAAGTCTGGCCCCTGGTTTATCTCCACCAATCCAACTTCCGGCACTCTACGAGGAAGTCCGGTGATGTAATCTATCTCATTAGCCAGTACAGAGAATGTGTTAGGAGTTGGCGTCAAAGAAGCCATCAACCTGGGCCACACGACGAAGGAATGGAGTGCCTCAAGCAAGTTGTCAGCTCCCATCGAAGGAACAGGCAACTGCGTGTCTGGTGCAACTACCACATCGACGTTAACGACGATGCAATCATCAGGCACAGGAACTCCATGACAGACAGCTGCCTGCACAAAGGTTCCTTCTCCGACTAAATGGCCAGAAGAGAACAGGTAAACACGCCTTGGCTCGGAAGGTATGTCTCTAAAAATCTCCTCTGCGTCATTGGCAACATTCTGAACTACAGCGTCCAGACCTGCTTGATGGATGTTTTCTGGCTCAGAAGACGGTGCTCTGTTCTGGTTGTTAGAAGCACTGACATAGTTTGTGGTGCTGTCCTCGCTGTCTTCCCCATGATGTGTGCGCCCAGACGGCGCCTTCTCTTCTGCTCTTTGGTTGTTGGGATTGTTAGATCCGGCATTACCGCTATTCTGTGCCATTGTCTCTGAACTGTAATGCAACAAATGAGTGGACAAGATTGATAAATCTTATATTATAATGTTTTGGTGCAAGTAATGGACCACGCCCTAAATTCGACGGCCGAGATTTCATGATGCAATCTTAGGGCTAAAAAGTGGCGTAAAAAAGGCTAAAAAAGTAACGTCCAAAAAATATTAAAAAAAAGGGCACGTAAACCCCAAGAATAACCGATTTTAATTTAGGGTTCAATTTAGGCAGATCTGCGAATTAGCCCTTCTCAGAGTTAGGTTTCGGGTTGCTGAATTCTTCATCTGTGATTTTCAGAGAGATATAGGTGTTCCGATGCTTCATGGCAGCGGAGATTCCAGACAAGAAGGAGGAATCTGTGATTTTACAAGATAAACTTGCTATTGTTATCTACATTAGATGGTGATTCTGGATCAGATAGTCTATAAATCCCTTGGTCCGGCTATGAAGGAAATGACAGATGCAGCCACGTTAGGTTAAGGAGGTGGTTGTTGTTTTTTTATTTTTATTGATGGTTTGTTCTTACAGTCACTACCGCCAAGAATGCGAGCTTCCGACGAAGGAGAAGCAGGGGATAATCCATCCCGCCGGTCATGCCTTGGCTGTGGCGGCCTCTCAGAATCCCGCCCTCTGTAGAAGAAACTTAAGAGAGCAAAATAAAGGTAAACAAATCTCACATTCCTTTTCAAATGCCGTTCTTCCCATTTGGGCTGCAAAATCTGGCCTCATACAATAGCAGGTGATACGTAAATCTGCTTTTCTCTACTTGAAATGCTATTTATGTGATGCTTCAGACCATTTTCACGATGTCATGTGGAGGGATAAAACATAAGTAGTAATCTGGAGGACAAGCCAGGATCTGCTGCATTGGCTGCCTCTTTCATTTGAAAGGAAAAGATGAAATGAAAAGTTCTTTGAGAGTCTCATTCTATAAATGCTCATGCCAGACCATTTTGGAATTGTGCTTTGCACATGGGGTTCCAATCCCCAGGCCTATTGTATTTACTTGCAGCTTCAGTGGAGATCTTCCAAAGATGTTTAATAGAGATGTATCTCAAGCACAAATCGTTATTTGAATTTCCTTTCAAGGCTTAATGTGTGGTTAGAATTGCTTGCTTCTATATAACAGTTCCAGAAAAATTAGATGGATGTGCAGCATGCATTGCCTTTTTAGGAATCCTGCCAAACATATTTCAAAAATAGTATCGCAGCAAAAATGAATATTTTTTTTTTTTTTTTTTTTTTTTTTTTTTTTTTTATGAAGGTCTAGTTTGGAATTCTAGACATGTTATATTATATAGAGTCCACTACACGAGTACATCTATTGATTTCCACACATATTAACACGTCGTGTAAATTCTAGGTTTAGCCCTTTGTATGTTATACTTTCTGTGAAAAATGGCTATGTGATTGGAGATGGTGCACGAATTACCTGTGATCATGGCATCTTAGAATATCATCTTGGAGGAGGTAGTATACATGCATGCACAAATGGCTTTAATTCGAATATAAACATGTTATGAAAAAAAGACTGGTAATATTGAGAGCAAAAATATGAATCAATAAAATCATTTCCACTATGCCACGACCTGGAAGCCCAAAAATTAGGGTTACGGCCACCAGTGCGACCTCTACGATGGAAACACGGTTTGCTCTAACTGATTTGCACAGCCTGGCTCTGGTACAAATGGACAGCAACAGACAGATCGAAAACCCCAGATGCTTAGGGTTTCAGGATTTCCTCTATTTAGGTAAACTGAATTTGATTTTTGGATGCAACACAGTATGCAGTAGGGCGGCCTCATATAGCTCTGCTAGCCGATTTTCGGCTCATGGGAAGGAAAAAGGGTAGTTTAAACAGATCCACGATTGCAAGAATGGAGGATGAAAAAAATAAGGCAGAGAAGAGGAGAAAATTGTTTGATTTTCACAGACCAGCAAAGGGGCCACAGATTAAGGCTCAGGCAAAAATCATAGAACATGAAGGAGCTAGTAGCATAGCTCAGAACGTGCAAGGAAGCTTGAGCAATGCCATGGGAGTTGCTGCTACAAATCCTGAGAAATTAAAGATGCCATTAACTGAAGATCATGAAGCCAAAGATCTGCCCATCAGTATGGAGAAGGAGAACGAAAATAAGACCAACAAGCATAATCAGGTTTGATCATGGTTTTCTGCACAAATTATTAAACTGCCATGACCACTCTCTAATATTCTATATCAGATCTTATCCACTATATGCATAGGCTTTAATTAATTCAAAGATGAATAACTTTGTGTAGAATAACTGATAATGTTGCTCTGATCCTGCCCAATGCCTCTAGATCTAATAATAATGGGTGAACAGCTAACAATGGTTGGCAGTGTATAAGCAGATTATTCCCTAGTGAAAGGTATTGATAGTAGGATTCTAATATTGCATATTGGTTATGGTTGTGTACATAAGTTCTTTTCCAAAATTGCCATGGCCACTCTTGAATATTCTATCTCATAGTGCTTGCTGAAAATTATACATGAGCTGAGATCTAATTATACAGAGTGGGATCCTTTCATAACCATGTAATTATAGCAAAGATGTTGTTGGTATATTGTAAGTCATGGAGTACATGCTGAGGAAAATATAATAGATCTTAAAGTACTAGTTGGTTTGTTAATTTAGTGCTTTTATAAACTGACCTGATCTGTTTAAAATAGAAAATGTTTCTTTCGTGTAGACCCAGTGGAAAAATTCGTTTGCTGCAGATAAAATGGCCCTGATCCACTATATGTATAAGCTGACTTCTGATCACTACCTTGTAAAGCATAACCTGAAGAGTGTTTACAGATTATAATTATGTTTACAGATTATAATTACAAAGTGTGCTCATAATTATGTTGCACATGAAAGAGTATGCTTTGTGCCCAGCACTATATGGATAGATGAAAACAGGATTGAATATGTATATGGTCATTGTATCCTCTATCTTTTTTATCTGCTGTCTAATGTGATAGCTTAGATGGTGAAGGGCGTTAAGCCGGATAGATTTATAGCTTACCTGTGATAGCTTAGGCAATTACCCTGTTCAAGGCTAACTTGCTTATGGTTCTATTGCAGGTAACCAAGTCTATCCCTCCATTGCGTATGCTTTGTGGACATAATTTTGGAGATGAACTCAACTATGTGGTGCTTTCTTAACTTTATGCGAAGGCTCAAGGAATATCAGACTTTTTTGCTTTGTTTAACTTGCATTTGAACACTGTTGACTTTGTTATCTCAGAATTTTCAGATACCATGTTATCTAGAATTTTCAGAATTTTCTTTCATAAGAATTTTCAGATACCATGTTATCTAGAAACTTTGATATTCAGTCTTATTTCCTGCTGTTCTGTATTCACATGACTACTTTGGAATATCCTTTTGAAGACAAAAACGAATTTGTCAAATATCTAGTATGAACATTGTTATCTTAAGTATTAAATATGCTTGTTTGTCTCGTATTATATTTCAGATTTCTATTTGTTGATAAGTTCAATGTTCTTTGTATCCATGATATAAAATAATGGCAGATTGAAAGAAATATCTGTTAGGCGTTTATTGTACTGCTTATTCTTGTATTCTAAAATTTGTCTTGTGGAAGTTAGTCTTTTAAACTGTATTTTTTCAGAAAGGTCTACTAGTCCATATCTGGGCCTAGATTTAGAGTACACCTATCTTTATCTAGGGCTGCAAGTTGAGGTTCTTATTCTTCCAAACGGATTTATAAGACCTTGGTCTGTTATTTCTTATGGTCTTGACAGACTTGGGGTTTTTTTTTTTTTTTTTTTTTTTTTTTTTGAGAGTACGAGATGATTTTTTCATTAATTAAGGAAATACATACATAGTAGTTTGGTAACCTTCATAGATAGGTTTTACCAAATGAAAAAGAAGAAAGTAGCCAAAATTCAAGTAGCAATTCAGCAACACAATTTTTAGTCAAAGTCTGGTCAAACTGTAGTTAAATTTCCTGCTCAAGTCTTGTAGGGTACTTTAGATGTATGATCTGGTGATGATCTGTTTGCTTCAGAATAACAACTGTTTCAGCAAAATGAGTTCTTCCTATAAATAACTCCATTTGATGTCCAATCAGCAAGCTTATCTCTGCTACCATACCTGCAAAACCAAAGAAAGAACTATTGCACCACCGAGGAGGCAATACTGTCAATGTATAGGTCATCAGGGATGGTAGGGATCTTTGGGTCATCTGAGTTTATGGCATTATGGAAGAGCTGGTTATAGGTTTGAGTGAAAGAGTCAGCAGTTCCCATGACATAGGAATCAGCCATCCATAGATTATCTCTTATCAGTCTGTAGAAATCTTGCTGAACCATGGGAAGAATAAGTGTGCCATAAGCATCAGCCAACATTCTGTGAGTGTAATACATCTGCCTATATCTGCTGAACTGTCTTTCAGTGAATTCATGATGGTTGGAGTTAATGAACCGAAACATATAATACATTTGCATGACTTCCCTTGTGTAAATGTCTGCCCATATCCTTTCTCTTGCCTTACTGATTTCGTTGTCCCTGATCATCTCTCTGACTGTCCATTGATTATGAGGGGGAAATTTGACCTGGTGTTCATGAATTCTCTCATCCCCATACAGCTTGACTTCATATCTATCTGCTCCTCTATCGAATTTTCTTCTCTGACCTCTGCAAAGCTCCATGTATCCTACGAGGAAGAGTTTAGTTAGAATTTGTGTAAGATAGATTGGAATTGAACAGGTTAAAATACCCTTGAAAAATACCAATTTGGTTCCAGCACCTGTCATAGTTGTCAGAATACAGATTTTTGTGTGCTGTTGCACATAACTCAACATCATATTTGAAATGAATCTTAATCCAAGTTGTAGAAAAATTTTTGTGACCATAAAGACATCTGTTTCTAGACTTCCAAATATTCCATAAAGCTAAAAAGATAATAGTATTATAATATGGATTATTGGTTTGAAGTAACTGGATGATGGAGCTTCTGTCATGAATTCCAAAGTAATGCTCAAACCATCTCCAAAAGTGCCTGAGTTTAGGGCAGAAAAAAATATGATCCATACTTTCCACATTGTTGCATTTAAGAGGACATAAGAGAGAAACATTTGGATTTCTCTTGGAAAAGGATTCCAGGCAAGAAACACTTTTGTTTGCAATCAGCCAGATGAAAAATGATATTTTATTTGGAGAATAAGAATTCCAGACATTAGAAATCAAAGTTTTGAAAGCAGCAATATCCAAGTTCCAAGAATAAGCAGATTTAGCAATGCTAGCATTCTGATTTAGATAGTCATAGATAAGGGAAACCTTATATCTAGATTTATTACTTAACATCCAATCAGATGCAGTATTATGAGCCACAGAAGGGGTTTTATCTCCCATAACATTCCTGATGTGAAGATATATCTTTTTATCAGTTAATGTACCATTAATCTTCCTTCTCAGACAGGTCCAAGTAATCCATCTGTTGTTGTTCCAAAGATCTCCAATAGTAGTGATAGCTGAAGAGGACCACCTTTTATAGATCTGAGGGTGCTTGAGGGCAAGAACATGATTAGGATGATCTTTAAAGATAGGTGACCAAAAGATAGGCATTGCAGAATGAGCAGAATTGACTTCAGCATAGGAAAAGGCTGGAGAGATGCTATTCCATGCTTTAATAAAATTTCTCATCAAAGGGGAAATATTGGGAGCAATGTGAAGATCACAAAAGGCAGAATCAGGAAGAGCATGAGTCACAGAAGGATGCCCAGCAGGATTACTTTTAGAAATCCAATAATTAATAAAAATAGAAGCAGCACTTGAAGATCCATTTATAGCCTTCCAAATGAATTTACCAGCAAGAGCTTGAGCTTGCTTATGAAGAATTTTACAGTTGAGACCACCCTCTTTTTTTTCCGGCAATAGTATTCCGGTTAACCACGATTATTTCCATTCCAAATGAACTGCCTAATGATCCTTTCAATTTGCTTATAGATAAATCTTTGGAGCCACCAGAAAGAGGAGGAGAAATACACGTGAGAACTGGCAAGCACAGCATTGGCAATTACAACTCTCCCAGCCAGAGATATACTATTCCTATAGATATGCAGCTTGGCACGGATTTTGTCAACAATAGGGGTCCATAAACCAGAGAGATTTGCATTCAATGAAAGAGGCATACCAAGCAGTTTAGTAGCTTGATTAGTACTAATGACATTAATCCCTGCAATTTGAGAGTTTGGAATATCAGCCATGATGCTATATTTATCCAAGTTTAGATGTATACCAGATGCAGCACTGAAATCCTTGATAATATTTAGAAATGCAGTGATATTGTTAAGATCATTCTTGAGGAAAGTGAATGTGTCATCAGCATATTGAAGCATACTTATAGAGTTGACATTATCAGGAGCCTTTAAGCCAGTAATATCTCCATTATTTTGATGAAACATGACTGCTTTAGTCAATAATTCAGTCACAGTAATGAAAAGATAAGGAGCAAGAGGGCAACCTTGTCTCACTCCTTTAGTGAGAGGAAAGAAAGTATCTGGGGAGCCATTGATGAGAATAGCTGAGCTGGATCTTTGATTGAGCCCCATAATTAATTTAATCAGGTCAGAGTCAAACCCAAGCTTGAGCATTGCAAAATTAATGAAATCCCAATTAATAGTATCAAAGGCCTTTTTAAAATCAAGTTTAAGGAGAATACAATCCTGATTTGATACTTTGTTCCAGTGCAAACCTTCCATGGCAGCCACATAATTTTCCAGGATAAACCTATTTGGTAAGAAAGCAGATTGATTCGAACTTATGACCTTTTGCAAATAATCTTTTATCCTTGAAGCAATAATCTTAGCACAAATTTTGTAAGAGGTATTAGTAAGAGAAATAGGCCTCCAATCAGAGAAATTACTTGGTTTATCAACTTTAGGGATGAGAGTGATGAAACCACTAGAAATAGAAGGATGAAGATGGCCCGAGTTCCAAAAACCTTTGATAAAAGCCATTAGATCAAGCTTGATTGTATCCCAAAAATGTAGATAGAATTCAGGAGGGAAGCCATCTGGCCCAGGTGATTTACCATGCTTGAAACTCTTTAGAATAGCTAAGACTTCCTCTAAGGTAGGTAGGCTGTTTACCGAACAATCCATTTTAGGGTGCTCTGGTGGAATAATTTGATCAATAAGATTCTTGAAGTTCCTAGCTTTTGTTGTCTCAGATATGTCACATGATGTTTCCTGGGTGAACAGCTTGGAATATTTGATGGAAAAGAAATTTGAAATGTCTCCAGGATTGTTCAAAATGGAGCCCTGATCATCAAGCACATCAGAGATCGAATTTCTAAGCTGTCTGGATTTAGCTGCTCTGTAGAAGAATTTTGAACAACCTGAGTCCATTTCAGTAGCATACTTGATCTTGCATTTAATAGCAGCCCCTTTTGCTTCAAGCTCTTCAATAAGTTTGATCTGCCTTTCAATATCTTCTTCTTGAATATGCAAAATAGCATTAAGAGGATTGCTCTGGAGAGCCATTCTAATATCCCTCATATTCTGTAAGAGTGTATTTTTTTCAGCCATTTTAGATTTGTGGAGGGAGTTGGACCAAGATTTGATCCAAGATTTAGAGGATTTAATCTTGAAGTAAAAATCCTTCATAGAATTGTGATCTGTAACAGGGGTCAAGCTGGAATAGAATGTTTTGAATTGATCACAAAAGGTCTCATTATGGAGCAGACTGGTGTTGAACTTATAGGGAATATTGCCAGCTCTAGGAAGAGAGATTTGATGATTAGTACAAAGGAACTGAGGTTGATGATCTGAAATGGAAACAGACTCATCAGATATAACATAGGCATTATCCCAGAAATTAGAATTGGAAGCATTCAGATAAAAAAATCTAAGGCACAGTAAACTCTAGCCTCACCCTTTCTCTTATTTGACCAAGAGTATTTGGCAGTAGAGGAGGGAATAAGAATGAAGGAATTTTCATCCAAAAGATTATTCCAATTGTTTTTTTCCAGCCTTGACATGTTAATCTTACTTCCAAGCTTTTGATCCCAAGAGGGAGTGTTATTGAAATCACCTGCAATTATCCAATCTGAAACCACTTGATTCTTAATCCAATTATTCATGTCAACCCACAGAGCTTCTCTATCTTTAGGATTAGTAGAAGCATAGATGTTGATAAGGCCAAAATGATTGTCTTGGATCTTAAAGATAGTAACCTGCCACATATTAGTGGGGCTATTGTAAAAAGATACATTTTCCATGTTTTTCCAAATCATACATATGCCACCCGAAGTTCCATTAGCTTCTATCCAGATGGAGCTACTGCCTGGGATTATCCAATCACCTAGATTAGCACACTCAAATTTCTGGAGTTTATGTTCTTGGAGAAGAATAACATCAGCTTTGTAGGTCTTAAGCTGTGAAATAACTCTCCTTCTCTTTAAAACACCTTTTATCCCTCTTAGATTCCAGGAAACAATCTTCATTAGGCTAGATTAGAAGCAAACAATAACAGAAATTATAGCCTTTTGTAGCCTTTTACAGTAATATTATATTATAGCCTTTTGTTTTTCCCTTTTCCCCTTTTTTCTTTTTTCTTTTGTTTACTTCTGGTGTTGCTAGCAGGAGCATTTTTGGGGACAGAAACAATGGTTTTTTTTCTACCCCTGGAGTTCTTGGAGGAATTCTCTTTAGAGATATCTTTAGACAAATCCTCACTGGGCTGATAGCTACTTAAATAATATTCATAGTCCCAGTTACCTTTGTCATTTAGATCTACATTTTCTTTATAATTCTCAAAGTCACTCTCACTTTCAGTTTCAGAAGAAGCACCACCCGGAATGAATTCAAATAATTTGTTAACTGGAGTATCAGAGTTTATCAAATTATAAGCATTACCAGTTTTATTAGCATTAGAGCAAGCATTATTTAAACTTATACTTATTGGATTGAGAACTTGCCTGGATAGATTGATGTCATCTGTCCTTAAGTTGAGGTCTGGATTTAGAGCAGGAAATTCTGGTGTCTCAGGAACATACTCAACATCACCCTCATCTGGAATCTTATTTCCCCTTTGATCATCCTCTGCAAGATCTGCATTTGTCTCTTGATTTGGGTTGGAACAATCATTCTTATCCCCAACCATTTTTTCCTTTGAGAAATCTATGGTGGCCAACTGTCTGGCAACTGTCTCAGAGATGGAAAAATGATTTTGGGATAGGGAGAAAGGGCTATCAGGAATGGTAATGTCAATGAGATCAATGAAAGAGTCTTTTGGTTTTGGTTTATAAGCAAGCTTTGGATAATGTTTTGGAATGGGAGAAGCCTGATTCTCAATGGTGATCTCAGTAGATCTAAGTGGCTGATTGACAGAATTGGGGTGCAATAGCTCAATTTGGTCTGCAGGTAAGTTAGCAAAAACAGCAAATTGATTTGAGCAGAAAGTTACCTCTTGATCATCCTCAGATGTTGTTGTCGATGAAGATGACTTATTTTTATGAGAAAGATCTACCTTTGAAATCTGCTGGGATTGATGCTGAAGTTGTTGAATTTGCTGGTAATGTTGTTGATGCTGTACATGCTTGGGTTGCTCAGGATGTTTATGAGTAGGAGCTGGAGCAATAACAGAGTCAACTTGGTGCTTTGTTGAAGTATAGTTTCTGATTGTGAGGCTATTTCCTTTCTTATTCATAACTGTACTGATCTCAGAAACTTGGTTGTTTTCCTTTACCTCATTTGATTTCAATGAGTACTTGTTTTGTATTTCCATAGTTAATGAATCTCTCGTACCCTTGGAGGGTTTCCAAATTGGTAAACCCCAATTTGATTTTGAATTTGAAGTGCTTGGAAGGTGGTTGAATTTGGATCTAGACTCTCGGGCTATTTGAGATAAAGTAGAATGTAAGTCAATGCCAAAATCAACTTTGGATTTCCCTTTTAGCATATATCTTTGATTATCTGCCAATCTTGATTTGAATAAGGAAGCATTGTCAGTTCCAGATCTACCTTTGTTGAAGTTGTTATCAGGAGGCTGTTCCTTTTCCTTTTCCATCCTTTTTTTTGCAATTCTTCTTGCACTTCCATTCACTCTATTCCATGGAATGAAAGGCTCTGCCATATCCTTGTTAAATATGCTCCCATTATTTCTGGCCTGAAGTGGATCTGTGAACTCATTTTCCTTGGATTCCTTGGATACTTTCGATTCCCTAGCTTCAGTATCTTCAAGCCTGCAATCTGCATACCAAAAATGTCTGGAATTGCATTTAGGGCAATTTGGAGGCAAACCAGCCCACCTTAGGTGAAGGGAACAATTTTGGCCAAAGCAGTCAGTGAAGGGGATAGTAGTGGGGATATCTTTTGACAAATCAAGCTAGACATAGGCAATTGGAGGTTTGTATGGAGCATAAACAGTTGAGATATAAGTGCCAACAGAATTGAAAAGAGACTTGAAAGAATCCTCATTCCAATAAATTGGGTTTAAGCCATAGAGTGAGGTTGAAGCAACACAATAGTTATTCAAATCAGGAGTGGAGAGCTTGGGATTCCATTTTATAAAAGAGATATGAAAGTTTTCATAAACCAAAGTTCCACTATGGAGTAGGAAATTTGCTGACTTATGGTTACCACATTCTATCATGATGTAAGGATAGCTTAACCAGTAAACAGCATTTATAGATATTCCTTTTTGCAGTGAGAGCAAGTAGGACCATAGGTTAGCTATATTGGTCCCTGTTTTATTTACTTTGAGAACTACAGCAGTATTTGAAAGACATTTCATTTTCTCAAAGACCATAGGAGAGTTTAGGTGGATACCATGAACAGTAGCAAGCTTAGATCCAATTTGAGGCCGTTCATTTGTAAGCAAGTTGTCCCAGGCAGCATCAGAATTGATTTCAGCAGTAGGGCGCTGGGCACCATAAGGCATTGGAATGCCAGTAGAAGGATCAATTGCAGGTATAACACCAAGAAAGTTGGGATCTTTCGAGAGATTATCCCATATTGGCGTGCGATCAGAAAGAGGCTCCATTATTTCCCTTTGAAGAGAAAGGTCCCGAAAATTACCAAAAGGAATGAAAGCGGAGCCTTTGGACGAGATGTCTTTCAAATTTGCAAGCAGAGAATTCTGATCTTCCTTTTGAAGCGCCAGAAAGCAATGAAGAAACGGTAGAGAATATGGCTTTAGGTTAAAATGGCTCTTCATTTCCGCCATAATGAATCTCAGGTAGAAACAACAAAGGGGAAATTGAGTCGATCAAAAGCAGGGGATGAGCGGAAAATGAGGGAGAAAGTGAGAATGCATGAGAAAGAAGGAAGAAAGAAGCAGAAAGATCGATAGCAGACTAAATTGCCTCACAGATTACCATAATGCAAGATCCATAACACATGATAGCAAACCCAGCAAGAATTAGACAGAAAATACCTTCACAAACACCGGACTTTCGCTCCAATCACAGTGAACTCGAAAGATTCCAGTAGCAGGACAATTCTTGTCTCCAATGAATTCTTCTAACCAAGCTTCAATAATTTCTGTTTCAAATTCTTCCGAACTCGGTATAAAAGTGTATTCTGAATAAAATAGGTTGTCTGGGAAGAATTTGTTTCGAATGAGATCCTCCCACAGTTGTGATGCTAAGCCCTTTAAAAAACCACAAGTCAATCTGGGACCATCGATTAGAATGGTGAAGATTGAGGTATCCATAGGGAGCTAAGGACTTCGCGAATCATCAGAGATTGCTAGCCTCTACCAGGCTAGCCTGCAGATCAGAGGAATTCGTGATCAGAGAAGGCAGAAATTCAAATTTTCAAGCAAGTTTCGGCCAAGAAAGGGTTTCAAACAGAAAATGTGGGATAAAGACAAAAGAGTAAAGAAAAAAGGCGCTCGACATTTTTCCCGTCTATAATTCCCGACATTTTTTCGCAAAAATGAAATTGGTAAGTGTGTTGGTTCATATTTCTGTCCTTGATTCACTTTGTAACCCTAAATGATTACTTCTGTTTGTGTAGGTAATCTCCATAGCTCAGAAATCTAATTGTGCAGATGTAAGTTTTATGAGTGCGAAGATCAGAGAAGAGAGAACGAAAATCAACTAGAAGATGAATTCATCTGTGAAGGGTTAACATGCACTAGGATAAAAGCAGGAGGTACAACTTCTTCCATTTCATTGGTTTTTTAGATATCTATTTTTGCTGGATTTGGATAGCAATGGCACCAACTTTGGTTACAGTAAAGTAGAGCTTAAGATCTGGAGATGGACGGCTGTGGATGTGATGCTGCTAATGCGATTCAAATAGACAAATGTATACATATCACAGGTGCCACTCATATTCTTCGAAGCCATCCAATTAGATTGCCATCCAATTTTCCCAGTGCCTAGGTGTATTGCATCTTCTATGGTGTTGGTACTTTCATTGAAATCCATGTAGCTTTCCACTGCCATGATAGTCAACAGCATCAATGCATAATGTATAGATCATGAGGTGGCTTTGAAATCCTGGATGAATTATGCAGCACAATCAAAAGCAGGGTCATAAAAGACTAGCTCTTTATAGTTTCTCTTTTCTTCCTTAAAATTGAGGTACCATACCAGTGGGTTTTAGGGATTCTGCCAGTTCATATGAAATATACTTACATGCAACTGCAAATTTGGTACTTGAGAAGGGTAAACATCTAGATTTTTGTGAATTTGGTTGCCTGTGTTGACAGCATTATACATAATTTACTTTGCCATAATTTTTTCACCTGAAAATTCTTTATTGCCGCCCAAAATATTTACAGACTCTCAACTTACGCCCAGCAATGCTGGGCACCATTATTCCTGCTTTAATAACCTTATGATGTTTCCGAGCTATGTCATTTGACGTACTCTTTTATTTATGTGTTGTTTAGGGATACTAAAGTGGGTCTTTGCTCTGTCATAGTTGCAAAGTTTTAAGTTAAATTGAGCCATTCCAACACGTTTGTTTATTGTTATAGCTCAAATGGAGAAGCTCATTGCCAGATCTGTATTATGCCTTTGTTTGCATTTCATATATGCATGTTTATGATCTATGATCTGCTATATTTGTTGATCAAATTAGCATTTTGAGTGCTTGATTTATTTGTTATCTTTTCAAATGCTAAAAGCAAAATAAGTGATCATCTTATATGCTTTCTGAGTACTATTTGCACCATATTTTGAAGCTGCTATGGAGGTTCTAACTCCATGGAGGATAGTTTTATAACTTATCATGGACCATGTGTGTTCCTATGCTTTGATACAATTGCACATGCCCTTTCAAGGCTCATACTTTGTTGTGGAAGTGGAAATTTGATTCAAAAGTTTAGCAATTCTATAAATATAATATGCCCTAAAGATACGCAAGAATATTACATCCCCAAATAGCAAATAGCAAGTGTAAATTTAACAAAGTAACTCATCTTTTACCTTTAGGAATTTGTATCCATTTGAATCTACAACTTCTGATGAGAAAAGAGATAAAAGATGATTGTTTCCACATCATCATTTGTCCAATGTACCCTAAAAATTTAAGGAGCAAATTATTACCTTAACACCTAGCCCTCAAGAACACCCAATTATAAAATCTTCGGATAATGACGTATACTACTCCCTTTAATAAATGTTTCAATATAAGGGATAATGACACATACATCTCCCTCTAATAAATGTTTCAATTAAGTCATTACTATGAAAGCCTGATAAGAGCCCAGCGACATTGAGTACCCCTTAGAGCCCGGTGACACCGAGCACCTCTTATGACTTTCAATATAAGGCATTACTATGAAAGCTTGATGTGAGCTCGGTCGCACCGAGCACCCCTTGGAGCCTGATGACACTGAGCATCCCTTAGAGTTATGCCTAGATTCGGAAAAACATGAAATGATACGCTTGGATCATCTGTTTCAAAGAACGTTCATTATGCTGCCGAAACTAAAATGTCCCCCCAAAAGGCACCTTATTAGGTTGGATTACAAATCCTACATTCATAACCAACAATCATCAGACTACAAGACCATTATGTCCAATAGCTGCTTCCGGGTGTTTTACTATGATTTATTAAAATTTAAAACTTGATGCCACTAGAAATTACCCTTTACAATTGCATAAACAATTATGGGATGTCTGACACATCTATATAACAAACAAGGTAACTTTTGCACCTTGACTTCAACCTCAATGCACACCCTATTATGCACACCCTATTACGAACTATTATTGCATTCTACAAATGATCTTGCAGAAGCTTTAAAAAATGAAAAGCATCTAGCCTTAAAAGGGCAGTTCAACACCTTCCAACTTAGGAGCATTGCTGGCTAATCCTTTACAAGTTTCTAACTTACACCCAACAACGCTGGGCACCATTACTAGTAAACAAATATCAAAAGCAGACAACATCGATAACAAAGATAATTATATGAAAAGTACCGTTGCTACCGTGCGAAAACGGCAAAAGATAGCCACGGAAACCAAATGCTTTCGCACCATGGCCACGGTGCGAATAGCAGTTAATCTATAACTAATTCCCAACTTCATTTGCACCGTGGCCACGGTGCGAATACTTGTCATTCATCAATTGAATACCAACTAAGTTCGCACCGTGCCCACGCTGCCAAACATATTTGAAACATTATAGTTGCACATCATGGTCAATAGTTATACGTTAATATAAATTTGTTCATACAATTGATTCCCCAGAAGTATATCTTCTACCCTGTCTGATCCTTGTGGATTGCCACTGCCTTAACTTGTCTGCTGCACTAGAGCTACACCATATCTGTTTCTTTTTTTCCTGCTCAACTTTTCTCCTCAATATTCTAGCCAACGTCGTGTCTTGTTTAGCTTTATCTTTTTTCTCTAGCTTGCAGATAATCACCATTGGCACATCTGTTGCAATGAGTTACCACACGAACCTCGATGTTGTGTGAACCTGAAAAAAGCATTCTTGGCTTGCTTATGTGACTTCTCCATTCCCTGCGTATTCCATATTCCCAAGCTCCCGTACTCTTTGGCAAACCACAAGCCATGGGCGTGAAGTATATGAATGTAATGTGTGACATTGCATTCTTCCCATGCTTGTATAAACGACTTCGTGAATTCAGTTACTGCTACTTTGAATTCATCTAACTTTCCACCCACCATTTTCTTCTCTGCCATCAAAGTTACCAGACTGCTCAGATTCTGCCACGCTTTAATTTTCTTTAGTTTTGCCCTCCCACGTGAAGTACGGTCATCTTCTGCTACCAGCAAGTCCTTATAACCCTCCCACTTTCCAGTTGGCAATGATCCATTCTTACGTAATTTAGTACAAGGCAGAAATCTTTTCGCTTTCACCCCACCCATGGATGGTTTACAAGGAACCTTGCCTCCCTTCTTAGGATCTTGCAAGATTTTATAGTCACCACCATGAAGACCAAGATCAGAAAGCACGTTCTCAACATCTTTCATACACTTTTCTCTGGCTGATTGTGGAGACTTATTCCAAGCAAAAAGAATGCTCATGTACACAATCTTATCCACTATTCTTAGAAAGGCATGGAGAGTGCAAATATATACTCTCTTCACAGGAATTGCAAGTACGGGGATCAAAGTTTTGTCCTCCTTCTCACGCGTTGGTTTAGCATCCTGGTCACATTCGAGAGTACTCATTCCCTTCCCCTTATCATCTACCCTAGCATACAAACAGTAAAGACATGCGTGGGTAGTCTTACCAGAACCATGTTTCATGTTATACATGCACTTGATGGTCTTTAGATCAGCAGCCAAATGCCATTCAACCTCGTAATCTCCGTAGCCAGGAACCTGAAGCTTCTCTCCGACTCCATGAGCAGCAATCTTATATTATAATGTTTTAGTGCAAGTAATGGACCACGCCCTAATTTGAACGGCCCGGATTTAATCTAATCGATGGAGGATATGGTGCCACGTAAGAAACTTTTTTTAGTTTCTATCTAGGGTCCCGATGGCAGCTATGGCGACTTCGAGCATGGCGGGCTACCTGCTTTCAAGATATGGCGACAGGGTATTTGAGATAGCGAAGTGGCGAAGTGACGGGCCAGATAGTCTCATAGTCCATGGTCATCTTTGAGCTGCTTCGCTACCTTCAAGAGCTGAGGGGCAAGGCATCGCTATTAGGAATGATCAGACCAGCATGTATCGTCCTTTCACTTCGTTGAAAGGATTGAACCACAGTGGAGGCGACATGTTTGCTACAACGGCAAGCTTCAGATTAGAGCAAGACAAACTTCAGATTAGGGCAAGCTTAGATTACAGGAAGCTCGCAAGGCGCCTTGCACGCATAAGATTTTCAATCATAAGTATCTTAGAAGCCCCATTCGAAGATCTGGAGTTGCAAAGTGGCTGGAGCTTTATAATATATTTAGAAGAAGTGGCTGACTGATCGAAGATCATATGGCATCTGTCATGCTATTCCAACACTTTCCCTTTAAATCCAATCATAAGGGTGTGAATAGGGCCTTCTCCATATCTTTGATTATTATACAGGTCTATTTTTGTTCTGCACTCATGGATTTCAGTCTGTCATTGCAATTTTCTGCAGTATGGAGACTGAAAGCATTTCAAAAAAATGTCACGAAAGAGTTGGAACAAAAGTTCTGGTCTGAAATAGAAATGTCATGCAGACGCTTTTATGGCATGCACATCTGTATCTACTGCAATTTTTTCTTCTACAGCAGGTTGACTCAAGAATCCTTTGCATGATATTTTGTCTTTGTTATTGTCGTGCAACATTTTGCTTAATGTCATAGGGCCGATTTCTTTGTGCAGCAGTCAGCGCCTTTGTTCATAGAAGCATTTTTTGTTCCACATTAGAGATGCTGTGGGGTGATTCAAACCAATATTGTACATGCCCTTGCACGGATCTATTGCAATGATAAAAGAGGTGCCAGCAAATACTGAGGTATATCTTTGTTTTCAGAAGATAATTGTTTGTATGGGTTTCTGATATTATTCAGCTTTTATCTGAAGGGCTTTTGGGCGCCGAAGTTCCAGTCTGATGTATCCTGGACTTGGCTTTATGCTACAGAAGTGTTGTCTTCGTTGGAGCAAACTGATGGTTTGATTTGACTCTTTCATAACAAAGGTAAAAGCTTTGTCTATATTTTATTCATTCTTTGTCTTCATCATTTCAAATGTAGTAGATCTCTCTATTGCAGGATTACTCTAGATCTGCATGTTTCTAGACAGTACAAATAATTGTGGAGATTTTGAGCATTTACATTTGTAAGGTATGAAGTTGGTGCTTTTCTTGAATTTGTGCTCATCAAACCAAGTCCTGCATATGCTAAAAGTCTGAGTTCGAGGCTAACCTAAGCACGATCACTTCTATTTCTTTAATTGCATCTTTATTCAGGTGTAAAATTTCCCTTTGATTTACTGTTCTGCACAGGGAGCTAAGTGAATGAGATTACATGATCTGTTCGTAGTATTATTTCTTGAAATAAATAGATACATCAATTTCTACAAGTGATATTGCCTTTGTTCTTTGGAAAATATGCAACATTTCTATAATAGGACATTTGAAGGCTGTGGTAGAAACGTCAATACCAGAAACGTTTCAAAATGTGTCCTTTATAATATCACATTGTACTTTTTATTCATACACATTACATGTTTGATTATGTTTTGTTGCCTATAGTACTTTATCCTTTGAAAGCTCACCATTAGATTTGAAACATTTGTGTGCAAAAATTACATTTAGTTTGCTGCAGAAGGCATTGAAGTCACTAAGAAAAACCAAAAGAATGGGAGACCGTGAATTGTGATGAGGAAGATGACAAGAGCCTTCTTCAAGACCTGTATTTGCAATATCATAAGTACACTATCTAATCTAATCTACTGCATGGCACTAAATATGCAAATTTTAATACTCTTATAAGAGGATCATTCAAATGATTTTACGGAAGGCCAGTGAATATGGGAATAATCCACACACATGATTTCTAAAGTATAGATTATTTATTTGATCCATTGTATATTACAGCTTGAAAGGCAACTAATATTAGCAAGGAAGCATTTTATCCAATGGCTTTTGAAGCAAGATGGCTTCTGCAGCCTTGCTTTCGGGAGTAAGTTTATGTATAGTGCGACAATAACATAAATACAAACATGGAGCCCATATCATTCATAGTTTCCAACACATGCCCATGCACTTTTATATTCAAGAATATCCATTGAACCCATCTTTCATCTTTTGTAATGTTTTATATCTAATTGGCAAGAATGACATGTTTCATGTTTTATTTGCATGCACAATTGACATCCAAGTATTTCAAAAGTAGCCTCTAATTAAAGGTTCCAAGTAATTTTAAAGGTAGTTATAGATAAAAGTGCAACACAAAATGAACAAGTCGTCTAGGGCAATAAATGCAATGCCCTTGAAGGGTTACATATCACATCCATAGCCAGAACACATCCATGTTCATAGAAAAGTAGCAAATATGAGTGATTGTATGAGATTTAGTAAGCAATCTCAACAACTCATAAACATGGTCATTTGCATCTTACATGTTCCCAAAATGATCCAGGGGAGCAGAAGTTACTATCTCAAGGCACATGAGTTATTCTATGCAAATGTACAAGTTCCTAGCATTTATAGGTTTCCACCTTATGCCCAGCAACGCTGGGCACCAAAACTAGTAATAGTAGGAATAGGTGTCTGCTGAAAGACCCACTGAAGAACACCATGATTTTCTTCCGCTACTTGAAATATCCCTATCCACCAAATATGGTCCTTTGATTGAACAGAGAACTTCCCTTCCTCATTATCAGAATTTGACAACGCCCTGTTCATTAATGTCAAAGAAACCCTCTCATACTTTTCACCTTTGATCAGTTCCATCTCATCCAACTTTATAGCAATTTGGAGTTTCCCTCCACATTCTTCCACTTTCATATCATAGAAGCGAACTAACAGAAGAAGCATTTTAGAGAGATCCATCCAACAATTATTCTTCTCATTAAGAACAAATAGATCATTTCCGGAGCCACCCTTCTTCTTACTTTTCCCAGTGATTAGTGATCCCAAGTGCACGGATGTGGTGATCTGGTACATCTCTCCCAAATATTCGTGTTCCTTACGATTCCTCTTTGTTCTCGCTTTGCTCGACATAACCGAAGTCTTGGCGTTATGGTCTTCGTAATACCCCTCGCTGTTTGATACCATCCTGCAAACATCTAAAGAGAGCAATGTAAGCTTGTCGACTGATACCCACATTGTCACATAAGCATGCTATCAGCACTTTGACTCTTTCCCAATTCAGTAAGCACCTGTTCAACAACAGCTTTTCTTAAATGGTTAGCTCCAGGAAGCTTCAACATATCTATAACATCATCTTTAGTTACAAGCTTTTTCAACAAACTAGCCATATTACAAGGTTTTCTCTTCTTCTTTTCAGCCATAGTAGGATCCATCAGATTTTTAATAGCGTGGATTCTTCTTCTAGAGCCCCCACCACTAGGGGCAAGTATACTTAGGGCCTTCAGTTCTTTTTTCCTCTCCCTCATGCCCAGTGGTGTCATTTTCAGTCTTTTTAACTTCCTCTCCAGTTTGTCATTGTCCTCAGAGCATCTCTTCAATCCTTGTTTAAGTGACTACACCTCCATAAGCAACCTTTGATTGGAAGCTTGCAGTTCTTCTGATTCTTAGACACGTTGGTTAAGAAATAGTTTTTTTTAATCATATGTAATTACAGTGTGCTACCATATTGCAATGCACTCCACACAATTGATGGTACATTGTTCTCAAATGCACATCAGAATTACTTGAAATATTATTGCAATAGCCAAGCATACCTTGATTACCCTTACAGGCAAAATGAATAAGCCCCGATGGAGAATGAAATTCAGGATGTCTTCTGGTGATCGGATCGATGGAATACAGTTCCCCACGCGCCCAGAGATCAATATTCATTGCACCGTAAGCTCAAGAGCATTCTCATCGACCTGCTCCTTCCGATTATATTGATTTTTGTAGGGCAAGCGGTTCTTGGGCACCTCCACACGGAATTGGCCTTTCGGCCAGATTCAAAAAGAATTACTCATTGTCATTGCTCCAAATTAATAGAACGATTACCTCGCCATAGATCGAATTCAGAGTCGCTGATCGCTTTTCCGAGCTCCACAGTCCGTATGACCAAATTGATGCAATTCTTCGGCCAAAATAATGAAGGAAAACTAGAGAATTCCTTCTCGATTTGGGGCAGGGATTGACATCAAAAACTAAATTGAAATGCCCTCCAAAGCTTTGGCCAATTGAGGCATTTTGAGGTGTTCCGCCTCAAGCTACTCCTTGTAGCTTCAGTTCGGTGGGAAGGTGGGGGGAGGAGGGATTTAGGCGTAATGAGTAAAATAACAAGTAATAATGACGTTTACCAGGTTCGGTTGCTCCAGGGCTGAGGTTCGGTTAAGGTTCGTGGGGGCTTTTTGCCCATACCTGCAGGTTCGGGTACCAACTAAAATCCAAATTTGGGAAGGGCTTACAAGGGCGTTAATAGACTCCACCAAACCTCTAATGCAACCTCGCCTAAGGTTTGCCCTTCGGGCAACCCAAAAAGATTAGGGTATGTTTCAAACATAAGGCTTCCTATGGTTAGGCCGATTTGCCAGATGAAGGCCGTTCTAATTCATTTCAAGGACCATTTTGGGCTGCTTATGCCTTGTCCAACTCTTGTTCATGTGGATGTTGTGGATGAGGTATGGCGATGGTAGTGGACTTCTGCATATGGAAACGACTCCAAGCTTGTTTGGAGGGGGTCTGTATAGAGGGCCTTAATTAAGGGCTTGGATAAGTTTGAAAACATCCCTAATGGCATTGTTACGAATGAATCAGAGCTAAATGTTGTTGTTCATCATGAATACAGACATCTATGGTTTCTGTTTTAATTTTATTTTACTTTTCTTTTTTCTTATTCTTTTTTAGCATGCTTGCCTAATCTGCCCTACAACAATTGCTGCAATTGTAGCCTATCCACGTAAGCTGCCACATCCACTAAAATTAATTTTGTCCATTAGATCTGTTAATTTCTTCATCGACAGCTATGAAAATTAAAAAGCCGTGAAAATTAGCATGAAGCTTTGACGATGGAGCCCCGTGCTTTGCTCCACACTCTACTACATCAGCACAATAGCATAAGCACAACATCCACGTGAGCTTAATTCCTATGCTTTGATCTCAGTTCTTAAGTCCCTTCTGATTTAGGTATGGAATTTCTGCCTGTGTTAAAATGCCACGAATTCGGTTAAGAAGAAAACCATTCTCTGATCCAGCTATAGTTCCTACAAATTTTGTTTCTATAGGTTCAAGCACTTGTGCCGATCAAAGAATTCAAGGATTTTGTCTCTTAATGGTTCAAGGATGCTTTGGAAATGGTTATTACTTAGAGTGACACTAAAGCCTGCGCCATTGTTTTCTAGAAAAGAATCGCCTCAAGATATGTTGGCATGCCTCTCCATCCGCTTTTTTTTTTGCAACATTATAGAGTGCACTAGAGTTATGCAACTCCAAAAAGCAATGAGTGAGGTATGGAGTAGTCTTTGTTGGGTATTGATCTTTGCAAAGCTTTGCCCAAAGAACCTAGAGCACGATGGCTACAACAGACTAATAACTTACTTGAGGGTAAGGTCTCCTTTTCTTCACCCGGTTATAGCAAATTGATATGGTATTGGACATGCTACACCTTTGTTTTCAAATGAACTTAGATTGGAAACAAATCATGCGAATTCAACAAAAAATGAAGATACGGTCATCTTATGTAGCCAAGGGCATGTTCTCCCATTGAGGAGCTAGCAGATGGAAGGCTGATTGATAATTGTCTTATTGGTTATGATTTCTAGATGATCTTATTATAAGCAATGCACTTATCAATATATATGGTAAGTGTGGGAATGTACAGACAACTCAAAGCATTTTCAAGAAAATGGCTGAGCAGAATCTATTTTCATGGAATGCTATGTCTACAACATCTTATCAAAATGGGCAGGTGAGAGAAGCCATGAAGGACTAAGAATTCTCCAAGTAATATATAGTATCTTTGCTTTTGAAGGACTTGGATCAAGTTGCACTGTAAATCAAAAAATAGATTTAGGTCCTATAAAATCAGCTTCAAGGTCCTATAAGATGCAGCTATAGAATACGATTCGGAGTAAACTGAGGGACGACATCGAATCTCAGGATCTTCCTAACAATGTTTTTCTATATTCCATTTTTCTTTGTAGAATATGTATAAAGAAGAATGGCACATCATATCTCAAGGGCACAAGTTGGCTCCCTTGCAATTCATAACAATAAGAAATGATTTGTAATCTGGCCCGAAGAGAAGTTTTTGAATTATGTCAAGCTTAAATAAGCTATCAATTCTTAGTTTATGGAGCAAATGCTATAGAACTTGACAGATGCTCATCAAGATTTTTCAAGATATGCCAACTTTAGACCGGTCTGGTTGAAGACCATTTGTTAAAGGATGACATTCTAACAAACTTGGCTTTTCTAAATGCTATTTAATTTTGGTTTCCCTAATAGAAAATTTAGGTATGATATGTTCCTTTTATGTTTTATTAGATGGCTCATTGTTACTGTTTTGTAATTCCCAGTTAACGCGGTTATAACACCCATATTCAGCAGGAGCATCATACATGAGCTAGTCGGAGCAGGACATCTTTATTTTTTTTTCGATTCATGCCTCTATGTTTTAACTATTGGTTTTCTAGAAAGTTATTTCATGCTAATACATGCCTACACTTTCAAGGAAGCTACATTGGTTGTTCACGGGTTTTGATACATTGTTTCTGCTACTTTGGCCTGGAGTTTATATATAGAATGCATGATAGGCAATACATCCACATGTTTTTTTCCATTGTGCTCGACTATCATGCGGACTCGCATCATCAATCCGAACCGTCGATAGGTAGGCTCTTTCATTTATTCATCTCAGCAGGTGTTTTACATTGGTTGAGAGTGGGTAGTTGCACATCGCAGGCTACCCAAAGCTAATTATAAATTATTACAATTATGCGATGGAGTTGTTAACAGAACAAAGTAGGATGAGATGTTAGAAGATGTACCTGCTATGATGAGATGTTAGAAGATGTACCTGCTAAAGGTTTATCACCGGAATTAAAAAATCCTGCCCTTTTGGATTTTCAAGGAAAAACCCTAGCAATAAATCCTCAGCAAAGGTCTTGGACAATCGTCATGCTACTACAGTGATCCCCAAAAAATATGAATATTGATGATGCCAGAAAGCGCATGCTAACTGAATCCCTGCACAATATAAACACGCGTGCCATGCGAAACAATAAACATAACATAAATAGAGAGGGAGGGAGGGAGGGAGGGAGGGATGGAGGGAGGGAGGCAGGCAGGGAGGGAGGGGGAGAGAGAGAGAGAATTAATTATTATGCATAATTAAAAGGAGGAGGGGGTGGGTTCAAGTGGAAGAGAGAGGAAACTGTTGAGACGAAGAAGAAACGTCGATTTGAGAAGTTGAAGAAGACTCTTGCTATAAAACACTAAACCAGAGGTCCAAAACTAGATGCAAAAAATGCATGCATGCATGTTCCTCCTCATGAGAATCTTGATCCTACGGAATATATCGATTCCCATTCTCATGAGGACTCACATCATGCATCCAAACTGTTGATAAGAAGAAGAGAACTATGTTTAACGTTTAAGAATCGCGAAGGACGAAATAGAATTGTCTCAATCCAGACAACCAGGCCAAGATGGAAAGAAGAGAATGAAAGAATGTTAAAAAATATCTATCCATGGAGGAAGAAGACCCTCCCTTGCATGGTTCAAGAGGAAGAGAGAGGAAATTGTTGAGACGAAGAAGAAACGCCGATTTGAGACGCTGGAAAAGGCTCCTGGTATAAAAACCTAAACCAGAGGTCTAAACCTGCATGAAAACATGCATGCATGCATGCTCCTCCTCATGAGAATCTCGATCCTATGGAGTGGATCGATTCCCATTATTCAAAGAATGACATCAAATGATACTCAATAGATTGTGACAACCCTTTTCCTTTGTTGTTTCTCTGAGGCATTGCCTGTGCAGAACAAGAAAGTAGAATTAGAAACTTTGCTTCATACATTGGGGACACCTGAAGATATAGCAGGAGCACTGGTATATTTAGTATCTGATGCATCATAAGTAGTAGGAGGACAAGTTTCATCTAGATTGTAAGGTGTTCCTTCTGTCCTATTTGTATATGGAAAGTGAGATGAACCATCTTAGAATATTTTCGGAGGGACTGGATCCAAATGTAGGCCTCTCTTCCTTTTCCTTCTTGCCTTTTTCCTCTCTCTCTTCCTCCATCCTCATTCTATGGTGTCCAAGATCGTCCCCTTCCAAGTCATACCCCAAGTCATGGCCACAGACACAGTCCCGTGTGTGGACCCACACTTGGTTGGTGAGCTACCTCAGACCACACCAACCCATCCTGGGAAGGCCCAAACACACCAACCACCGGTTGACCCCACGCAGCGAGCCCCCCCTGGGAAGACCATGAAGCTGGGCCACCAAGGAAGAGGCCCCGCGCAGGGAGGGAGAGACGCCTTCCATGAAGAGGGAGGCCCGAGCCAAGGCTCCGGGGCCGACCCGGACAGGCGGGCCACATAGGCAATCCGGCCACGAACCTTGGAGCCGCGATCCAGAGGGTTGAGGCCAACAAAGGCACGCCTTTGTAGGCCTCCCGATGTAGAGGTGGAGAACATAACATCTCGGATGTTGCGCAGCAGCAAAATTGGTGCCGTAGAAAAAACGATTTAATCACGTAATTGGAGGATCAGACGATTTACGCGCATGATGATAGCATCCACTTGCTACAATTTGACAGACAAAGAATACCGGAAGCAGAGCTTGCGTGATATGAGGGGGCGGTAGACACCTGTGGTTGGCAGCTATGGAAGCCGGACGCAGATGTGAACCGGTAGAGCAAGAGACACCAGAACCGCCCCTCGATCCGTGCCGAGGTTGAGGGAGGCTAAGGCCACGGCCGAGGAGCACAAAGCCGCCTCCCGGCCGAGGTTGCAGAGGCCGCCATCGGTGGAGACAAGGATTCCGTGCCGCTTTGGAAGCTAGCCGTGCGTAATCGAGCCGGAGTAAGGATTTAGCATGAGATCAGAGCTACAGAGCTTCGGCGGCCGCTGCCCAAAGAAGGCAAGGGCCTCCATGCCGAGGCACATGAGCAACCCGCCATTGCACGCGGGAGATGGTAAGACATGACAACGCCCCGCAAGAGCTGAGCCCAGACCGGAGAACGTAAAACCACAAAGAAAGAACACACCAACCCCGCGAACCCACCAACCTGGCTGTGTGGACGCCAACCTCGAACACATGCCCGGACATCAGATCACTGGCTGCCACCACCGCCGGCCACACTTATGCCTCACCCACCTCAACCAACACCTCGTGCAGCCCCTGCCGAACTTCAGGAACGTGAGACGCAGAGCCGCGAATGTGGTAGTGCGAGGGCCTGACGGAGGAGTCGGGAGAACATCTCACTTCCCGACCTGCATTACGCATCTTGACCGGATGATGTTCCCAAAGACCTGCGGACCATTGGAAAGGCGAAGTCGCCATGGAATTCGGATCGCCCCCCGGGTGGTCATCTTCACAGCTGAGAGCGCAGCCAGAGCGGGTGGCCATCCCCGCCGTGGCCGGAAGTTGAAGGGGACGTTTCCGACGCTGACCGCGACTTGACCCCAAAGACAAGAAGAGACCCGGGCGTGAGCTGGGCCAAAGTCGTGGACCCGCCGCATTGACATGAGGGCAGCGGGCTGGTCCGGGGAAGGATGCAGGAATTCCAGGCAGCCAAACAGGATGCAGTGCACTCCGCCCCTCGAGTCCCTCCGAGGGCCCCCCCGCACAGCATCCACATCTTCCGCCCCCCTCGACCACCACTACCACCGACCTGAAGCGGCGATGCATGCCACTAAATAGGGATCGCCGCCGCGGTATCCCGGAATTGCCGTGGCTTTCCATGGCGTAAGGGGACAGCCTCAATTCCGCCGCCATGGACATGGACCTTATCTTCCTCATGGAAATATGGGAACATGCCGGGTCACAAAGCACCTGATTTGCCAGATACCGCAGCATCTGCCTTCAATGAGTGCACCGGAAACGAGGACACCGGAGGAATTGCGCGGTTATTACCATGACAGCCTTTGGCCCAATCGGCCTCCCCAGGCAAGGTGACAGTGCACAACAGATACACTGTGGGTACGAGTGTAGAAGCCAGCAATGGCAGCCCTCTTTGTGGCGGCTTGCTACTTCCCACATGCCGAGCAACTTTTACCACACGCACTTTGATGTGGATAAAAGCAGAGCCCTATGTCGATCTATATGATGACATATGCCAGCATGCATACAATTGGGCAAGGTCATGTTGCTTGAGACTTCAATGCGCCGCATTGTGGGCGAAAGGATCCCAAAATTCGCGACCTCTAGCCGAGGATGTATTGCAAATGGACCCCGCAGAGATGGTTTGGCCAAGGGCGCCGATGATGACAGCAGTGTGACACGGTGATGGGTCGGCACCGGCCGTTGTCGGGCAAGATCTTTGACCGGGTCATTTGCAATGGGTCGCATAAAGGCTGGCCCCTCCAGCCGCTTCACTTGTAGACGTGGAGAACCAGGGGGCGGCACTAGCAGTGGTGGATTACGTGCAGCAGTGACGCAGCAATGCCTACACTTTGATCACTCACTTCGCTTCGGGACGGACAGTGGCCGGACGAGGAAGTAGACTCCACCATCAGCCCCTCGTTTTGCAGATAGATTGGCAGCCAACCGAAAGCACCCATTGCCCCAACACCCCATGTACCTGGGCTGCGCCCGACTATGATCATGCGGTCTATGCGAGGATGTTTGAGCATGAGTGCCGGAGGCCGCAACTCCCCACACTTCAACAACAGACGCCTACCAAATGCAACCAGCTCCTTTCGAGGGTAGGGGACATATGCTTTGGGAGAGACCGCCTCTCGACCATCCACGTGGGCTGCAAACCACCTTCCCCGCAATCACCGGGTTCGATGACGAATGTCGGGAGTGAAACGATGGTTCGCCAAGTGTCGGACCTCACCATTCGCCAAGCAGTCGGCCGGCCAATACCGCCCTTCCTCAAGACCAAGAAAGCCTGTGTACCTTATGGAGCACCGAAGAAATGATGTTTGGTCTTCTAGACCGCCACCCTAGGGCCTTCTCGAGAAAGGTCTTGAGTAAGCCCCGCATGTTCCACGTGAAATATTACCCCGAACAATGGGTGAGATAATTTGCAAGCAATGTGATGACCCAATGGGAAGCCGGCACCGCACCTCATGAGCACGTGCCTAGCACCGGGTCATTACCGGCGGGATGTCATAATGGGCCTGCAACGCCCGCTAATCGGAAGGCAGCAGATTTGGATGGTATGCGTGCAGAGCTTCTCAAGTGGGTCGGGCCCCCAATGGTGCCGGTTCTCACAAAGACTCTTCAAGTGGCATTGCAAGAAGGCTTCCCCCAAGACCGACTACCAAGAGTTGTGCCCATATACAAAGCGGGGACCCCACGTTCCGACCCAACTATCGCACCATTATGGTCGGGCCTCGTCTTTGCCAAGTTGCTTGCCCGATTCTTGAGCGGCGCATTGACACTTTGGGGTAGGGGATGGAGAAGTGGGTTTGACGATTGTGCAGCTTCCGCCCGGAAGATTCTACTATTGACCATATCTTCACTCGCGAACACTCATAGAGGATAGCCGAATCGACGCCTTTAATCTGCATCGCTGTTTTGTGGATTTCGCGAAAGGCTTTGACACGCTGCCAAGGATAAGTTGTGGGACGATTGAGACGCCTAGGGACCCCGGCCGACTCTGCGTAACGCTATATACGCATTCTATATGCAGGCTTGCTCCGGCCGCCTCACAATCGCCGGGGAGCCCGTTGTTAGTAGCATTGGGGTGCGCAGGGCTGCCCTCTATCCCCGACGCTTCTTCGCTTGTACATTGACCAGCCTAGAAGAATGGCTAGTCGAAAGCACGGGGGGCGCCAATTGATGCACCACATAATCCGCAACTCATATATGCCGATGATGTTGGCCCCGCCGCGATATACCCTGCAGGACATGCAACGCCACCGGATGCTTTGGACACTTTCTCGCCAATTCACCGACATGAGAGTTAACTTGGCCAAGACAAGGGTGCCGCCGGGTCCCATCATCCCTAAGACCCACGCCTTCCCTCATTCACTTACCAGGTGCAGGTAGTGGAGGTGGCTCACCTTTATAAGTATTTGGGCATTGAGTTTTCTACTACCACACACGGATGCATCCATCAGGTTACGGGTCACCCAGGCTGAAAGCCCCAGATGCAATGCAAAACAACAACCACAAGGCGTAGTCAGATGCATGGGGTCACCGTGCACACTTGTTCGTGGCCTTGGTTGAACCGGGTCCTCCTCTATGGGGAAGTGGGGGGCCGCTGATATCCCTCACCACTTGGAACGATCTAGAGCAGTGTACGTAAAGCTTTCTTGGCCCGGCACCGGGAGTGAAATCCACGGTCCCATATCGATCTTGCTCCAAGAGATGTGCTTCCTTCCATTACAGAGGGTCGCTACCGAATGTCACATTATTTACTTCGAGGGAAGGTGGTGGCTATGGATGAAGCCCGGCTGCCCAACCTTGCTTTGGCAAAGGGCGATGGGCCCGCAACGACTCAAAAGTCGGGCTGGAAAGACAAGCAAGCCCCTGGTTCTCGCTATGGAATGTGCGTGCACACGATGTGGGACCCGGTGCATACACCGAAGGAACGCGCGCCTTGAAGCAAGATTTTGATGCTTGCTTCATGGCCAAGCTTTGGGATGCGAGGCCCTATCACATGTCAAGGTGGCAAATTATCTAATAAAAGAGGTTAATCCCATACTCACCTAGGGGCCCACACCACTACTCGGGCGCACCCATCTACCCATGAAAAAGCGCAGGTGATTGTTTTTCCATTCGCGACAGTGCACACCACCTCCGCATTGAGACGTGGAGATGGATTCGGGAGCCGCTGCGTGAGGACAGAGTCCGCCGCTGCCGCCAACAGGCCATTGAGGATGAAAGTCACGCCCTCCGTGCCTGTCCGCCGCACGCAGCATATCCGGCTCGGTATGCTTCGCTAGTTGTGCCCCATCGCCTTTGCATGAGCCAACCGAGCACGGCCTCTGTAGGCTTGTTGGGATCATACCTCCCGGAGGTAATGGATACGCGACTCGCTTATGCCCCCGTCCGACATTAACCTCAAATTGTATTTTCAGGATTATGTATATAACCGGCAAGATGTCAACATCCTTATTGCTACTAAGGTTTTTCCAAAAACCCTTCGGGCGGGTTTTTTAATCCTGGTAGTAATACCGCCGCTCTCTTCTTTGTACTTGGGTCCCATAGGCCGCTTGGTCTCCTCGCGGGACTATAAAATCATATATTCTATTCTATTCTATTCTATTCTATTCTATTCTATTCTATTCACTTGAGTACAGATATGGAATGTCAGTGGCCGTATATAAAGGCAATCGTGGAATTAAAACTGGCAAATATCATAGCCGAAGCTGACGATGGTACACCTATTTCTTTAGACCATATTGCGAGCCAGCTTCTAAGCAAAATAGTAAATATAGAATACCTCTACCGGATCATGCAATTCTTGGTTAAGGAAAATGGAGATCCATGATGCTTCTGGAGACAAATGTTGGGTATGGTTTAACAACTAAGACTTCTGATTGGCTCAGAACAGGTAAGATGCTCAAAGGTAAGTTTGATTTTTGTTACTTTAAAATGAGTTTTTGGATAAGTACTTTGTGAATGCTAACACAATTTAGCCTGATGCATGCCTATTTTCAGTATTAGTTTCTCTTTCCTCTTCATGCAACAGGTCGACTTTCTGAGCTAAGTGCTTTTTGGCTATCTGGAAGTATGTCTTTTCCTTTCTTTTTAGCCTTTTATTACTTATTTGAAGCTGTGTGCTAGTTTTGAACCATAATGGAGCTCTTTCTTGGATGTGATATTATGTTGAGATGGGTATTGAGAGATCCATTCACACTGATAAAATTGATGTGGAATGCCGCCGGCTTATACAAGTTTCCAGTGTTCTAACTACTATAAAGCTCATGTTATAGAGTCTCACTATTGTACTGTAGGTAGAGGCAGCGTGATAAAGAAACAGTAAGGGTTGTAGGCCTGGAATGCACAAATAAATGAACCTGCTAACTAGAAGCCAAATTTTTTGTTCAAAAGCTTTAGATTATATATCTAAGTCAATGATGAATCTAGATCGTATGATAAGCTGATCTCTCAAATATGAGATTATTTGAATGATTAATTTAAATAGCATCAACTAGCATAGCAAGGAGTTCTAAAAACCTAATGATCAGCAGGGGCAATAGATTTCTTGTGTGTTCACACCTTGATTTTTGTTGTCCATAGACTAGCTACTTATCTCAAAGCAATTGTTGCTCATAAAGAGCTTTTGATGTTCTACATTAAATAATATATGAGAAATTGAAATCCAGTGATAATATTACTAATATTGGGTTTAAACTGTTATGCAATTGTATGTAGGTTGATGCGAAGGATCACACAAAGAAATGGACTAGGAACCAAGTTTCAACAAGCATAATGTTGCAACAAGCCCTTTCAGCCAGATTATTAAACCAAAAGTAGATTCCTAAAATGCCAACATTGGTGTGTTTGCCGTTTGTGAAATCAAGAGCGGGATAAAAGATATTATGAATACATTTTTATGTGCATGGCCGTAAACAAAAGCAATGACAATTTGGCACATGGAGCTTATTTGCATCTCTAAGAGTTCAAATTTCTGTTTGATGAAGCAGACATACATATTTCCCATTGCTTTTGCTTGGTCTGCATGTGTATTTCAAAGACAACATGTATTGCAATTTGTTTGTAATGATAAAATAATAAAATGTAGGGCCAATTACATAGTCATTATAGTTGCGAGGTTTATCTCTGTAGGAAGGAATAGTGGGCCTTTGTGTGCTATCTGTTGGACCAAAGATCGCAGCATGTGTTGCACTTTTTTCTGTGGACAAACACCATGCCATCCCCTTGGATACTCATGTTTGACAAGTAGTATAAGTTTATCACCCATATTTGTTTCAAATGATCTTAGTTATATGAACACTGGTGATAGATTATTGTATGTTACCTCATGCCAAAACTAGTAGGAAAGCAACTTTGTTCAAAATTGCACCATACTATATTACGCGCATTTGTGAACAAACCTGGACATATGTTGGTTAACCACATACAGTTCTCTTCATTGTCGAATAATCATCAATGCCACCTTCACATCTTCAATTTTCAAGAAAGAATAAAGGTGCCAGGAGTCAATAAACAAAATGACAGGCATTCTAACATGACGATGCAGGGATAGTACGGCACCAATGCCAACACAGTATTATGTGATCAAGCGAAGGATAGTACAGATGGTTTTGGCAAAAATACGTAGACAACTTTTTATACCATAAGTCAGCGCATATGTGCAATCCCATCCTCATTCATGTTGCAATCCAGGAATATGTAAACTACTTTATGCTAAGTCTTGGATATAGCCAGATGATTGAGTAAGCTGGACATAAATGGATGTAATATCCTCTTTGTAGTGGGACATAAGGGGATATAATATCCCCTTGGTACATGGAAGTCATTTTTGATATCATCCATGACATGAGCAATACAGGGTAAAATTGAGATATATTTTAAGAAATATTGCACTTCATTGTGCGAAGAAGAATTCTACACTAACTAAAACTCTACTTTCTTATCTCTATTCAGAACTTTTATCATCATTTTTTTTTTTTTTTTTTTTTGAAAGTAAGTGTTGGTTTTGTCATTAATTATAAAATCTCAGAGATACAATGTAATAGCATGCCCTTAAAATAAGCATACCAAGAAGTATATCAGAATCAGCCAATAACAGTAATAACAGGACACTTAAAAGAGTTTGTATCCAGTGAAAAGGATGAGTCAGAGTAATGAGCAGCTACACTTAATAAGATCCGATGGTACTCCCGTTCTTGGGGAATAGAAAAATTTTGTAACTTCTACAATGCCGTGTAGAATTTGTGAACCTTGAGAGAGAACTGATAATCTGCCAAAATTGAATCCACCAAAAAGGTAAGCCAGCACTAAATCAAACAAGAGCAAAAGCGTGTTTCCTGGAGGATGGGCCAACAAAGAAGGATATCTCGTGTCCGGGATGAGAAGACGTAATTGAAGTATGCATTGAATCCATCTCAGAGTCCCAAAAGATAATGATTGGGTGCCCAATTATTGTGGTAGCATAGACGGAACATGTCTCTTCCTTCCAAGAGTAAAAGAAGAGAACCATAGAGGTCGGCCAACAGTTTGTGATTATAGTACATGGTTCTGTACCTAGTCAGCTGAGTCTCATTAAGAAGGAAATTGTTAATTGACGTAAACATCCAAAGGCAATGGAGTTGCACAACCAAAAAAAAAAATGCTTGCCCACAAATCTTCACTTTCTTTTCGTGTGTCTCCTATGCCCTTTTTTCATGAGAAAAGATTCCATAGAGGAGGCAATGTCATTCTTCATAATGTGGGGCTTGAAGTCCGACCGAAAGGAGACGGGCTGCTGTCGAATTTATTTCTTCCCTCTCCACGCAGGAATTCAAGATACTCTAGGATCATCAGAGAGAAACAAGTTAGAATCCACAACATTAAGGTTTGAAGCAAATAAACCAGTAGTGTCCCCTAAACTGCCCAAAGACCTCCCATTTCGGCCAAAGTTAGTACCAAATTTCTTTTATGAGCAGCTTGCAATAGTCTCAAAGTCAAACCGAAAATGCATCTTAATCCAAAAGATAGAAGGATTCTTATGACCATATAACACGCGATTTTTGCTTTCCAAATATTCCACAAAGCTATGTAAATGATTGAATTTGTAAACATATCATTATGTTGAATAAGGAGAGAAGATCTCCATTATTCCCAATACCAAATCTAGCAAAGAATCCAGCCCAAAAAATCATCTAACTTACAAAGAAGAAGAAAATATGAGAGAAGTCCTCAAGATTATTACAATTTAAGGGCAATTTGTTGAGATGTTAGGATTTCTTTTGGAAACAGAGACCAGATTATTCAGACTGCCATTAGCAAGTAACCAGATAAAATAGGAAATTTTTGGAGGACAATAGGAATTCCAAATATTATGGAAAAGACTCTTAAGCTGATCATAAGAAATAGACCATTTTAGCATAGCTTTGCAATTATCCATTTCAGAGGACATAGCATTATATACATCCTTCACTTTGTAGACTCCTTTTCCCTTTATGGTCCAATCAGGCTTATTAGGATTGGGGGATAAGTTTGTGAGAAAGGGTTTAATAAGAGCATAGATTTTTTTTATCAGATGATGTACCTCCAATCATACCCTTCAGTCTAGTCCAAGAGATAACTCTTCCATCAATAATCAAGTCCTTAAGGTAAAGGAAACCAGCCTCAGACCACTTCTTATAAATTCTAGGATGCTTGATGGCAAGAACAGGAGAATTTTGCTCAACTAAAATTGGATTCCAGAATATTGCAGTATCTGCATGAAGCTTTTCCCTAGCAATAAAATGGAAGTTAGGAGAGATAGCATTCCAAGCCTTGATAAGATTACACATAAGAGGTGAAATATTAGTGGCAGGTCTTAACTGATTGAAGACAGAATGAGGGAGCAAGTGCTGAATAGAGGGGTGACCATGAGGATGACTCAGGGTAATCCAATATCTGATGAATTTACAAGCCGGAGAAGGATCCCCATGTATTGATTTCCATATAAACTTCCCAGCAAGAGCTTGTGCTTGTCTGAAAAGATTTTTGCATCCTAAACCACCAGAAGATTTCGGCTTGCAGATAGAATTCCAGTTGACCAAATGACTACCTTTCCAAATAAAGTTCCTGAGAATTTTCTCAAGCTCCAAATAGACACATTTTGGAGCCACGAAGGCTGTTGAGAAGTATACATGAGAGCTAGCAAGAACAGCATTAGCAATAATAGTTCTGCCTGCAAGAGAAAGATAGTTCCTGTAATTGTTCAGTTTCTTTTTGATTCTCAAGAGGATAGGGTCCCAAAGGCCTTTGATAGTATGATCCATAGCAAGAGGCATACCTAGAAGCTTGGTTGCCTGATTGGAGGGGAGAACATTTATCCCAGCTAAAGTTGGAGTATTGACATCTCCAATAATCAAACTTTTGTTCAAGTTCAAATGGATACCAGATGCAGCAGAGAATTGACCTAAAATCTTGAGGAAGAGATTGATGTTTTGAAGATCAGCATCAAGAAAGGAGAAGGTGTCATCAGCATATTGGAGAATGGTGATACTATCATTGGAATTTGGTAGATTTAAGCCTTTTAATTGAGCTGAATTCTGATAATGCATAATAACCTTAGTTAGGAGCTCAGCAGCCACTAAGAATAAATAGGGAGCAAGAGGACATCCTTGCCTCACTCCACAAGAAAGAGGGAAGAAACCAGTGGGGACACCATTGATAAGAATAGCTGAGTTCGATCTAGCATTCAGACCATGAATAAGACTAATAATCTTGGGATGGAAACCAATTTTGGACATTGCAAAATCTAAGAAATCCCACCTAACAGAATCAAATGCTCTCTTGAAATCTAATTTAAGGAGAATGCAATTTTGATTTGAAATTTTATTCCAGTGCAGACCCTCCATAGCAGCCACATAGTTGTCCAGAATGAATCTATTTGGAAGAAAAGCAGATTGAGTTGGGCTAATATTTCTTTGAAGAAAGTTTTTGATCCTGAGAGCAATGATCTTGGCACAAAGTTTATATGTAGTGTTTGTGAGAGAGATTGGTCTCCAGTCTTGAAACTTTGAAGGGTGATCAACCTTAGGAACCAAAGTGATCAGGCCACTGGAAATAGAAGGATGAAGATGATTAGAATTCCAGAAGGCAGTAACTAGAGAGATCAGGTCATTTCTGAGAATGTCCCAGAATTTGATATAAAATTCTGCTGGGAAACCATCAGGGCCAGGAGATTTACCATTACTAAAGGACTTGAGAGTGTCATGAATCTCATTATGAGAAGGAATGGCAGCCAGAGACTCATCCATGGATTCCAGAGGATCAGGTAAAATATTATTGACTAAGGAATAAAAATCATTTGCATCCGGGATCTCATTGGGAGGAATTGGTTTGTCTATAAAAAGATCCATGTATCTACTCTTGAAGAAATTTGCAATGTCAGAATGAGAATTATGTTTAATATCCTGATCATCAATAGTCTCAGTAATGGAGTTTCTAAGAACTCTACTTTTGGCTACCCTGAAGAAAAAACCTAAGGAGCCAGAGTCCATATCATTAGTATATTTGATCTTGCATCTAATTGCAGAGCCTTTAGCTTCAATCTCCTCAATACTTTTAATTTTTCTCTCAAGAATTTCTTCCCCTACTTGAAGGTTAGAGCTGGAGGGATCATTTTGAAGTAAGGATCGAATTTCCTTCATATACATAAGAAGCTGGTTTTTTTCTTTGCTGCACTTATCTTTGATAAGCTTAGACCAGTTCTTAATCCATCTTTTGACTTCCTTGATTTTAGAGTAGAAAAGCTTCATAGGAGGCATAGAGTTGCCAGCAAACCTATTAGTCAGCTCATCATAGAAAGTTCTGAATTGGGAGCAGAAATTTTCATTCTCGAGAAGAGAAGAGTTAAATTTATAAGGAGTGCTCCCTTCTCTTTGAATCCTAATAGCATGGGAGGTATGAAGGAATTGAGGCTGATGGTCAGAAATAGAGGTTCCTTCATCACTTGTTACATAACTATTGTCCCAAAATGCTGTAGATGGATTGGAAACATAAAATCTGTCAAGAGTGCAATAAACTATTGTCCAAGATAGAATTCCAGTTGACCAAATGACTACCTTTCCAAATAAAGTTCCTGAGAATTTTCTCAAGCTCCAAATAGACACATTTTGGAGCCACGAAGGCTGTTGAGAAGTATACATGAGAGCTAGCAAGAACAGCATTAGCAATAATAGTTCTGCCTGCAAGAGAAAGATAGTTCCTGTAATTGTTCAGTTTCTTTTTGATTCTCAAGAGGATAGGGTCCCAAAGGCCTTTGATAGTATGATCCATAGCAAGAGGCATACCTAGAAGCTTGGTTGCCTGATTGGAGGGGAGAACATTTATCCCAGCTAAAGTTGGAGTATTGACATCTCCAATAATCAAACTTTTGTTCAAGTTCAAATGGATACCAGATGCAGCAGAGAATTGACCTAAAATCTTGAGGAAGAGATTGATGTTTTGAAGATCAGCATCAAGAAAGGAGAAGGTGTCATCAGCATATTGGAGAATGGTGATACTATCATTGGAATTTGGTAGATTTAAGCCTTTTAATTGAGCTGAATTCTGATAATGCATAATAACCTTAGTTAGGAGCTCAGCAGCCACTAAGAATAAATAGGGAGCAAGAGGACATCCTTGCCTCACTCCACAAGAAAGAGGGAAGAAACCAGTGGGGACACCATTGATAAGAATAGCTGAGTTCGATCTAGCATTCAGACCATGAATAAGACTAATAATCTTGGGATGGAAACCAATTTTGGACATTGCAAAATCTAAGAAATCCCACCTAACAGAATCAAATGCTCTCTTGAAATCTAATTTAAGGAGAATGCAATTTTGATTTGAAATTTTATTCCAGTGCAGACCCTCCATAGCAGCCACATAGTTGTCCAGAATGAATCTATTTGGAAGAAAAGCAGATTGAGTTGGGCTAATATTTCTTTGAAGAAAGTTTTTGATCCTGAGAGCAATGATCTTGGCACAAAGTTTATATGTAGTGTTTGTGAGAGAGATTGGTCTCCAGTCTTGAAACTTTGAAGGGTGATCAACCTTAGGAACCAAAGTGATCAGGCCACTGGAAATAGAAGGATGAAGATGATTAGAATTCCAGAAGGCAGTAACTAGAGAGATCAGGTCATTTCTGAGAATGTCCCAGAATTTGATATAAAATTCTGCTGGGAAACCATCAGGGCCAGGAGATTTACCATTACTAAAGGACTTGAGAGTGTCATGAATCTCATTATGAGAAGGAATGGCAGCCAGAGACTCATCCATGGATTCCAGAGGATCAGGTAAAATATTATTGACTAAGGAATAAAAATCATTTGCATCCGGGATCTCATTGGGAGGAATTGGTTTGTCTATAAAAAGATCCACGTATCTACTCTTGAAGAAATTTGCAATGTCAGAATGAGAATTATGTTTAATATCCTGATCATCAATAGTCTCAGTAATGGAGTTTCTAAGAACTCTACTTTTGGCTACCCTGAAGAAAAAACCTAAGGAGCCAGAGTCCATATCATTAGTATATTTGATCTTGCATCTAATTGCAGAGCCTTTAGCTTCAATCTCCTCAATACTTTTAATTTTTCTCTCTAGAATTTCTTCCCCTACTTGAAGGTTAGAGCTGGAGGGATCATTTTGAAGTAAGGATCGAATTTCCTTCATATACATAAGAAGCTGGTTTTTTTCTTTGCTGCACTTATCTTTGATAAGCTTAGACCAGTTCTTAATCCATCTTTTGACTTCCTTGATCTTAGAGTAGAAAAGCTTCATAGGAGGCATAGAGTTGCCAGCAAACCTATTAGTCAGCTCATCATAGAAAGTTCTGAATTGGGAGCAGAAATTTTCATTCTCGAGAAGAGAAGAGTTAAATTTATAAGGAGTGCTCCCTTCTCTTTGAATCCTAATAGCATGGGAGGTATGAAGGAATTGAGGCTGATGGTCAGAAATAGAGGTTCCTTCATCACTTGTTACATAACTATTGTCCCAAAATGCTGTAGATGGATTGGAAACATAAAATCTGTCAAGAGTGCAATAAACCCTTGCTCTATCTTTTTGCTTATTAGACCAAGTGTAGGTGGCTGTGGAAGAGGGAATATGAATGAGATTGTTATCAGAGATAAGCAGATCCCAGTTCTGCTTTTCAGTTGAGGACATATTTATTTTATTTCCCAACTTAAAATCCCAAGAAGGGGTATTATTGAAGTCTCCAGCAACAATCCAGTTGTCTATAGTTTGAGATCCCAACCAACTATTAATTTCACTCCATATAGGTCCCCTATCTTTTGGAGAGGTAGGGGCATATATATTGATGATCCCAAAGTTGGAATTCGAAACAGAGCAAGTCATAGCCTGCCAAGCTTTGGAAGGACTATTGTAGAAGGAGGAATGCTTGATGTCTTTTTTCCAAACAATGGCTAAACCACCACTAGCCCCAGAAGAGTTAATCCAGATTGAAGATGAAGAAGGGTATATCCAATCCCCCAAATTGCTACATTCAAAAGAGGGAAGTTTAAGCTCTTGTAAAAGGATTATATCAGCATTATACATCCTGATTTGAGCAATAGCCCTTCTTCTTTTCAAAGGACCTTTTATGCCTCTAAGATTCCAGGAAAGAATCTTCATTATAGGTAGGAAGATAGAAAACAAAGTTTAAAATGAAACGCACTTATTTGCTGGAAACGCACTTCAAAAGGAATCTTTGAAAGATTCCCTAAAATTCCCTTTAAAAAGTCCATTTTTAAGATTTTTTTGTGACAGGTGTGACAATTTAAGTAATTTAGGTACCATTTTTGAGGGGTTGATTGAACATAACTTTCATGCAAAAATTTCAAATAGCAATTTTCATCCTCCTAAACTAGAACAAAAAATAATTACTTTTATAAAGTGTAGCAAAAAAGGGGCAATTAAAAAAATAGCAAGGGTAATAGAGTGACAAAGAAGTGATATATTCATGGTTGTGAAAATTGTACAAAATTATGAACAAAATTGTCAAAAATATAGAACATTTTGATGCATAACCATCACCGCTTCTTCTGCTTTTTACATGTTTGAGTCATCTGACAAACTTACATTTTGCAGCAAGATCAGGATGCATCTCATCCTCCGACTCATTTAATCCCTGATCACTTGAGCCTTCATCCTCAGCTTCACTCTCAAAACTGGATGTACTCGAACGATCTTCTTCCTCACTGTCTACAAGTGAGTCCTCATCATCATCTTTTTTGGCCACCTTTCTAGGTTGTTTGTCTAATCCACATGCCGACCTTATTAAAGTTTGAGTGACCATACGTAACTTATTAGCAGCAATGTAACAAAGTCATATGCAAGAACCTTCACTTCGGGATAGATCTATGACAAGTAAAGATTTTGCTTTGACTTTGCTCTCTTTCCCACCCCCTGCTTTTACCATCTCCAAAGTATAACTCCCAATCGAAAAGCACCGGGCAAAGATTTGTTCTCATCCAAAGGCACTTTTAGTTGAGTGGGAATTCCATCCTCTCTTGTTACCTCCAAGATTTTAGCTAGCCGTAATGGCTTCCTGTGACTCATCATTATCACCGGGACAGCTATGAGCATTCCTTTCTCAATCTCCTCAGATCGAACTGCATACTCGAGCAACTTGTTGTGCCGCAGGCGTCGGGGCCGGTGTACATGACTCTGGCCATCTTCATCCGAAAGCTAGCCAATATCTCTACATGTTCCTCTTGATTATCAACTTGCATTGTGGAGAGTTTGCCTAGATGGCGGTTTGAATGTAATCGGTCTTCTAATCTTGTAATGAAGCTTGCAAAATATCACGCTGTCGGTGAAAAAACCGAGGCCACCATAAAGCATCCGCTTCCTCAAAGTGGTTAGATACCACTGAATACTTGTCTCAATAAAATCCAATGATTTGCTTGAGTCAAATGCTCTTCCCTCCTTTTTACTCTTTGTGATTTCTTTCAAGCTTTTTAGAGGCATTTGATTTGCAGAGAGCATGGAACTAGTATTGGGGATGGTGCGAATGAATTGAATACCTGCCGCCTGGCCGCCAATCGCAAAGATGTGGCATATTTCTTTCCTTGTAAGATGGCCCCGCCATCTACAAGTGAAATTTTGATCCGATGCTGAAATGTAATATTTCTCAAGGGCTCAATAGCACAAAGGACCCGTTTTGATCTCTTCGAAAAATCCATTCTTTGAAATCATAAGTTTCTTCCAACAACTCGATGTCCGGACGAGGATTGTAGGAATCTTGGATAACCTCAATCATTGCTGGTAGGTCGAGAGCTTTTTTCGGCAAGACGCTTAGAGAACCCATCAACATCCGATCAATTTGGTCGCGGTGTATGACCAACAAGCAGAAACCAATCTTCACCTTCTTGAAGATTTGTTTTCTACTAGCATAGCACAAGAAGCAAACAACCGATTCTTATTTTCCCTTGTCGTGGTTGTCTCAGCTGAAGATACGTAACCCGTGGTATATGTTCTAGATTGGAAAGAAGCTTATTCAATATTGTGATAGTGAGATTTGGATCAGCATGAATGTTTGATAATTCAAAAATGCCTTGCAAGATAGTTTTCCATTAAATACCATAGCACCAACAACATGCGATGTATGAAATCTTCTTCAGAAAGATCCTTAGGCACATTGACAAAATGTGGTAGGGTGGTCTTCTTTCGGGTCCATTCCATCAATAACAACCGATACGTAGTTGAGTGGTTGTTCCAAAGGTTTTCTTCCTATGTTTTGTCAATTTTCTCCTTTCCAAAGATTGTTGTTCTCTCAGGCTTGTTCGGGGCTTTCTCCTTCAATGCATCCAAATGAAAATATGTTTAGGAAAAAACCTACTTTTTAAGTAGAACTAGGCAAGAACACGCCCCGAAGCTTACTTTTAGTGTGAAGTGTCCTTGCATTTTGTCTCCGGCTTTTAATTCGTGAGCATGTAGCACAAAATGTACATCCTATGCTTTCTAGGAATGGCCACACGAGAAAACTTTTTTTTTCCGAGAGCACAAGAAAGTAAGAGTAGCGCACAAAGCCGTTCTCCAGCCTCAACACACATCTCCTTATAATTATCGAGACTTTTGTTTCGCGGACATTGTCACTCAAGTGGTACATAGGGCTATTGGGGAGTTTCTCACAAGACTCCTTAAAGAAACCTTCCATCCCAGAGACACATTGAAGGGCATGAATTGGTTATGCCTCCTGGAATGGCAAGAGTCATTAATGCCCGGATTCTTGTCGCCTTTTTCTTTAGGGCGTCAAGTCGTCACGCCGCCTAAAGCATGAATCAATTTGAAGGCCGCTTGATGATCGGCAGGGCCACCACCGTAAGTAAACTTCTCACCATCATCCGCCTAATATTGAAGGCTAAGTAGCCCCTTTGGTCTAGCAGTAGTCATTGAATCAGAATTATCATTTAATCAACCTCAATTCCTTTAGTCCAATCTTAAGCAAACAACGCTGAGAACAACAAGAAGCTTTGTATGTGTTGCCCGCAAGTGAGCCTCGGCCCATGAGTTTCTTTCTTCTAACAGCTTGTACATGCTTTCTTGTGTAAGTTACGCTTTTAAGATTCTTACTTGCGTGGGCTTTGAATTCAACATAGAGTCTTGTGGCTTTGGTAGGTCCTCGCCCCGAGACATCAACATGAGGTGTTTCTTCGCCTAAGAGATCAACTTGAGGTGTACTTGTAGATGCTGATAGGTTTGGTGTGTGCAAGTCCCGAGGGGAGGTGCTTTCCCTCTCCCTAGGAAAAAGTAATCGAGGTTGGTGACGAGTTGACCAGCTCCCAAGTGTCGAGAAAACAGAGTTGCATGTCGCCGACCGCCCCACTTGTTGTAGTACCATTTAGCTTAAATTGATGGAGTTGGCGGATTTGCCTCCGAGGATTTAGCCTATGGTGGACTAAGGGCGATTTACTAAAATGAAGTGGAGGAGGTAGTCTGACCTCTCTAGGCGTGGTGGAGTAAAACGCATTGGGTGGGGGGCAAACGACGCTCAGAGAGTGGTGTGGTGGAGTAAATTGAACCGGGTGGTGGAAGCCGAGGTGGTCGTGGTGGAGTAAGATCAACAAGAGTCGGGGTTTGAATATCGAGGCGCAATTTCCGGAGGCTACTTTCGTGTGTCGGGGCTTGAGGGGTGTGAATGTCATTGGCAGGAGGAAGCCCGCCAACGTGAGTTGAGGCTCGGCAGTTCTTTTTCTCGAGCCATACTTAAAGGTAGCGGCCACACTATATAAATTTATACCTATGTAATAGCAGACGGTAAAAGTTTACATGTGGATGGTATAAATTTATACAGAGAAGGCAAACTTTAGTCAAGCAGATCGTGTATAAATTTATATTAGAGATGGTATAAATTTATACTGAAGGAGGAAGATATTGCGATAAATTTTATACTAAAACTCACGCATACACTTGTATTGAATCTTTATGGAGAAACGCTTATAATTAAAACCAAGACTTAGCAGGGTGGGTACTTTAAGCCCGGCCGGCCACCCTATTTTCCATATATGCTAGCCTAGGAGTCGGCGCCAAGGGGGGTCCTTTATATACCCCCTCTTATTTGCTCTCCGAACCTTTATACGCTTAGTTCATACTCTGGCCATGGCCAATGTAAGTCTACTTTGCATTGTTTTAGTTTCTCTTTGTTTTAATATGTTAGAGTGTAAGCCCCGCGGTATATAAATTTATACCGAGATGATTCTCGACCGATAAAATTTATACTTTGTGCTCGAAGGTATAAATTTATACCGCTTTCGAGCACAAGGCGATAAATTTATACTGCTCGAAAACGAGCGGTATAAATTTATAGCTCGAGCATGGTATATAATACTATTTCTATACCGACTTTTGATGTATAAATTTATACCGCCGTACTCGAGCCGTATAAATTTATACCGCTTCTAATTATTTCAGATTTTTGATGTCCAAAGGCTTCTTTAATGGTCGAAATTAATATTTTCGTAATATTGTTGTGTTTCCAAAATTTTAAATGACACAAATAAAGTATTAATTTAGTGTGGATTTTATGTCTTTTTCATCCTCTTTTCATCATGCTTTTTGTTTCAAAAACTCGAAAAAGGTTAATGTTCTTGTGTAAAAAATGGTTTTTTTGGCGCCGTTTTCCAGCCCTAAGATCAAGTTTTGTGCTCGGCGGTCATCATCAAAGGTCGCACCACCGTGAGCCACGCACTTATGAACTAAAGGATTAGACTTGGTACGCCCATTGGGGCGCAAGAGAGAGCAAACCCAATCGATACGCATCTTTACTTGTGCAATAAATCAGGGAAGGGCAAGTTCAAGTCTCGATGATTATTACCTGGCCAAATAAATTATGAAACTTGTTGCTACAGAGAACGATGATGAAGTTCTAATGCAAAGGCAACCATGACAAGGGCCCCTGCCTACTATGTTCTCAATACTAGAATGTTTAGAATAAGCATGTGCAAGCCTAAAGACGCACGATTACATTTCGGACAATTACAAGAACGGCTTTGTAAGTTATTCTTAGGTGCTTTCCAGATAAATTTATACGGCCGGCCTCTTAACATAACCCCCGCATTACAGATTTAGTAGAAATTTTGATGTCAATAGTGCTGGCGAATTAAAAAGTGTTGGTCAAGGGTCTATGGTACCCCGTAGTATCGAAGAGGAAGTAGTAGAGGAAGAGGTAGAGGAAGAGGAAGAGGAAGAGGAAGAGGAAGAGGAAGAGGAGGAACCAGTCAAACAAAGGGAAAGGGTAGGAAGCATTCCCCGGTACTAGATATAACATACCTCCTACCAAGAAAAAATCTAGAAAACAAAGCCCTTGACTATAGAGGAGTCGCCAGGCTCTTCGTAAGGCTCCCGGGAGCGTATATCGCTAGAAGCCCGGCAGATAAGTCAAGTGCTATTCTCAAGCTGGTTAATGAAACCAAACCGCCAAACAAACCATTTCTTTGACACTAAGCACTATCAAGAGGCCACCAAAAATGAAGATGGGGTCGAGTGTCCGAGGTCCGAAAAGTTGCACGCTGCACATGTGGCCATTCTTAAGCAAAGAATGAGAAGAAATCCTCGGCGCGCATGTGTCGCCTCTAGTTGTTATGGTTGATAGAAGTCAATGCAATCAATTGCGTGATTACAAAAAAAAGCACTTCAAGATTACACCTACTACGTCCTTGGAGGCACACACAGCTACAAGGCTAGAAAAGAACTCTCAAAGGAGGAAACCCGTAACGAGGTGTGGAAAAGCGTGGAAGCCCATATTTACGTGGGTATCACAGACGAAGAGGCAAAAGTCATTGCCGTAAGTCACAATCTTGACAATGACTTTCGGTTAAAAATGAGCCTAATAGATAAGATCCGATTCATGCATCGAGAGTACGTGGAGTTCAAACAAATGCATGGAGAGGACTTCAAAAAACAGAAGAATAAGCTTCAAGAGCTTCGAGAAGCCTGTGTGACGGAGTGTTGCCTGAGCTATGATTCTGATAAGAAGCCCATTATGGCTGTCAAACAATACGATAACTACTTTCAGCTCGCTTTCAGAGATGGTCAAGTAAGTAAAAGATTCAATTCAATCTTTTGTAGTATGTTTAGCGTGGTTAGAATCTTGTAGTAGCCTACTGACGGTATAAATTCATACCGTGCCTGGCCGCGGTATAAATTTATACTGCGGGCCGCAGATAAATTTATACTGGCGCAGAGTCATGCAGATAAATTTATACCGGCGGCCTCAAGGGCGGCAGATAAATTTATACCGCGGCCGGTCATGCAGATAGATTTATACCGCCACTGTGCACTGTGATAAATTTATACCGCTCAGTGCACGGTATAAATTTATACCGTGTTGAGTCGCCGTGCCCATCCTCTTACGCCATTCAGCACTAAACTTCGTTTGACCGTTTACAGGTGTGGGATCTTCAAGAAAGAATTTTTTGTATGTTCGAAGATGGGGAGCTCAAAGAACAAGCTAAAGACGCAGGAAAGAAACCAAAGAAAGGTGGTGAATCAAAACCAAAAATATGAGCATTGTACCCTGGACGCAGTTACAGGGTCTTAAAAGCAAAGAAATATTTGTTCGCCTGTTGGAAAAAGTAGTTGCCAAAGAATTCACATTAGACGAGATGGCCAAGGAAGCTAAAACGTAAGCCTCACTTGCTATGCCATGTTTTTTTTACCTTTTTGTCTTACAATATTTTTCCCTTTGCAAATGTCGAAAAGACATTGTCACTTGCCGTGCCGAAAGTTAATGAAGCAGCTCAACCTAGAAGATCGGGAGGAGTGCAAACTTTTGTACCCAAGTTGTACCACGCATAAAGATTACCGAGAGCACGCAGCTAACTTCAAAGGGTCGGGTAAGTTTTGCAAAAATATGTTATGTGTTTGTGCCTTTGTCTCACATTACTTTTTACGTAACAAGAAGAAGGGGCTACCCATCGGATTTTTTGAACCCGGGTTCGTAGGGGCCAAGGAAGAGAGGCAAAGGTTAAAGGCAATTGAACAGGGTAGAGGTCGCCACTTCCAGCTTTTGACTCAGACATATGAGAGATTTACCACATTTGGTCGACGCCCAATACAGGTTGTTGAGGGTGATTGTACAAGGTGGGGACTCTTTTAGACAAGCAACATTTTACATTATGCATTGCGTATATTCCTTATGGATTTAAAATAAAGGATAGCGCTTTTGATGAGGAGGCTTTCACCACGCAAGTCCGGCCTTTCCCCGGATGGCCTTTAAAGAAGTCATTTACATCTGAAAACCGGAGGGTCATCATTTTTCATTCGACCTTCGACCATGCATGCCTGCTTTAAACCTATGGGAGCGGTCCGAACGCCGGCTTCAAAACCGCGTTTGGTAAGCTTCACAATTAACGCTTTTTGTTTTACTCAGAATCTACGGTATAAATTTATACCACATCCGCCTTTAAGGTTTAAATTTTAAAGGCAATGGAACAACCGTGGTATAAATTTATACAAAGAAGGCAATGTTCAGATAAATTTATACGGTTTACGGCTTGTCGTGGTATAAATTTATACAAAGAAGGCAACCGTGGTATAAGTTTATACCGCCACACCACTGGGCTAACTTATTTTCCTTTGTTTTCTTTTTACTAATTTCTAATTTCTATATTGCTTGGCGTGCTTAAAACAAACGCCAAGGGTCATGGTGGTGGTCCCGCTTAGTGAGTCAAGCTTCGAAAGCATTTTCATATAGGTTTTACAAATACGGACGCCAAAAAAACCATGGTTCATTTTAACACGCAGTAATGAAAAGACTCCTCCCTCGCAATGCATTTCAGCCTCAAATGCTTTGCGTAAATTAAGAGACCCACAAAGGCGCCGTGGTGTCCCATTATCGGTTACGCCGCTTATTAATAATTTGATACGCTGGTTTTCTACCGAGATCGGATCCTAGATGCCTTTTTTCGATCAGGCACTACGCCAGCTTTTGCGCCTTGCTAGGGCGCAATGTCGCTCCGCCGACATAGACCCGTGATAAAGTAAGCTTCATCAGACCGTGATAAGCTCTTGCTAATCCTTTCCGATGAAAACGAGGAACGGGAGCAAAGAACGTGCCGATGCTAAGGGCACTTACACGTAAATACCTCCACCACTTGGGGGAAGAAGAGATGAGGAGGTGGAGTTTGTTGACTTGAGAGCCGTGGTGCCCGAGCCAGAGAAACCGCCTGCGCTAATAGGTTTGGAATCGTATGAGGCGCTCTCGCTGTTGTAAGCTCGCAAGAGCCGTGATCTCAAAGGGTACGAGAGTCCCGTGGACGGGAAGAGCCACCTCAGATAAATTTATACGCATGAGTTCTTAACCACTTTCATTGTAAACTATGTGCTAAGTAATATTATAATTTATTTTGATGAAGATTTTTAAACCGAAAGCTTTGTCTCTAACAATGCTTAATTGAAACAACTCTTTCTTGCTCCTGTGATTTCACACTCTTTGTCTTTCCAATGTTTGACTTTTTTAGTACTTCTATTAAGCTTGCAAAAAACAATCTATATTTTCTCCTCGCTTTTAACAATAAATACTTACCGAAAGTTATCAAAGTTAATGTCTCTCTCCTTAAAACAAATTTTTTTTTTTTTGCCCTTCTTTTTAAAATGAAAAAGCTTTAAAAATGTTGCTTTTTGGGGTATCCCAATGCTAATTGCTCAACAATCTATTTTGCTCCCTATTTTGTGTGTTTTTTAAGTTTTCAATTTTTATAAAGGAATCTTTCAAACGACTTTTAAATAAGTGCTTTCATTTTAAAACCTTGTTAGAAAAGGCAAATTATAATCTATTCCTTCTTGATTTTTCTTACTTCTAGTATTTTGAGTGTGAGTTTTATTTAGACCGCATAAGATCAATCCCAATTTATCTCCATCCTTTTAGATGATTTTTTCAGAAGAGTGACTCTTCTCGCACTTAGGATCAATACTAAAATTTTCGCTTAAATATTCTTTTCTTTATCCCAGCTTCTCTTTATCACTCCCAAAACCATCATTATCACTATAATCGTAACATCCTCCGTGAAAGAATTGAAACATAGGATTAATATTAATAGGGATTACATTAACATTTGATGGAGCGAAGTAAGAACTTGCCTCGGTACTTTTTTCTTGAAGCTCCACAATTTGAGTGTCTTCGTGGGTATCGTGAACAAAATCAGAACAATCGTGAGTAGCAAAAGTGTAATCATTTCCCATCTCATTTATTGTAAATCCCTTCAGAAGTGAAGTTTGTGGAGCGAGATTTTGCAGAGAGGCCATCTGCTCAGCAAACTTATCTGATATTTTGATAGGACTTATAGAGTAATCCATCACAGGAGAGTCAAGGTCAATTAGGGAAGGCAGCTCTACAATGTTTGTACCAGCAGACTGAGCATGTATATGTGAAGTGGCTAAGGGATGGATAGGTGTGGGACAAGTCTGGGAAACACATTTTTTGCTTTTATTTAATTCAGAGTCTAGCTTACCATTAAGGTCAGATAATACCTGGAAAGGATTAGAGCCGTTGACTTTGAAGTTGACTTGTCGCTGTTCGACTTTGAGTCAACCGGCAAAGATTTCTTTGATCGCTGATATTGGACAAATGAGTGTCCATTTTAGTGTCATCTGACTTTTTGTCTTGCTGATTCAATTTAGCTGACACTGGTATTTTAACATGTGAATTCACCTGAGAGGAATTCAGCTGAAACTTAGATTTGTCCCGAGATTTTGTAGTTAATGACCCACTCTTACTTTTGTTTTTGATAGGATAATCCATAAGACTGTTGGAACATTGACCTTTTTCTTGATTTTTGGCCTCTTTGGCCTCTTTGGTCTCTTTGATTATTTCACTCAGAGTGAAATTTAACATATCAGTTGCCTGAGAAGTTTTTCCAGTCATAATACCTTTGACCAGAAGTTTTGGCTCACCAATTGTTAGGGCTCGAGCTTTTGAAGGGATTGAGAACTCTTCTTCACATATTTTGTCTTTGCCGCTCATTTCATCACGTGCAGCCTTGTTTTTCTGGATTCTCTTGTAACTTCCATTGACTTTTGTCCATTTGAATCTATCATTTTCTGGCAGCCTTTGAAACTGGGGATCACTGTTTCCATTTATTGCAGTGCTTTTAGTAGACTGATCCATTTGATTATCGCTTAAAGTATGCTGATTGGAATCTTTATCTGGAACCTGAGCAGCTTGATGAAGTCTGTTGACTTGAGAATTCTCTCGGCTTGTATTCGAAAACCGTAAAATGCCTATGAGTGCATTTCTGACATTGTGAGGGCAGTCCAGACCATCATTGTATCAATTATGAGAGTCATGGGTGTAACTTAACCTTTGAATGTAAAACAACCATGAGTATTGGCTTGCCAAGGTAGATTATGAATATATATCTTCTATTTGTGATCACATGTGCTTTAAACGATAAGTTCAATGCCATGATTACTCCATAGTCGTTATAGTTGCTTTCAAACACGAACTTAATGAATAAATTGTTTGAATGTGTTGATATACACTTTCTGCAAGGGAAACGAGCAACTTGTTTTTGCTATGGACGAGAAAATGTAGAATCCATCAAACTTCATGAGGGTGTCTCCTCTAATAGCTTTAACCTATGATTTGACAACTATGCTAGAGGATCTTTTCTCTATTGATAATATCTTTCCAAAATTTGCATCCTTAAGTAATGTCGAGCCCCGCTCGCAACCCGAGGAAAAGGTAGCGCTGTGAAAGAGACATATCAAGAAAACTAGAACAAAAGGTCAAACTTTATTGCACTTGCTTTGGTTGGTAAAGCCCCAACCGTGGCTCACATATTTATACCCCCAACTACCCCTTCGCCACATCATCGCCACGTCATCGCCACGTCATCGCACCCCTTGGATTTCGTATGCCACCTAGGCGGATCGCCAACATGGCATCACTACTGCATCATTCACCTTGCCACGTCATCACTTCTTGCCACTGGTCACGCCACGTCACCAAATATTGCCACCTCATCTTTGCCACTGGTCTCTCATATGCCAACTCATCCTTGCCACGTCACCACGCAAAAAAAGATGCGATTCTGTGGTTCTTCAATCCTTTGGCAAAAAGCCTTGGAATGGAATTGAACCCGACAGCTTTCCATTAGGAGGCAAAGACCTTGCCAACTCCGCTAGCCATCATGTCTTGAAGTAAGTAGACTTTCTCCTTTCTTTAGGACTTTGTCTTTCCTTAATTTTTATTATCTCTATTTCTCTGTTTCGCATTCTGCAGCAGAAGATCGGCCCTTTCCCAGGAATCAATTTTTATGGAGATGCTTCAATTCCGGCCTGCTTTCCTTCAGAATCGAAACTTGCTTCAATCTTTTGCACCATTTTACTTGTATGTAATCTTCGCCCCGGCAGCCTCGATCATCATCTTCCAATAAAGGCCGTCCAAAAATCCTTGGCGGTCTTCCGAGCGTTTTTTGCATGGCCTAATCAATTGGGACCCAATTCGCTCATCCTCCCTAATCCTCGCTGGATTTGTGGCTTTTCCCCTCCTCAGATTTCTTCAGCAAAAGTCGCCCGCTTCCAAAGAACTCGGGCGGATTAATCCTCCGGGTTCCTCGCTTAGTTCTCGCGAATGCCCAATCCGGCCGATTCTTTTGAATCTACGATTCTTTGCCGATGCTGTGGTTCTATGGGCCCGCCTTTTCCAGATCTCTCTTTCTTGCGCCTATTTTGGAACAATCTTTTTCCCCGAAATCCTTTGCCCGGACCGCCTCGTGGTCGCTGGAATTCGGCCCATTGCACTCTTCTGTTCTGTTTGCCCCTTTGTTAACAATTGTTAACAAATCTTATTTTTTTGTTTTTGTTTTTTATTCTTCAATGGTTCATGCCCCAACTTTTTTTGGCCCTCAAACCACCAATTTTGTGTTGCTCCTTGGAGGTGCATGTGTATCCAAGTTTTTTGGGTCCTTGTGTTGCCTTCAACATCACAACACCATAGCTTTTATGCCCCGCCTTGTATAGGATTTTTCCCCATAACTTGTTTCAATAAGTTGGTACGGTTATTTCCCCATATTTTTGACTTCACCATTTCTTTCTTTTGTATTTCTTTTTTCTTGGTTCTCGATTCCTTTTTACCATAGGCTCTCCGGGGCTTCTCTGTTCTATCTCTCTCGGACTCGACCTTTTATTCCAAGGCCTTTATTCTCGCCACTTTCATCTTTCCTCCATAGGTATTTTTCGCCTATGGGGTTCTTCTATGACAACCTCGGTTGCTATGTTCCTTCACGACAACCCTCACATGTCCTTTCTTCCCATGTTTTCTCATGGGTATTCTTTCATGTAGCACATCTCTTGCACTACTTTTCCTCTTTCCACATTTGCTTAGCTTTCTTCGCTAAGCTAGCATAATTGCCCGAGCTATATTCTTATTAATCTGCGTTTTGCAGATTTTCGCCTTGATTTGGCAGACGACAAGTAAATATGCAATAAGAATAAACAAAGTGCATTGACAACATTGTTCAGCATGCCATATCACTTAAAACTATGTCAAATATAATGCTAAACACATCATTCTATTATAAAATATAATGCTCCAGATAGAATTAAAAATATGGGTGATTTTATGTCCTTTATCTCGTTTCAGAATAGGAAGTGCTCCATTATATACCATGTGCTCTATCAATGTTACTTTTGTTGCATTTGCAAGCGGATATGTGGTGAAGTTTGTTTCTGTGTTATCACGTCTTTATAGATTAGGCATTTCATATACTGTTATTTTGAGCCATACTTTGTTGTTAACTTCATTATGTTTACATTTAAAATCCAACAATGTCTAGATGATAACAATGAAGCAGGCTTCAATTGAGGAGAGGCGCTTTCTCATATGGTTGTTTTCATAACCTGGTATGAGTATTTTACACCTCATACCCTCACATAAATAATAACAATGTGTATTTTTCACACAAAATATGATCACTATGAACTATTGTGAAAAAAATGGAAGGGGTCAAACAGTGTTGTGGAAACTTTTAAAGCTATTGGAAAGCCTTCTAATGTTCATTTAAACAGTGCAATATTTTATGTTTTCAATTGGAAATTTGTATCTTCCTTATACATGAAAATCATCCCAAAAGTTTCCACCCAAAACACAAAAATATAGGGTAAAAATGAGAGAGGCCGCCCTTCTCCCTCTTCCTTCCGGCACTGCTCCAATCTTCTTGAAGATCAGAAGCCCAATTGCTGCTAGAGGGGTTTCGCACAGCTTTCTCATTTGATTTTGTTCCTTCAAAGATGGTTTGGTATCTTCAACCAGAATTGCTTCAAGGCATTCCTTCCATTTCATGCCAGTTTTTATTTCATTTGATGTCAAATTTTAAGCAGAAATGTGAGGAGAGCAATTTAGTTGGATGTTTTCTTGGCTGCCTCATCAAATAACGGATCCTCTGAGTTGTTGGCTTTTTTCCCTTCCTCTTGCTCTTTCTTTCTAGCAGGAAGGTCTAGAGTAGAATTTTTGAAAAAGAATAGAGTGCCTTGATCTAAATTTTACAGGTTCATTGCTTATACATGGGACTGCAAGAGATGCCGAGCTAGGGAATATATGAGCATGATGATGCTTACATATCTTGTGCCAGACTTTAGAGAGGAGAAGTTTAGTGGCTGGGCTTTGTGTCTAGCTAATTACAGGCTAACTATTTCATATCCCGACAATGCAGCATTTCTTATGGTATCATACATCCGTGCCAGTTTTAATGGTTGATGAAACTGCAGGTTTGGTTCAAGTTTTGGAAGCATATGCAGCTTCTTTGAGCAGCATGGCAGGCTGCTCATCTTATTCTTTATTTCTTTCTCTATTCTTCTTCACACTTGCAAGAGGTTTTTTATGGTGTTATCAAAGACTTATTTGCAGCTTAAGGAAAGTTTGTACCTGGCTCCTATAGTACTCTATCTAGTTGGGAAGATTGGTCTTGATCATGTAGTACTAGTTAAATAGGAGAAGAGGTTGAGAAATGCATATTAGAACTAAAGCTGTGGATATGAAATTTGATCCATATGGGATCCATGTGCTTAATCTCTATCTGGTCCATGAGGGGCCATATGTTGTAATTCTATTTGTTAATACAAAAATTTCTTTCCTTCAAAAAAAAAAAAGTTTCCACCCAAGCCATTCCTCAAGCCTGCTTTACTGCTAGTTTCTTTTCTCTCTCTTTTTTTGGACGCCTAGGTGCATGCCGACTTTTTGGTAAGCAGATTGTTGATTGATGTTTTACTTGAGGAATTTATTCTCTCTTGGTATGTTGGATGAGCAACTCTTTGGTGCTACTGGTTATTTTGATGCTTAGGTGCATGCCGACTTTTTGGTAAGCAGATTGTTGATTGATGTTTTACTTGAGGAATCTATTCTCTCTTGGTATGTTGGATGAGCAACTCTTTGGTGCTACTGGTTAATTCCCCGAGTATTATGCGGGGGTTCAAAATCATAACCTTGGTTAATTCCTCGAGTACTGTGTGGGGGTTTAAAATCATACCCTAGTGTATTGAAGGCTTACATAGCTTGGTGTATTGAAGACTTACATTGGTTGGTTTTGGGATTCCATTGGTTGGTTTTGGGATTCTTTAGTAATAGGCCATAAGGTTTGCTGTAGATGTTCATATGATTTCGTGCAAAGGTTGGGTATAGTGATAATGTTTTTTTTTTAGTGGATTTTGTGTCAATGGTTGTTGTTCTTGCATGCGTTTCTTTTTTGTTAGTTTTCTCTAGGTTTTCGTGGGACAAATGGATTCATGCATGTGGCCCCTGCTCTATTCTCGTAGTTCCCGGCCTCAAGGGGATGTGGCCGGCCGGGATTGATCTGGGTGGGGGAGCAGCAGGGCTCACATGGGCGTGTTTCGAGAAGGGCCTGTGGAGTAGTATAAGATCTCAAGCAGAGTTGATTGTTTTGCATGCTTGTCTCAGCTTATGGCAGCCAATCACCGGCCCCAGAGGTAGAGAGCTTGTGGAGTGTGTGGTCGCTATGTTTTTGGAGGAGGTTGGCTAGGGAGGTGGCCTCAAGGCAGGGCAGTCCTCGATGGCCGAGGGGAGGCTCATTGAGAGAGCTGCTGTAAAATGCGTGAGTTTGTGGCAAGGGTTTAAACCGCCGAGGATTCCAATTTCCATGGAGTACATTCGAGCGGTACCTTTAACCCCTTTGGGCGCATACGTGCAAGGGGAAGGAGTCGAGACAGGTGGAAGGATGCGTGGGGATAAGAGTTGGCAATTTGTGGAGGTCTTCGCTTGTTTGAAGACAGCCGTGGGAGACAATTTCGAGGGGAAGAAGCCCGCTACCAAAGAAGGTTGTGGCCGTGGGAAGGCAGGAATTAAGAAGTTAAGATTGAACCCGGCGGAGGCTAGAGATGAGCCTTCTTATTGATATCGGGCAGGACAAAGGAGTGTGGGCGGTGTTGATGCATGGGAAGCCCCTCCAGACAAGTTTCAACAGAGCTTCCCTCGAGAAGGAATGCATCTCCGGGTAGTGAGCCAAGAAAGGGGGTCTAAGTTGGACCACCTTCACATTCAGTGTGTTCTTAGAGTTGCAGCAGCTAGTCTCAGCACCCCGTCTATGGTGAATGTGAGAATGAAAAAATATCTTGGCTGATGAGCCGATCCAAGATGAACGTTAGGCGCAGGAAGAGACATCGCCTTGGGAAGCGTGCGGAACCAGGACCCGATGGATGAGGCCTTTCTAGAGGCTGTTCTCCAGGGACTTGGGTACCCGAGCATTCCCTTGGATCATGATGTGACAGTAGCTTACCTAGATAGTATCATAAATCAGACGTACACATCTAATTCTAGAATAGGATTCTCTAGGCAGGCCTACGGGACCCATTATCTATGCATTCTCTGCTTCGATAGAGTAGGATCTTTAAGAATTGCGGCCCATAATACAGGATATCTGGCAGTAGGAAGATACTCAAGAAACATCTTTCAGATTTCAGTTCCTGAGCGATTTGGCGCGGAACCTCTCTGGCATTGGTCGACTTTCTTCGATCTCAGGTAGACGCTCAGTTCTTGACCGAACCTAGAAATTATAGTCCTGAGGTTTACTTTGGCAAATTAATTCTTTCTTTTGTGTTTTGGGAATTTCAGAAAGAAAAATGGTGGAGGTAGGACACCAGGGGAAGGGAAAGAAAACTATCGACACAGAGAAACAAAGGGAGGATGAGGAATGGAATATGATCTTCAGGTTGGAAGAAAGGAACGATGTGGCATGGAAAAATCTGAAAGAACTGTATGTTGCCTTCGAGATTATCAAGGATCAGCAAAAGGCGGCCGCTTTCTGCATGGATGTTTCGGGGGAAGGATCAATTTGTGCAAGCTTAGAAAAGATCAAGAAGATTGAAGAGGACTACAGTAGCGGGAGAGCAAATGATAGGGACTGGGCATGGAATACTTTGGAAATCTTGCAAGAAATAGACAGAAACCTCTACAAACTTATCACGGCTAAACAAGGGCATAGCGAAGAGGACTGCTGCAGTTTAAAAAATAACATATTCCAGAAATCCATGAATGAGATGATGAATAGAACAAAGGAGATTCTGGTAGAGATGGAAAAACTTAAATGGAACTCAGCAGCCACAATCAAGCTGATAAGGAGATGGGAGGATGCGGATGATCAAGTTATCGAGAGGCAGCGAAGGATTTTCAAGAATAATCTCTCTTATGTCTCGACCCAGGTGCTGGATAACGTCTCCAAGAATTATGAAATTCATCAAATACGCTTAAAGAATGACACCAAGGCTTGCAAGATCCGGGACAGCAATGGGTTCTTCAATCCCACAGAGGTGGATCGGTGTATCGGCAAGAATTGTGAAGAAGTGTGCGGTGCCAGCCGAACAAACAAAAGACGATACCAAAGTGGGGACCACCATATCAATATGAGCTCCAATCACGGGTAAAAAGCGACACGGCTAAAGGTTTGAATGTTGTCTCTTATAAAAATGCTCTTCTTAATCGGGTTAATTATGAGCTTAATTAGTCTTGTCATGTTAACGAGAAGTATGAGATTAAGAAAAGGATTTTTAGATCTTTCTCGTATCGAGGGATTCCTCGACCTCGGACTTATATTCTAAAAAGGGGATCCTTATTCATTTTCTGACAAACCCCTTCTCTTGGTGAGGTTAAGTTGGATAACTAAGATTGAGAGAGTTAGATCCTCTCCATCCTCAAAATAGACAACAAAACCTTCCAAATTTTGTGCTCGGCGAGAATAGTGTTGGGTCTATTCTTAGAAAAGATTGGATAATATTGGAAATAAGGATTTCTTTATCATGAGATGGATCAGAACTATATCGTGTAATTATGATTTAGTTCCACCTCTACCCACGGGTAACTTATCCCAATTTACCCTCCGGTCTGGACTAAATCCCACTTGCAAGCTATTTCTAAAACACGGGGAAGTCATTAGCATAAATATTCCCCAAACTAACTTCCCCTCGGTGTGCATTTCAAAGAGGATCAGATCGAGTGGGAGAAGGAAAATTCTGATCAAGATTTCTGAGCACACGGTATTCAACCTTAAAATTGATTATTCTAAAATGCCTAAAAAGGATATGGATAAGGGCAAAGGAATAAATTCGGAGGAAAAGGGGAATAGATATACCCCTCCCCTTATTATTAGACAAGAATGGAAACCCAAGAATACTGTTGTGCAGAATATGGATCCAAAGGGGGAAAGCAGCAACAGCAATCAGGGTATTAAGAATGGTGAGGACCAGGTGAGTTATGAAGGTAATTTCAAGATTGACAAAAATTGGAATCTCATCTTTAAAAATATTGACCTTTCATTCAAAATTTCTCCGGGATTTATGACTGTTTCCATCCCTCAAACTGCTCCTCTCATTTTTTATGATGACACCAATACTAACAAAGAGGAGGAGCATGTGAGTGATAATGAGAACGAAGATATAAATTGGCGGCAGTCACATATAAAAAAGAGGAAGGGGCAAAAAAGATTTATTCTGGACCTATTAGGGTGAGCCAAAGAAAAGCGACTATTCAATCTAGGATAGCTAAAATATTCAATAAAAGGTTTTAAATGTTAGGGACTATCAAGATGATTACTTGGAATCTCCAAGGTATTAATAATAGCATCAAAAAGGGGACAGAATTAAAGTTTGTTTATCTAACCTTAACCCCCGACATTCTTTTTATCCAGAACATAAGATTCATGATCCCAATCATGAAAGGATTATTTCTAATATTCTTCCTCCTAATTATAATATTTGGTCTATTGTTGCTAACAACTTCGTCTGCAGAGGGAATAGCCATTGCTTGGAGTCAAAGAATAAACTTGGAAGATATTTATATGATTAATGATACCAATGGTAGATGTGGAGACTCTAGTTGGCGAGAATAAATTCGTGCAAGATAGCCTTTACCAATGTCTATTCTTTTCATGAACCTTACAAAAGATCCTTGATGTGGGCGAGAATTAATAGCGGCTGAGCAACTTGGATGTGGAGGATTGTGTCATAGGTGGAGATTTCAATATGGTTCTGAGCGGTTTTATGAGGAATAGAAACTTTGGAATCTTCTTCCTCGGGGAGAGATGTGCATGGGATAATCTTCTCTCTTCCCATAATTTAACTTGGCGAGAACCAAACCTCAAGCTTCCCCGATTTAGTCCGACCATAGAATAGACCCCATTTCTTTGTTTACATGATAGGTACTACGGTGAGAATTTGTGGAATAGCGGCGTGAGTAGACAATCTTGAAGGATATACTATCTACGATCACTATCGTGATTACCATTTCGGGGAGGGCGGTGCAATAAGAGAAAAGCCTATTTCAAAATGAACATTAGCACGATGGATAATGATGATTTTATGACTAAGTTGGGGAAATTATCAATGGAAATCCTATGCCCCTCTTGGAAGTACAGGGATGGATGTATTGGTGGATAGATATTGCCAAAAAAATTAAATGTTGGCTCAAAGAATGGGGCAAGAATATTTATATTCAAAACAAAGCTCATCTTGAGAATTTAAAGGCAAAGCATTAGTTTGACAAGTGATGAGCAAAAGGGGAGATAAAAAAGCAAATTGAGATTGAAGAGATAAAAGATTGCAAAAGGATGGAAATTAAAAGGCCAAAATAAAAAGAGTTAAAAGGAGGATGAGAGATGCAATTCAAAGTACTTTTTTAACAAAGCCAGATATAGAGTCAAGAGGAACCATATTTATGAGGTCAAGGTGGATGATAATGTAATCTCGATGACAAGACCTCAAACAAAGCTGCGATCGACCACTTTAAAGCTTATGGGATCCAACATGGACTCCACTCCCATGGTTATGGAAGAATTTATTTGTCTAAATAAAAAGGTCAATGATGATCAAAACTCATATCACGACAAAACCCTTTTGAATAGTGAGCTTTTTGCGGGTTGTCAAGAATATGGAAAATGGGAAGACCCCTGGCCTACGATGGCCTCAGTGAGAATTTTTAAGAAGACTTGGCCCTTGCTTGGAGATTGCATTACCAAAATAGCCAATGAGTTTAGGGAGACTAAGATCACGGATGCAAGAATCAATACCGGTTTCATTGCCTTAATTCCTAAGATTGAATCTCCCAATACCTTTTTAGGATTACAGGCCGATTTCTCTCTCTAATGTTATCTATAAAATCATTTCAGGAGCTATTGCTTTGAGACTTAAAAACCATCTTGGATCTTATTATTAGTAGTTCTCAATCAGCCTACCTCAAAGATAGGTTTATTTTTAGACAATGTGGTACTTGACTATTTTGGGACTTCAATGGGCAAAGACTCAATCGGGGATGTGGCCCTCCTTAAAACTCGATATTACCAAGGCATTCGATCTGTAAGTTGGAATTTCTTATTTAGATGTTATTTGGGGGCTCTAGGTTTCAACAATGAAAGTATTCAAATCTTGAGAGGCTATTTTGTACAACTCAAGATCATTTGTACTCATTAATGGTGAATGTAGCCCTTTCTTTACAATTGGGGGGTAAAACAAGGTTGCCCCTTGCCCCTTTCTGTTTTCGATTATCATGGAAGCCCTCCATTGTAGGTTGGATGTTGCTAAAAATACTAACCTTATTAAAGGTTGCGAGACTTCTGATAATTCTCAGGCTGAGATCAAATTCTAAATGGGCATTTTTGAGATGATACCTTTATCCTAATGTCTATGGATGAGAATTCCATTATGAATGTTAGAGAGAATCCTTGGAGAATTTGGTGAGGCTTAGGGATGTAAAATTAACCATGCCAAGTCGACAATTCAAGCAAGGGATCAAGGAAAGGGAAAAGGTGATGGCATGTAACCATGGGATGTAAGTATAACTCTCCTAACACTAGCTCAAAGATCTGGGTATCCATTTGCAATCGAAGCAATGCTTGATTTATAGGGAAATATAGTTGAAAAAATTCTACAAAAAGGTTGACACTGAACTCTAAATATCTCTCTAAGAATGGAAAGGCGGTCATAGCTAATTTTATGATTTCTTCTTCTCATGTGTATCAATCTTGAGTTATTCTTGCTCAAAAAAAGATTGCTAACAAATTGCGGGGAATTATTGGTAGATTTATTGCAAGAGGCAAAAGCGAGGAGATCTTGGCACCGGTCTCAATGAAAGAATCTTGCAAATCTAAAGAGTAATGGAGAAGGGAACAATCAATGTTGAGAAGCGAGGGGATGGCATTGGCTGCCAAGTACTTTTATAAGGCACTGTTATAACTCCATCAAGCACCTATTTCTATCCGATTAGGCTATATTGGAAAATACCATCCTTATGGGTGGAGATCTTTAAAGATGGAGCTTCCCCATTCTATCTTCTTTCCTTTTTTTGTCCCCATCCTCCATTATCAAAAGAAGTGGATCAAGGCTTGGGATCAAATTAAAGGAATGTATACTTGAAAAAGAAGGGCTTTCCATGGATCAAACCATCTTGGAATCAGCTATGTCGCTAAACAACCCTAACCTCATGCGGCAGTGCCACTTTGTCGAGCCAAGTTATGGAAGAGTAAAGGGAATCATTTTATTAGGGATCTTTTTTGATGCTAATGGAATTATACCTTTTGCGAGTCCACTTTGGTTAATGAAGGAGTGCAGACCAGGACCCTCTATGATAATGTCCTTAATGCCATCATGAATAATTCTTGGACTCATGAGGATAACTCTTGGCTAAATGAAGGAAAAGGAAGGTTATCTTTATTAGAAGAGCATACAGAAGTATCTCATGAGGGTGAAGGAGTTACTATTCATATAAAATGGAATGTTCAGCGGGAAAGATGTATCAAGAATCTGAATTTCATGTGGAAAAGTCCCATTAACTTAGAAGATTAAGTCATTCATCGGCAACTTTGGCATAGAGCCTTGGCTACTAACTTCGAAAAGATATATAAATTATCTATGGCCAATTCGATATCTGTGAAAGATGCCTTGGAGCAAAGAGGATGAAAATCATCTTTTTTAGGGGATGTCTTTGGTCGAGAATGGATTTTAGAGCTTGCCTGGGAATTACAGGATATGATCTCATTCATTTTAAGTGAGAAGAAGGATTTTTCATGCGAGGAGAATCCCAAAGTTGGAGAATCTTTGTCCTCCCTCTGGAGGATATGGAAGGGCGAGAATTCTTTTATCTTTAATGGTGAAATTATTCCTCTAGAAGGAATAATCAAACAGTTCAATTTGATGTTAAGTGGATTCAAAGAGATTAATGGATGACTTCATTATTTGCGGTACTCTATTACTGTGAGTGCGCAAACTCAAGTGGAGGAAGATGGACTGAATCGCGAACAACGAATGGATCAAAGGTATTTGGAGCAGCCGGTGTTACGGAGCACATGGAGAGATGCCGGTGTGGCTGTTCTTTGTGTCGGAACTACAATATAAGGAGAGCTAATTTGCCAAGCAAAGGATAGCGGCCCAGGTTCAACATGGCCAAGGCAAAAGCATGCATGTGCATTTCTTGCACATTCCACGAGAAAGGCGAAGGGGAAGGCAAGGAAGACCGGGAACTATCACGAGATCCTATCCTTGAACAATCTATCTATTAGATGGCGGAGACTTTTTTTAGCAAGATAATTTTAATATTTAGTTTTCCTAAACTAAACAAGTTTTAGGATGATCCTGTTTTTCTAAATCACGTTTGTTTATGGATCTCCTTTCTTTTTAGGGTTCCTTCTCCCTTGAAAAAGAAGTTTTTGTAAATCCTTTTCTATATATATATAGACCTATCTATAAAAAAAAAAAAAAATCTTGTTTGGGACACTCACAAGCCCGACCGGGAGGGTCGATATTATGCAAAGCTCAAGATACCAAATTACCTGGTCGCTATGAAGGCATGATTGGTTTATTGCCCTAAAGGATCTTGGCAAAATGCATTTTAGATATCATGTCAAAGAGCGTTAGTGAAGCGGATGGCCATCATGGGAAAGATCTCTATGCACTCTATGGTGCGGGTGACATCAAATCATGTGTCACTTTGGACAATCGGAACCTCCTAACAGAGGCGTCCTTGTTTGTTTCATACCATGGGAAAAGGCGATTCTTGTCCATCATTAAGGCAGGTAATTTTGCAATGTTGAGGACCAATAAATTTGTTTTGGCGATGTGCATGGTATTTGCCATGGACTATGCATTTATATTCATGTCCGAGTTGGCTGACGTGGAAGGCCTTAAATGGGGGCTCTGCTTCAATCAAGGATGTCCGATCAGTCATTTTGTACCCCACACGGAGTTGTGCCGTTGAGCACATTCATTTAGGGATGAGAATGTCCCCATAGGCATGCCCTGCTCCTGCCCTTTACGATCCTTGGCGGAGTTTATACACGTGAATTAGGAGATAGGACTCTTGATGTAGAGTAATGACGCCTCTAGGGTTTACGTCTCACATCTTAATATGTGAATATTTGCTTTTTTAGGTGTGGTAATCAATGAGGATGGTGTGGGTGGTGTTGGTATCCTTGGTCTTCCTCGGGGAGATCATAAACATAGATAGCGGAATATGGAATCTTTGAATCGGTGACGGACTTACAAAGTTGCAATGTAAATAGTGCTCCTAGGAAGGGAATGGGGTGTTTCCATCGGTCCGTGGAGTTCATTGTCAAAAGAAAAAACCCGTGCAATTAAAAGATGCAAAAGATGGCCTTTGCAATGATGCGGCGCATACTGGGGATGCTCTTGAATGCTTGGAGATGGAGGATGCGAAGATTTTGTTGACGGCGAAGATCTTTTTCAGGACATGTCAATCTGCTCAAAGGCATCCTTGTCGCCATCTCAATGCATTAGATCGCATGGCGACTAGGCATCTGGGACTATCACGACTGAGGATCGTGGTGGGTTTGGAATGGTTGGACTTGTGTTGCGGTAAAAGTGGTTTTCATGCAATAAATGGTGACGCGATTTGAGGCTTATCGAGGGGGGCATGATATAAAGCCATCATGGTTTTTCTTACGCACTGGATTAATGTGCTTGGGATGATGTCGCAATGACATCACGCAAGATCATGATCTTCTCTTATAATATGGAAGTTCTTGTGTTTATATTTTGTCACCAATTGCTACTGTTGCATTCGACTCAGATTTTGGATCTATTCATGCTTAATTTAGTGATTTGTGGATGTGCTATTGTATTTTGTATTGGAATTGTATTTTTCTTGTATTCATGTCCAGTTCAATGGTTGTGCTTTTTTTTTTTCAATGGTTGTGGGCAAAAAAATAGCGATAAGGTTACAGATAGCAGATAGCGATAAGGTTACAGAAAAATATTAACGTTTGAAATGCTACCATGTGAGGACATGACCTGGTTTCAGGGTTTATAATCTTGCGTCTTTTGTAATGAACTGACTTAATTTAATGACGCACATAGTTATTTAGCCCAAACACACATATTAACAGATACAAATTTAGAATATTCAATGAGTGGAGCTTCAAATCATCAAAAACCATATGGAGCAAACACACATAGAAACAAGCTTTGGGATTATTCCATGATCATAAAACTCCAGCATAGATTTATTCACTGGATCAAAGCTTAAATTAACTATGGTGCTTCAAGTATTCGCATTTCATCACCATAAATATAATGTACGCAATTATATACATAAATTTCCTTATAAACAAGAACTTATAATTTACAGACTTCTCATGCAATAAGAGCACTCAAACCAACTATGCTTTTGATTTGAACGGTATGGCATCTTTGTCACATCCCACTAAAGAGTAATGCTGAATGTTTCAACACAAGACATGTCACAACCGTGCATGAAAGATAGTAACCTTGCTCTTTCCCAAAAATACACACATTTGATTAATATTTAAAATACAAGCCTCCCATGCTATAGGTGGCCCTTTCTTGAGGAAGTCGGGGCTCTTTTTATTCCAGAGACTAGTGCTTGTCTGTTCGCAGCACGGATCGACGTCTTTCATCTTTTCAGGGGATTCTGTTCTGAACAATACCTTTTACATTATTTGCCAGGATGCAAAATGTGGACCGAGGCATAGAGGAAAATGTCATCAAGAACAAATTCTGCAAATAAAAGATATGTACACTAACAAATCTGAGAACAGAGTTACTGAGGTCTAATTTTCCTGCCTTCAACATCACCTCCTGTAATACCACTATGAGGACTCTGGGATCTTGGGCTGACCTGCAAGGGGGCGTCCTTAACATCAGGATCAGGGGGTGCAGTTGGAGGCGGTCTCGTACCTCTGCTTAGATTTTGCACCTTTGAAGTCCATGGTTCCAACCTTGATGCAAAGGGTTCCCTTGTAAACAGCAACCAACCTAAACCTAATTTTTGCAAAACAGCATGATTAACCATAACCAAAATAGTAGGAAAAGTATCTTAACCATGATTAACCATAACCGGAATAGTAGGAAAAGTATCTTAACAAAAAAAACAAGAGGACAAATGCATCAATTCCTATTGCTACTGAGACTTGCACGCCTGCTAGTTATCAAAAATCAAAATGCTGACAACCTAGATCTACTTCTCAAATATCAAAACCCTGCAGTTTCTAATGTCTGCAACCAAATCTGCCTAAACAATAATTTCCAAGAATCTAGTTACTATTACTTGCCAAAATCAACAAATACCTAAACCTGGACAGATTCAAGAAACGTACTTTTGAGAAGTTAAAATATATTGCTACCTGAAAATGCTTGTGTCTTACCAGCGATACCAAGAGTGGCGAGAAAGCCTGATCGAATTTTCTTCCGGCGTTGGAGGGCAACATCGTCCATGATGTCGATGCAACAATAGAACGGAACAAATGCCCTTCCTTTCACAGTTAAGCTCGTTGCATATATGGCTTTGCCACCACGTGTAGGTTATGCATGTCCTTTTTTTTTTTTTCATTTCTTTTGAGGTAGGAGTCATTCTAAATCATTAACCGGCAGCTCCTCGGCAATTTTAGATCCTAACCGTTGGATCAAGATCAGTGATTAGGCGTAATGTGCTGTCACAGCCAGATAAACAGGCAGCGGCCTGTTTATCATGATAAACCAACAACAAGAATGATAAACAGGCAGGCTGAGGCAGCAACAATGATAAACCGCCACGGAAGGCACTGACTGAAGGGATCTGTCCTTCAAATCGGCCTTCCAATCGGCTGTTTGTAGCTCACTGGCAGCAACAACAGGATTTGAAGGATCAAACACCTGTTTGTGGCTTACAAAGAAGCTTACACAAGTCCGATGTGATTTCCTTAAGATAAAATACACCAGCAACGGATTTTGAATGGAAGAAAAGGAAAACTTAAACTAGGAGAAGGCAATAAGTTAAAGCACCAAAAACTGAAAAAAATAGGCTCTGGTGGGCTGCCGCTGCAGCATGCCAAAGCTCAATAACCAGATTCGTGATAAAAAGCTGACCCGATTTCTTAGCAGATTCCTCAGCCGGATCTGAGGATTTCTTATGATTCCTCAATGAATTTCAATCGGCCTTCAATTTGTGCAAAAGATTCTCCTTCTGCATTCTCCTTCAATCGGCCTTCCCTACTCCTACTTTGTGCGGCTTTGTGGAAGAGTGCAAAGAAATCTCTTTCTGGATTGATTGCTTGTTGTGCCCTGCAAAATCTTGCTGCTGCAATGAATCAGAGGCAAAATTGCCTCGGAGCTCCCGGTTAAAGGGGTCAAACCCCAGGCTCGCCCTCGTACGCCAAATAAATGGGCTCGCTTTGACGGGCTCGCCCATTTATTAGGCGTAATGGGCTCTCTGGGGTTTAACCCCTTCTTCAATTCTAAAATATTTTGGCTCAATTGCACGTGGATAGACGACCTGTTTAGAGCTAGCTCCAAGCTCGTTGCATACATGTCTTTGCATGCACGTGTAGGTCCTTTTTTTTTAAGGACGACTGTGCTTTATTTACAAATCAAAACTATAACTACATAATTGCGTAGACATGATTATAACCCCAGGGGACAAACTAATCCAAGTGCATAGACAGGATTATAAACCCAGCGGACAAGCTCCAATTGAGCACAACCACCTGTCTATGCATAAGAATGAATCTGAAGGTAAGTGTGTCAAATCAATACTTTCTTCTATTGATCAAGAGAAGAACAATTATAAGCCATGTTATTATGTGTCCACTGAAGAAGAATCTCATCTGCAGAATCCATGCCCTTAAAGATAAATCGTCTCCTTCTCTTCCAGATTGACCATAAAAGCCAGCCACATGCAAGATGAAAAGCTTGTTTTCGTAGTTTGTACCATGCATCATGATAGATAGCGAATAGAATTTGTTGGCTTGATCGAGACGTGCCAAATGGGGTTAACAACCAAGAGCATGCCTGCCGAAACCGCTCACATAAGAAAAAACAATGCTCAATACTCTCAACCCTTTGCTTACATAGAGGACACAGCTCGAAAATCCGATTATCAATTTTATGGACCAGCCTGATTTTATGGACCAGCCTGTTGACTCTGAGGCATCTACGGATCGCTTGCCCTTATAAAACTGCCACTTTGGGATGAAGCAACTTATCCCATACCCATGTCCAAACATTTTTCCATTGAAGCAACTTATCCCATACCCATGTCCAAACCTAAAGATGCCATCTATTAGATGGAGGCAAGATTTCATAATGCAGAAGCAATTTATACACAGAAGAGACAAAGCGCCCTGGCTTTATATCATGATGGCAACTTCATAAAACCACTTCAATTTGTGGGCCAGAATCCTGAGGCAACAATGGAGCAATACGAGTCCAAATTATTATATCCCATCTGTACAATAAGAATTTTGTTCTAAATGCTTTCCATGACATGAGATGACCAAACTCATATCAGTATGCAATAGTGCTTATACCAGATGTTATCCATCGTCGTTGTGTCTTTGGATGAACAACAACACTTAGAGGTACATTCTCAGAAGTTTCTTGCAAAGGAATCCACCAGCACGGAGTAGACAGCTGAAGACACGCCTCAGGATTGATATGAAAAAGAGACCTGACACTGTCCCAAGCAGCAAGCAACCCCTTTAGAAAGGGAGAAGCATTAGGATACGGGTGTATATGATAAAGCAAAGCCTAAGGAAGGAGAGGCTTAATGGTGGCCTTATAAAATGGAAGACAATGTTGAATCAACTGCATTAGTAACCTCAGGCCAAGAGAATCATCCTTACCAATGAGAATCCTCCAAATAAACTTCAATATCATCACTTTACTTTGGAGGTGAAAATCCAACATTCTAAGACCACCAGTTGCCTTAGGCTTTATGCACTTCGCTTGATCACAGCTCCTACTTCATTTCTATGCCAAATAAAATTCATGACGATACGCACAATCTCCTCCATCTTACACTGAGGAGCTAATAGAGCAGATGCCGACATGAGTATTACTAAGAATACATTTAGCCATAGTGATTCTTCCGGGCATGGATAATTTAACTGTATTCCACCAAAATAAGTGCTCTTGCAACCCTCCAATAATTTCTTGCCAAGCATATGAAGCAGAGACTTGAATTCCAACAGGGATACCAAGCAACTTCGTGGTATTGCCATGAAGAAGAATATTCCATGGATAGTCTAGAACATAGGGAGGGATGGGACTGTCCAATGTCCACAAAGCAGTCCAGAATAACTCCTAATGCTAAGGAGAATATGTCTAACAATAGCTTAGCATTATGAAGATTTTCAACCTCGGCAATTAGGAACAAAAAAGTGCCATCAGCATATTGACTACATACCTCTTGAATTGGTGGACCTTGAATGATGCCATCCAGCCACAAAGAAAAGTTGGGATAATACTTCAACCACAATTGTGAAGAGCAAGGATGCTAAGGGGCAACCTTACCAAATTTCTCTACCCACTATAAAAATATCAGATGGCTCGCCCTGAAAAAGTATAGTAGACCTTTCTGACGTATGAAGCTTCATGACATTTCTTGTAAATGACTCGCCAAACCCAAGAGCAAGAAGACACTTCTCCAAGAAACCCCAATCAACACTATCCTAAGCTTTAGTAAAATCAAGCTTAAAATACACTGCTCTATGACCCTGTAACTGGGCCCAATATATTCCCTCATATGCAACAGCCATGTTGTTGAGAATACCGACGAGGAAGAAAGCCAGATTATGTTGACAAGATAGAATCAGCCAAAATGTCTTGATTTTTTTCTGTCAATGTCAGCAAAGATCTTGTACATAGAGGAAAGCAATGTAATAGGTCGCTAGTCAGAAATAGTCTTGGGTTCCTGGCTCTTTGGAATGAGGGAGATGCAACCTATATTCAAAATCTTATCAAGGCACCTAAATCTCTGAAACTCACAGAAGGCATCATATACATCATCCTCCAATAAGTCCCAGCACTTCTGGAAGAATTCAATAGGTAAGCTATGCATATCAGGGCATTTATCCTTTTCTAAAAGACCCACGGCTCTAATTAAATCCTTCTTCATAATATTAGGCAAAAGCAGCCTTTGCTCTTCAGAAATAATGTGACGCACCTTAATCACCATGGCCAATTGCATGTCCTCTTGAAAGGGTAGTGGGTGTCGTGCAAAGAATGAAAAAAAAAGTAATGATGAAGATATTGCTTAAGATGCACAGGATCAGAGATAAGAGACTCATCCGACAATGCATGTCCCTTCTTCTTCTATGTATTAAAACAACTTATAGACATTAGGCTAGCCATTAAATTGAACGGCTAGATTTAAACCACGATTAAGCAGATTTAAACCATGGAAGGCTAGTTTAAAATCACGCATTTGTAGTAGGCAAATGAAATGTGGGTTATGCTTTAGTTTTTAGTCTTGTTAGATTTTGCTTCTTCTTTTAATCTACTACTACTTTTATGTTTTGGACGGGTTGAGTACTAGGTTGTTGTAGCCTATAGTGGTGGTTTGTTGTTGTTGGAGTATTTCTTTTGTCTAGTCGGTTTGCTTTTTTCTTATTGTTGAGTATATACAGTATTTATCATGGAACGATTTGTACTTGGCAATGTCCTTGGTCATTTTTTCGTCAGCTTCAGTTAACAATGACATGCTCATGCCTTGACATTTATCATCTGGCCTATGTATGCATCGTATGGAGTAGATAGTTATTAGCTTGCTAGTTATTTAAGCAAGAAATGTTTAAATAATTCTATGTTCCTATTATCATATATTGTCAGAGCATTTGTAATAAATAAAGACAAGCTAAGGAAGACCAATAGTTTATGGTGCATTGGAGAACATTAGTATGTATGAGATAATCTTTGTGAATAAGTACAAATACTGATTTTTTTATTGAGAAACAAAAAGAAACAATCTAAGAGAGGCATTCAACTATGTGGGCTTATGGTTGCTTAGTTCTAAACGTATTAAATTGTTATAAAATGTGAACTTGACAAAACTCCGAGAAGAGGGTCTTCAAATGATTTCAAATAATCTTCTGGTGCAGAAGTGGCTGCAGGATAAACTATGATGTCTATGTGACCTCTGATGCAATTTACATATAAACCTTTACATTTTTGCTCGACTATTTCACATTATAGTCATGGGTACGTTTTCTGAGCTTTCATAAAATAAATGAAAATGTTTCCAGAGCTTGTATGACCATATTCACACTATAGATTCCATGGCGAAACTTTTCTATAATTAAATCTTGCATTTATAAAGAGTAAGAGATATCATCAACCATGTGGAAATATTTTTTATCCTTGGATTTACATTGCTTAGTTTGGTAGATGGAGCAAGCCCACAGGTGCAAGGCAATTCATCAAACAACCATTCCCCTAACAAAAGCACCACTCCATTGGCTAGAAACCTTCTACATCTTGATTGATCATGTCTTCTATGTCTTTCCCAATGTGCATCACTCGCCTTCTAGTCCAGCATATCTGTGTTTAAGCTGTATAATTCCTATTTTACCTTCAATAGGCAACTTCAAGGCTAAAGAGAAGACTGATAAAGACCATAGAACCGAGATTAACAAGACCCAGTAAGGTCTATCATATTTTTGAAGACTCATGGTGGAACAATTGAGATTTAATGCAAAATTCAACCCAACAAAAAATTGATTAAATCGAGGTGTTTAAGCAAGATTGTAAAGAATAATGTACAATCGATCTAGATAAACACCAGAACTGATGCAGCTACAGGGAAAATGCAAGCAAGGCCAGAAATTTGGCTTAAATATTCAAGAACCGAACATGCTTACAAAAGACTCTGTTTATTTAGACGCCATAGTCGTGCTTCTTGTTTCGAATCCATATTTACATTTAACCGATCACTTTGTGTTTGATGGAGAAATATATTCATATATTAGTGGATTTTACTTCACCCTCATAGCTGAAGCTTTACTTTGAATTTGGTCTACCCATATATCGATCTTCATTTTCATTTTTGAAGCTTTACTTTGGACATGGTGTCGTCAGATTGCTCAATCTTTACTTTACTGAAGTCTTTACTTTTGTTTACTCTTTGGAGAGCCCAATCTTTACATGGTTAAAGTCATCTCCATAGTTCGACCTTTAACTTTGTCTAGTCTTTGTTGATATGTCAATGGTCGTTACTTCCTTTATGAATATGCTAGTTGTCAGCTAGTCTTTAATTTGATTAGGTCTTTGGAGGGCTATCTTTACTTGGCTTAAAATCATCTCTATAGTATTAGTTTTGTCTATTATTTATTGATACGATAATCATGGTTAGTAAATTCAATAAGAAACAAATAGGATAGAAGATAATGTCTGCCATAAAGGATTTTTGTAGATTCTGGATCTTAAAAATGAGAAATCTCGATTTCACGATTACATCAATCTGTAATAGTAAAGAAAAGAAAAAAAATTATTTACCTCTAATCTTCAAGCGTGAAGCAAAGCTCACGAGCTGATGTTGGAGAATACAAAAGGCAAGAATGGAGTGGCACGAGATTTCAGACCTGGCAACCTTTGATAAGCTACTTTTGTGAGCCCTATATTTACATAGATCAATATCTAATGGTTTAGAAGGATGCCACATCAGTTTTTATGACACATGGATAGGCTAGGCTTTTAGATAATGTCACACTCGAGGCTAGGTTGTTGCGCTAAAAAACATTAGCAATGAACATCAAATAATTTTTATTTGTTATGGTTATTTATATTTTAAATTTAAGAAAATTGCTTCTTATAAAAACAAGCCTTGCGACACATGGCACGGCTTTTTCTGTCAATTCAATTCGTTTCTTTCTTTCTTTCTTTGGTTGCACTTCCTTGTCTCATTTTTCCCTGGCACTTAGCGCTGCTTAATCTCATCTTTGTAGCTTGTAAGATTGTAGTACTTTCATGCTCATTATAGTTAATTTTTTAGTCGAATGTGATAAATGACTAGGCTTTATCATAGTTCATCACTAAAAAAATGGCATCTTTCCATTTTTAGTGTCAAAAGGTATGTTTCTTGATATTATACTATACTTGACATTTCTGTTTCTTAGTCATTCCATATATAAAGCAGTATCATTTCTGTTCTTAAAAATAAAAACTAATTTTAAAATTTGAAACCACGATACAGCCTGACTTTCGTACGTATGCTCCTAGCATTTTTCAATTTCAATAAAATAAAAATCTCCAGCCATACGTGCGGGGCGAACTCATTTATTAGCATTTATGGCGGAGGAAACTGGCGTCGCGCATCTTCCTCTCATTCTTCTTCTTGCGGTTTAAGCTTTTTTTTTTTTTTCTTTGTTCCATCCTTACGCGATCCGTTGTTGCCAAGAGGACGGTTTACGTGATGTCGAGAACCTAGATTATTGTCAAATGGAGCCAATGAGTTTTGGGCTCGCTTTTGTGGAACCGAAATCTCTCTTGATGGAGTGCGGGCCAAGTAAGCGGGATCATGGTCTATGTTAACTGAGACCTATGTCTAAGAAAAGAAGGAAGCCCGGATGTCGAGTTGTGTTAGAGTGATGAACAACAGGGGATGTTTTTTTCTGAGTTAGCTTGAAGCAGTTATTTGAGATTGTAGGAGATTGCATTTGTGAAGAAATGGTATTTGGATTTTGTTATCGCCTTCTTACGTGATAATCATGGTATATTTGTGCCTACTTTGAAAGGAGATGGAGCCGCCCGGATTAGCCATATCTCTTCTTAGAGCCATGATCATGAAGTAGAACTTTTGCCCTCTTTTTATAATACATTCCTAACTTGCTATCCATATTTCAGATCCTTCAACACAAAAGCTATTAAGGTGAATTGTTGAGCCCTAATCTGCTCATAGACTCTGTTTAAAACCCCGGTAATCGATTCTTGGCCCCTTTTGTTTAGGGATGGTTCTTTGGTTCTACTCTTAATAGCCTTCATGATCAATATTAAGTGCATTACATGCTATGCAATGGTATGCAGCTGTCTGCTTGATAAATCGGGCCAAATGTAGAGACTTGGATCTAAATGAAGCATCATTTCTTCTAAAGGTAAAGATGAATCTAATCCTTCAAAAGGTATGGCTATGGCAGCGTTGAAAAAAGGGCAAATAAAAGTGGTGACCATTCTTTCTGCGAGCCGGCTATTCTTCTTTGTCATTTGTATGCCGCTCTGGCTATCTCCCTATTCGACTTGCCAGAAGATGATGCATCCCACAACTTTCCGGTGGCGAAGAAGCCCTCTTACATTTAATCGGCCTGGCGACCCGGCCCTTTTCTTTTTGAAACAAAGCTATCTAGGCTGTATACAAGAAGGATAGGTCTTGAGTTTTTGTATATATAAGCTGCCATCTAATGGTAACTTCGTTTCTTTCACGGTATATAATAGAGATAGGTACTTTATAGAGCGGCTCTAATTTACGGATATGTCAAAGCGGGATTGTGTTGTGGAGCCATTGCTACATCAAATGCAAAAGGAAGGTATGACACTTGGTACCATCATATTTATCAACATCCTTATACGGAGAAACTATGCTTTAGCTTGCGGGTGAGTTGACTCATTCATATACTATTGACGTAGTGTTGCATCCAGTTCTATGGTTTTTTTTTTTTTTTGAAGGGCGTCAAGCTTTATTCACCAACTAGAAACCCGAGCAACATAAATGCAAAGGCGAGTTATGATGGACAAACCGATCAAGCGAGGCACAACCACTGCCTATGCAAAAGAATGAATCGAAGGTAAGTATGCGGATCGGCACTTTCTTCTCTTGATCAAGAGAAAGAACAATTGTAACCATAACAATTTTATCTTGCGCCCTTGAAGAACAACCTCATCTGCGGTATCTATGCCCTTAAAGATAAACAACCTCCTTCTCTTCAGTTGACCATAAAAAGCCGGCCCGCATGCGAGATGAAAAGATCGTTTCCGTTGTTTGGGCCAAACATCGGGATGATAGCAAACAAAATTCTTTGGCTAGATCGAGGGCGATGCCAAAGGGTCAACAACCAAAGACCATGCACGCGAAGCCTCTCACACAGAAAAACAATGCTCAATACTCTCAACCCTTTCTGGCATAAAGGGCAGAGCTCTGAAATCTATGGTTGATGAAGGGCATTACTATTTTGCTATATATGATCATGGCCTTCCCCAAAATCCTGAACATTATGATTGCATAATATATCTCTTGGATTTTGCAAAATGGTTGCTTGAATTTGAGGACCTCATTAATAGCATGTCTAAGGCGATCTTTTGCTACATAGGCTACTTTGCTAAATGCCTGCGGAATTCATGGTGATATGAAGAGAGGAAGAATATCTGCAGATTGCCCCCATCATTTTGACCCAGGAGATGCTAAAATTTATGTCTTGATTGCTAGTTGGTAACATACTTGCATCAGAATGCTGTAATTTATTTTTTTATTGCAGATATGTGTGCTGAACACTGTAATGCTAACATGCTTGCATGAGAACCAAGTCAAGAGATTTTTCACTTGACGGGTTGTCAGCTAGAATATATACAAAATGGACAAGTCAATGAAATGCTAAAATATAATACCATAGATATTTGCAGTTGCTTCAATGACTTTTATTTGTACTTGATGTCCTTTATGGTGTATCTATTTTCTAGCTAAATAAATTTCTTTGTTTTCCTCATTGACGCTCTTCACTTGCTTCATCACCAAAGAAATCATGGTACTTTCAACTTAGCTTCAAATAGATGAACTGTGTCTCCATTAAAATCCCCAGTAAATGGAGATCACTTCTCATGCAATTCCATGTAGATAAGTTCAATTTAATGTTTCTCACATATAATTTTTTAGTCTTTCTCTTAACTTAGAGTCATACGTGAATTCCAAAAATTTGTGCGCTCAATTACCAAGATTCCATAAAATTTTAAGATTCCAAAAAGATTCTTAGAGTTTGATCATGTTGACTCAACTGCGACAGAATGATGTCAAAACAACCACTCATTGGAAAGCTCTCGACAAGAGGAATCCAACAACATGGGCCCCACCTTGATTGGCTTCTGGCGCAAAGTTACAACTATGTAATGTCGGCGTAAGAAAAGGAAGCTTCCTAGAAGTGCACCAATAAATGCATTTACCACCTCACTACCTTTTATTAAATAAGGTTGCCATCTCACCTTCAATATACAACAATTTCAATTTAATTAAAATAAAAAATAAAAACTTAATGACTAGAGTTTCTCCTACCCTTTGGATCTAACGGCCAAGATTGCCTACACCAAATCCACTTTTAAGGCACCTTCTGGGCACCAATAAATGCATTGCCACCTCACTATCTTTTTATTAAATAAGGTGCCATCTCACCTTCAATATACAACAATTTCAATTTAATTAAAATAAAAAATAAAAACTTAATGACTAGGATTTCTCCTACCCTTTGGATCTAACGGCCAAGATTGCCTACACCAAATCCACTTCTAAGGCACCTTCTTTCCCCTGCATAGACGAGTTGGGAGAAAGCGTTCCGCAGCGGTGAGTAAGGCAGCCCTTGTCATTCTTGTAATATTAATTTTCTTACGGCTTGTTGCTCTCTTTAGTTTGGGTCCCATAGGCCAATTGGTCTCGTGGATATTTAAAACCTATTCTATTCTATTCTATGTTTCTAGTTGCATGCTTCTTTTATCTTCTTACGGAGAAGGGTCTTGAGCAAGACTACGCATTACAGGGAATATCACCTGGAGCAATGGGTACGGTGCCGCTTTAACTTTCTGACCAGCTTCGAGGGCGGACACCGATCCCTCCTGAATAGGCATGGCTCTGGCCATCCTGAGGGAATGTCATCATAGACTATAACGTGTCCTAGCTAATGGGAAAATGATTTAGATGGCATGCAGGCGGAACTTAAGAATGGGTTGGGCCTCCAGTGCTTTGTCCCTCCGCGACATTATTCAATAAAGCATTGCAAGAAGGCTTCCCTCAGTAGTGGACCACTAGTATAGTTGTGCCTATATACCTGCCCGGGGGACCCTCAATGCTGACCAGCTCTCGTACTATGTAGTTGACTCTCTCTTTGCAACATTGTTGGTGGCATCCTTGAAGCGTGGTGACAATATGGAGGAGGAGGCGGATGTCGCGACTCTCCACCGGGTAAGGTTTTCGGCCGGGCATTCCACCATTGATCATATCTTCGGTCTGCGCACATTGATTGAGGATAGCGAGATCAAAATAGACAAACACAATGCTGTTGTTTCATGGATTTACATAAAAGCTTTTGACCGCGATTGCCCGGGACGAGGTTATGGGACGGGCTAGCGGCGACTCTGGACCCCAGCAAAACTGCGGGAGCTCGATTATATAGGCTATATAGGAGGCATGCTCGGGCGGTATCACATCGTCGGGACGGTGTGTCGAGTGTTGGGTCGTCGGGTTGCCCCCTCTCCCCACACTCTTTTGGCCTACTTACATTGACCCGGTGGAAAGATTGGCTCTCGGCCAGTCGGGTGCCATCTTATGCATCCTGTCGGCGGCTCATATATCTCGGCGATGTCAACCTCCTAGCCTTCTCTCGGAGGACATCGGCGTCCACGGATGCTCTTGACACTTTGCGTTTCGGCATGAAGATTAACTTAGCCAAAACTAGGGTGCTGCTAGTTTCATCATCCGTCGACCAAAACCCTCAGCTTCCGCGTACTAGGGACAAGATGTAGAGGTGGCTCCGACCCTCTGATGCTTGGGGATGAGTTCTCTACCACCCATTGGGATCTCGCCCATCGGGTTCGCGGGTCATGGCGGGTTGTAAAGCACTATATGCCATCTGAAACAACAGCGACAAGGCGAGTTGGTTGCACGGAGCCACCATTCCACCCGTTTTGGACGCGAAACCGGTAGGTCCCTTTGTATGTGAAGTGTAGGGGTCGGGTGATATCCCTCAACTTAGGAATGACCTCGGCGGTCGCGAAAGCCTTCTTAGCACAGGCTTGGGGTAAAGTCCATAGTTCCATACCGGATCCGCTCCGGGGAGCGGGTTTTACGCCCCTTCGAACGCATTGGAGGCATCATATCATTTACTTCGAGAAAGGTGCTATGGGTGATACACGTTTGCCCAACATTTGCTTTGGCCATGGCGATGGCTCCCCTAACGCTGAAAGTCTGCTGGAAGGACAAACAAGCTGGAAGTGGTTCTCATATTTGGGGTGTACATGCAAGCAGGATGCATACATGTAAGGACAAAGAAAGATCACAAGGCACTTAAGGCGTATCTAGATGCTACTTTCTTTCGTAATGCTGCGGGATCACGGTCTTTGGCCGCCGATAAGCTGGCACTATCAGCGGCAAGTCAATCTAGGCTCACGAGAGGCCCACACCGGTGCCTTTTACCCGGTTGCCCATGAAGGCCTTGACTTATAGTTTCCACCGCGCGGGTGCATCGCCTCCGCATTGAGACGGGGCGTTGGGTCGGAAGCCGCGAGAGAAAAGGCTTTGCCGATGTGCCACCGCAGCCATTGAGGATGAATGTCATGCCCTCCAGTCTGCTCGGCGTTTGCCCATATCGAGGCGGTATGTTCGATTACTAGTGCACAGCCAGCATTTGCATGAGTTATTGTGAATACGTCGGTTGGTTTTGTTGGGGTCATACCTCGAGGGGTTATGGATACCGGACTTCGGTTATTGTCCTCCGGGGCGGTATTGAACTATTCTATACAATTTACCACGATGCCGACATACTATGCTTGCTAAGGTTTTCCCTCGAAAACCCGCCGGGCGGGGTTTTTAATCATCGTATCACGGCTTAACTGCCCTCTTTTTGTTTGGGTCCCATAGGCCAATCGGTCTCCGTGGAAGCTAAAAAATCTATTCTATTCTATTCAATTCTTTTGCAATTATTACTTAATAGCACCTTTCTTAATAGTGACAACTACATTTTGAACATTGTTATGGTGGATCCTTCAATTACTAAATGATGATTTTAATTTTCTTAATCTGGGAAAATTAAGGTGTTAGTTTTGTGTATTATATTCTACTCTATAGGTTGTATTACAAGCACATCGCCATTGTGTAGGGGATGGAAACTGGAAAACGCATTTTGGGGATCCTGTGATCGGCGTTAGTCTGGAGCAGGTGGCGATCCAATTCCATCCCCACAATATAGAAACTCAAGATTGAGCAAATTTACCTACTAAGAGGAATAGGAGTGTCATTTTCCATTTTGCAGATGGAATAAGCTCCCCATTTCCATGTTGTGTTCTCTAAAGACTAATATAGAAGCTATTCTCTAAACCACCGATAAAAGAACAATTAGACAAAGTCAAACCTTAAAGGAAATCCAAAGCTGAGAAGACTATGCTGGCACTACAACTGCCTAAAGTAGCAATTTCCATAGGTACAAATTTTCAAAAATCTTAATCACATTCCTATAAAGGCACATTGTTGCATTATCAGCTACTTTCTAATAATTAGTATTACATGACTATAGAATAAATTTCTAACAAGCAGTATCTCGTGAGTATAAAACAATAGTTCTTAGCAAATATATTTCAAACCACTAAAGTTTCAAAGAAGAATTAATATGTCACAGATTAGAAATTTTACAACCCTTCACTATAATAGGTCTAGTCTTAGTAGTCTTGGAAGAAAATAACACAATTAAAAGCTTGGTACTTTGGGGTGCACTTTCGGTAAAAGCCCGTAGGAAACATGTGAGTGTCTGGAGGGTTTCTTGGGGCCAAAGCAGTACCCATATATGGGAGGGGGTATTTTTCTTGCTTGAATTCTGTATATATATAAGAGAAATATGGTAGGTGTATATAAAATATGAGGTGTTTTTTTATTAGGAAATTTCCGTATAAGGGATAATTTCTCTTAACTCTATGCACGCATATGCCATATAGACTTTACATTAGGTGCACCCCTTGGGGCAGTGTATATCTTTAAAGGCTCCTAACTATTAGTCTTTCCTACAACTTTTCTATAGGCATAGTGTCAAAGGCCTTTGCAAAGACAACAGCGATGAAATAAGGTCCCTAGCGACAAACTAGCGTGATGAGTAGAGTTTGCATCAAACCAGCGATTCTGGGGTAAAGGTTGTAGTTCGAGAGATCTTTAGGTGGCTTCTACAAAACATCTCTCTACTGGCCGGTCTTAAGCCTTTGTGAAATGGCCGAAATTGACTGTTGTTGTAAGAGGCTACGGAAATTTAAACTCACGTCGGATACTAGCATGCGGGCATAAATCTTTGCTGCGATCGTAATCAGCCCGAGGGTGAAGGGCGGTGGGGGTTGCATCACATGTGGTCAGCGGGCCTGCCAATCCCCTTGGAGGTGGCGGTGTCCGGTCATGCGTGTGGAAAAGCGACATCTTTGCAAGAAAAGCTGTCGCCATTGCGGTTCTTCACTCGGACCTAGAGGTAACGGTTGTCTGTCTTGTATATCGTACCTCGTGATCCTGCTTGTTTTCCCTATGCTCCAATCCCTGAAGTTTGGAGGCCATCTCCCCTTCCTTATCCAATAAGTGCTCCTGCGCATTGGTGAGCTTGCCTTGGAGGGTTTGGAGGTGTTCGTGTTGCATCTCGCTGGACGATATTCCCAAGCTTTTGGATGCAGGTCTCCATGCTGCAAATGCGTTGTTTTTTTTGTGGTGAGTTGCTTGTTGAGCAGTCCGAGCATGGAGGCCTGCACTTCTTCTGTCAAAGATGCAATCCGGGCTGTGTCGCCCTCCACCATTGCTTGGATCTACGCCTAACGTTCCTTAGGTGTCTGGTCCGGTGTAGCTGGTGAGGATGGATTCACACGGCTCGCTGCTATGTGGATGTACATGCCTTGTGTCTGACAGACCATGTTTGTTGCACGTGTTTTTGCTCCTGCCTCCCTTTTCAGGATATATCTGTCGATCTTGCTAGTGTGATCTTGTTTACGAATGGGGATTGTGTCGAGTACCCTCTCAGGAGAAGCTCGATGCCATGTCCGCCCGTGGTGGAGGGAACTATGTGTCTTGGTCATCGACATGCATGTCGATGGGGTAGGTTGAGGGGATGCAAGGCTCCTCTGGTTCCTACATCACTGGGGGTGGCCATGGTGATAGAAAGAGGGGATTAAAGGATAGGTAAAGGACTGTGAAAGACTCAACAAGATTGAAAGATAGCTTTTTAACATAAACAATGCCTACCCTCGGTGAAGCTGCCGGGGGCATTGGGGTTAGATTTGTTCAATCATGTGGGGGAAGGTTCGATTTTGGAAGTAAGGAACAAAGGCTCAAGAACTTTTGCTGATTATGGCTTTACCAATGCCAAATGGGCTATTTTATGGTCATGGGGTCAAAATTTTGACTTCACCAGTGCCAAATGGGCAATTTGATGGCCGTGGGGTCAAAATTTTGAACCAGTTTTGGGCCTTCATTGAGTCCAAATGGTGTTATTTGATGGCTGTGGAGTCAAAATTTTGAACTAGTTTTTTGGGCCTTCACTGGGTCAGAATGGAGTTCCGGCACTAATTGATCAGATAGACCTCGACTTGAGGAAGACTTTATCCAGGGTAAAAAGCCTAGGTCAAATGGACAGACAGCGGTCAAAGTCAAGGATCAACTGCGGGTTAATGAGCACCCTCAAAAAGTGGAAAGTGAGACCTAGCATGTCTTGCTAGAGCACATACTAGATAAAATGAATTACGACGCAAATTATCCTATATTATAATGTTATCCCGTATGTTGTGGATCCCACTCTAAAAATTGTAGGGTCCAGTTCTGACTTGATAGTTGGACGGTCCAGATTTGACAAACTCAGTCTTTTTTTACCCCAAAATAAAAGTTATAGGATGTGGCTATGGCGCCGCAACTCGAGTTTCATGCTTATTCCATGTGGGTCATCAGATTCAACTGGTCATTCATACCGCTTATAGACTCTGGTCTTTCATATTGTTTTTCTTCTGATTATGCTTTTCACAAAATTTACTCTTAGCTTCTTTTTTTGTTAGCATCCTAAGTTTGATTTACATGTGACCTTCTCTGATTAATAGTGGGAGAATGTGATGGAAAATGCAAAGCAATTTTGTCTTGCCAAATTTGGGCAGATTCCCAAAGCATGCAGTAACTATATTGTAAACATGTATGCCAATTGTGGCAACGTCAATGCAATTTGATATGTTGCTTATTGATGCCAATTGTGACGTCGTCAATGCAATTTGATATGTTGCTTATTGGAATGTTATGATAATGAAGAAAAAAAAGCTATTGATGAGTATATGGAATGTCCCATCATACTGCGGTTTAGTGGTTTGCAATTAGAAATGGGCGTGCCTTTCTTTCAAGGTCAGATGATGAATTTGGACGAAGTTGCTTCGCAATATTTGCTTTGGTGCACATAATTTGCACGAAATTGCTCTGGTGCATATAATTTCCTCTGGGTAGTTGAATTTCAGTTGTTTCCTTGTTTGTTTAATGATCGAAGCAAGCGGTAGTGTGCATTTGTCCGTGTTAGAGTTGCAGATCATTTTCATGGCTGAGGATTGTGTTCAAAAGGAAACGATGGGAGGAAACGACAGAGGTATTAGAACCACTGCTATTTTGTGGCACAAATCCGATATTGTGTCGTCTTAGTTTGATCTGGACGACAATTGCGGCTTTAATTGTAGAATCCGATGTTGTTCATGCTGATATGCTGGGTATGCCGCTATGTCTATCTCTGTCTATGGTAGGCCCATGTCATCGCTGCTATGTGCTCTTCAAAGCCGCCGCAATGTGTATTTATTTTATTTGGATGTATTAATGCATATATAAGTATACTTACGGGGAGCTTTTCTATTGTTGTGGTTGTAGTTTAGTGGTTAGAATTCCACGTTGTGGCCGTGGAGACCTGAGCTCGACTTCCAGCAACCACAAATATCTTGTATTGGCAGGGGTTTTTTAATCCTAGTAGTAATGATTGTACTAGCCCATTGTATGGTCCCATGACCTATTGGTCTCCGTGGACGTTAAAACATTTATTCTATTCTATTCTATATTCTTTGTACATGGGTGTAATGTGTAAATTTCATATCCCTTGATTTAGAAAATTCTTGGTATTGTCTTGGGATCCAATGATCCCAAGTGAGCAAAGCATTGCGAAATTTTTGCACTCTAATGGTCAAATACATTAATTTTGCAAAGTTTTTTGCGCTCTAATGGTCAAAATCTAAAAATAAAAAGGAAAGTAAAAGGGAGGGGGAGGAAGAAAGGGAAAAATCAAATTATTATGCTTATTGACTCGGAACTCTAAAGACTCCTTCCAAGAATTTGCCGTCCATGTTTCTTTCCTTCTTGTCTTTCATTTTAGGGATGCCGTGAACATTCTATTGATTTGCAAGGAGTCTTCTTCGCTTCAGTTTCTTTTAAGGGTTAATTCTGAGGTATATGGCTTCTTCTCTTTCTTTGTTTCTTCTCATTCTTCAGTATGCTTCTTCGAAGCTAAAATTCGAAATATCTGAGGTTTGCAAGGACGAAAGCTTTTTTTTAAAATAGAACCCCACCATCCTTCTCCTTTCTACCACCGGGATAAACTCCTTTTAGCATTACCATCCAAGCAACAGCGCCACTGCATGGGTTTTGCATGCTCGTTGCAGCATTGTTTCATTGTTGCGCTTCGGCTTTTTCAGTGTTTCATTTCAGCTTCTTGTTGTTCCTTTGATAAGACTATGTTATTGTCTTTAGAATTGAAAGGTGCCAGTTTATAATTTCTTCAACAACTAGTACTAGATCATGCTCGGAAGCAGGTGCCATCTTTAGTGTTTTAGTTAGCATGGGAATCCATTCTGAACCTGTTTTCAGATGTTAGCTTTTAAACTGCATAAAAAAATCAAGGAGCTCGAAATGTCGTAAGGGCACTGCATTTGACATTTCCCTCGGTTTTGGTTTGCCACAATTAAGAAAATTGACAACTTGAAGCAGATGCTTGCATAGTTACACGTAGAGCTTTTAGTGTATGCCAAGTTTTCCATCTGCACAATTTTTCAGGTACCCCTTTTTTTTTAATGGCTTTCTATAATGTTAGTTGTGGCAGTCTTGAAGGTGGTAAGAAGAATGGGTTGATTGGTGCATCAGGTTTTTTAAAATATTTCATATTGTCAATTGATTAAATAAAATGTGCTTACTGCATCGTTTGCTATCCTATTGGGCAAGGAATCAATGAGGAAGAATGGCCGTATCATTTATCCCGTCTTCCCTCAGGACCGTCCTAGTTGCGAAAGTAGTCATGGCCTTCAGAAAAAAGGTCAGGACCTGTTCCAAGGGAAGAGATCTAGATCATTTGTTTTTGGGTCGAACTAAGACTTCTAGCCCCAGTGCCAGATAAAGCTTCCAACCCTAAATTAGGCAATTAGAACCTCTAACATAATATAAAAAAATAACGAGTATTGTCCCACAGTGATATACCTGTAAATTGAAGGTCCGTTTGATGGCTATTCTTTGGGGAAAAAAAGATCATTGTTAAAAGGATCGTGGCTACTTAGAAGGGGCCAGTTCTTGGGACGTCCTTCTACCAATTTCTTAAAAATTGTCGCTAGAAGGGATAAGGGCTAGATAACGTCCTCTGATGAGGCGTTATGGCCCATGCGAAATGCCCTCGGTGGCCATACCAGGAAATTCCTCGGCCATATGGCGTTATGGCCCAGGAGAAATGGGCGAGGTGGCAATGTGGCTAGGAAATGCCGAGGCCATACGACAGTAAGGCCAGGGCATTTCCTGGCCATCTGGCCACTGAGGCCATTTCACATGGGCCATAATACCTCATCAGAGGACGTTATCAGTCTTAAACATTCTGGGTTGAGGCATTTTAGAAGGAAAAAAAAAACTCTTTGTTAGTTGTTTAACCTGAAGGGATGCTTGTTCTATAAATCCAAGCGCCCCAACAGTCCACAATGTATCAAGTAAGAGATGATGTACATTGGAGTGTTTTTTCCTAACATTTCTTCACGAAATAGAGGATAGGAGATCTGCTTTCCATTTCTTAAACAACGTTTCAGAGCCAAAATGATAGATGAATTTAGAGAGGCTACTGCTCAGCGCTCAAGACAAGCAAACCGGCTGCTCAATGCAAGGCAGACTTGCATTATAACTACAGAAAAATGTCGATTTAGAAATCATGTAGAATCTCTGTAGAAGAAGCTCTGCAGATTAAAATGCTCGTCGATTAAGAAGCCCCGTAGACGTCTGTAGAATAAGCTTCTACGGCTCTACAAATATGTCTGACTATGGATTGCTGGAGATGCAGTGGGGGCCAGGGAAGTAGGGCCGGAGAAGAAAGGGAGCCTGAGAATCAGGGGCAAGCGTATACGCAGTAGCATCTATCATGTTATGACCATAACATATTAGAATTTCATAAAATTCATAACATATGTTACGTGATACGTGTGGCTGAGATTGAAACTTGGGCCTAAATGATGAGGCCTAGGATGTTAAGGTAATGTCAATTCTCGAGATGTCCTTCTGCATCTCTTGTAAAATTTTACTCAATTTCTACTTTTCATGGCTCTTAATTTTTAAAACTAACAATCTAATGGTGTAGGAACATGCCACCTCATGTTTTAGTGAGGTGGAGGTGCAACGCGGATAGGCTAGATTACAAAAAAGGCTGTAGGCTTGGTTGGGTTGGTTAGATTGGTTGGTTGATTGTGGGCATTTGATTATGTAACCAAATGTGTGACATCCCGTACTTCGTCTACGATGCTCCCATCATATCAGAAGCCGGAATTCATCCCTTTGACAACCAAGCTGACAGAGGTCGTCCACCTCACACCTATCCCTTGGCAAGGAATCGATAAGGAAGAATGGATGTGTTATTTATCCTGTTTTCTCTCGGGACTGTCCTAGCTGCAGAAGCGTAAATAAACATGAGCACATGACATCAAATATAAATAACTCCACCTCGAAAGGTGGCTCACCATAGCATACATGTGTAAGAATGTCAACAACATCATCATGGGGGAGATCCTACCCAAATCCTAGGACTCAAGGGAATAATTTGGTGGCTTGGGTCTCAGAAGTCATTACTTGAGATAGAATTCACTTATCAATAGATTGGGCTGCGCCTTAGGAACATGGCTGTTGGATAGTCCTCTCCATCTGCCCCTCATTGCATACTTTTGCGAGAGAATAGGTGATAAGTCTTGAGGCTGGGCCCGTAGCCCCTAGGGTGCATAGCTAAAGCTACTCACAGGTTTCATCTCCCGGTCAGTGGTAAGGGGAGGAGATCATTCCCTTGATGGTATGCATGCCCATCCACCAGACTAGAGGGCCCTTGCCCGTCGACTTGAACATCATTAGAAGGTGACACATCACCAGAGGTGTCGAGCACATTGCCTTGCCCCTTGTTAGCAAAGGCCATTAAGCCTAGCCCCCTAAGATCCACCGCTAGGCTTTACACAAAGAGGATTGATGCGCAATGGGACATGTCCCTTCTTATCCCTTGGTCTAGCCCGCCACCCAAAGGCCCGGGCTCTTATGCCGCAGCCCGTATTGGTGGGAATTAATGAGGCTATCTAAGTACATCAACCTCTTTGAAGCTTTCAAGGTCTCCACCCCCTTTCCAATACACAGAGTGCATAGAATAGAACATCATTACATGGGGTGAAATCTGAGAATAACATCTAATCTATCTACCTAACATACATGGTTAGGTTCTTTTTATTAGGGCTTGTGATCTCTCTATGAGGGCGCTAAGGCTAATCTAACATGCTAAACCAGCTCATTAATGGGCTAAAGTTCGGCATTGCACAATAAAATCACTTGTTTACGATCCACACGGCTTGCTCCCCACCTCAGTGCGTTCATCCCTTTGCTTGGGTGAAGGTAGGCCGAGATCTTGAGGATGCATTAATGCAGCGGCTTGGCAGCATCGGCAATGTGAATTAGCGAGCTTTGGCTTAGGAATGGCTCAAAATTTGAAATCACGAAAAATAGAAAAGGTTTAGGGTTTTCCTTTTGTTCCTTTTACATGACCTTTTAGGGTTAGGGCTAAAAAGGACATATGGGGAGGTTTTGCCATGTGGCAAAGTGGTTAAATACATATGTTCATAGACATGTGCAACATAGAAATTGACCCTGAGGGTGCAGCCCTTCGATTTCAAATACATATCATCAAGGTGACATGCGAGGTGGCGTGTGGTAGTATAATATATATATTAGATGCAGGTATGTGTATTATCTTTGGAGCGTCACAAAATCTAGGATCAAAAGCCCCAATTTCAAAAGCCTCAATTGCTTCACTTCTCTGCATCTTCAGCTTTACAAAATTAAAGCCATTTAAACGTCTTCTACGGCGTCGGGCGTCGATTTAGGCGTCGATGATCGGATCAAAGCGTCGATAAGCGGCATCTATTTGACGTCGGGCGATAAGCGACCTTTGTCGATTCATTGCTCTGGCGGCTGGCATTAAAGCGCTGGCGTCTTAAAGCGACGACGGCGTGGTTCAACGATCTGCGATACGTGGGCACTTACTTATGGCCCAGGCTGACGGCGTGAAGCGTCGCAGCCGGAGTTCTTGGCGTGACGTGTTTGGCGTCGTTTAGCCGGCGTCAGAAATGCAATGCGTCCTGTGGCCGTGGCGGCAATGGCGTTACCCAGTAGCCGTTACTTGGTAGCAGATTCTTGGCGTAATACCCGCCAAAAGCAACGTCGTTTAACGGCGTTGCTACGATGTAAAAAAAATTTTAATTTTTTATTTTATAAATTGAAAAAATAATAACACATTTTATTATGAATGAAGTTAATACATTTAATTTTAAAGCCTATAAAATGAATTTAACCAATAAAAATATAAGATTTTAGCGTCATTAAATGATGTAAACTAAATATATTAAAAATGCAAAATAAATGAAGCCCCCCGATTTTTGGCCTAAATACATTAAATCCAATGGGAATTAAGCTAAATACATTGATAAATACGGTAAGCATGTTAATTCAGGCAACACACCGGTACGGGCAATTGTTTTGCAAACAACGCATTTGCTAGGAGTGTACATACAAAAGCAAATAAATTGGTCGCGGTAAAATATTGGTACCGATAAATGGCGGGGAAATCGCAGAAAATCAATGGGGGAGAGGTGGATTTCAATGACGATCTGTGGATCGTTAAATAAAGCATTAATTTTAATGCGGCGTGGTCATCCGGAGAAGTGCCTTTCGGGAACTTATTTCGCAGGTGCAAAACGCGTTAATGATTAGAAGAATTATCAAACGAAAATAATAGGAAAAATTTTGGAAAGAAGAAGGGTCAGATCACTAGATGCGATTGAAAGATGGAGGTCAGAAGAAAAACTAAGAAGAACACGAAAATGGGAAGATGAAGGCAGGTTAAAGTAAAATTTGGACAGAGGAAAAGTATAAAGAAGGAAGATCGAAGGAATCGATGGAAGGATAAAGTCGATAAAGGTTCGAAGGAAACGAACAACAAATACAAAGCCTAAAATCTGCCAAAAACAAGTTTAGATTCAAAAAAGGTTGGTTGATCCGTGCACATACCTTATGAAGCTTGTCTTACACTTAGAGAATAGACCCCAAAGTAGATGTGGCAGAAAATGCCTCAAAAAGCATCCTCCTCACCTTGCTTTCGAAAATAAAGCCCGGGATTGCCTTTGTTTCGATTTAAATCCTGGGGGCGTCGTTAAGCGGCGGCGGTAACGTCGTTGAGCGGCGTTTATGCAATTTTTTTGGCTTGACCAAAAAAAAATTTTTATTTTCTTTTTATAGAATGCATGTACACTTGATACATGGGTTTATTTGGATAGGGTTTATTTGACTTTACACCCGTTAAAGTTATGAAATACCACCATGAAAATGTTCAATGTTTTGTGGTACATCCCGGATTTGAGCTATGAGGTATATATCTGATGATGATAACTAGTAATACCTTACACTCTTCACGATAACTAATACCTTACCAACATGTCAAAGATGTAGTTTATCTTAAAGATTTTGTTAGATTTAAAGGTTAAGGTTTCCAATGGTATATGTAGCTTCCGTGTTAAGCTTATTCTGACGAGCATATATATATATATTTATTTTTTAATTTTGTCCCTGCTATGAGAACTAAATGCCCACTACCAACAGATATGTAGTTTATAAATAAGCTAGGCGACTTAGGAAGCTGGTGACAAAAAATCAGAATTTAAATCCCGTTATGCATTAATTAGAATGAATATTTACTCTTTCCCATAGCGGGCCTTGACTTCTAAGCGCCACAGCGGAGAATTACGGGTCAAACTCCATTCCGTCAGTTCAGCAGCGCGTTTTCAGCACCGGTGTGCATCTGCAGTGCAAAAGACCAAATTCCGGCACCCAAAAGCAAACCACCTTCGAACGGCAGCTCTCGCGGTTTCGTTTGAATATGATTTATTCAGTTGCGTGTCTTGGCGTGAGAAGTGTTGGCCGCTGACACCGGACCTAAAACCACCCGAGGCGGCTGCCCCAAAAGTCTCTGCGAGGCTGACGGACGGGCGCTTCTCGAGGCAGGTAATCGATACTGTACCCAATGGACAAGAGCGTCAACGTGCCCTGGGGACCGGTTGGCGACCCACCTTCTCGAAGAAGCCGACTATCTGTACCGCGCTACTCGTAGTCAATTGGCCCTGGGAGGTGGCGATCTCTGTCTTGAGGCGTAAAGTGTTTCTTTCTTTTGCAAAGTGGCCGTGTAACTTGGTCCTAAATTATTTTGGCATTCCGGACTGATGTGGCCAGTCGGATCGGCATTTCCCGAACCTCCATGATGGCGAAATGACTTACTGGTTTCTACTTTGGCGGGGCCAACCGTTTGATATGTTCTCCGGGCCGGATGTTGGATTTTTGGACCTTCGGACGGGTTCACAGACAAAGGATTCAGCAGTTGGATCACGGTAAGTGGGAATGGCAGTCTGCCTCCTTGCGTGGGCAGGAAAAGTACATTTTACTCGGGGAAACTTTTGGGACTACGCCTCTGGGGTTCGGACTCCCATCAATAGGAAGGGCGCAGGTCTGTGGGCAAGTGTGCGACTCGGCTGCCCGACATTTTGCTTGGGACAGTTTCTAGCGTGCAAATATTTTGATCTGTATGGTGCAGAAGTTGGCACCGTATGTTGAAATTGACTTGGAAGACTAGGTGACAAAAATGGAATTCGGTCGTCATATGCATTAATTAGGAATTTGAATGTCTTTACTCTTTGCAAGGCCCTTGACTTCTTGGAGTCTGGTCAAACCTCCATTAAAAGATGGTTCCGCAGCCCGGCGTTCTCAGAAAACATGATGGCCATGTCCCCAAAATTGCAAAGACCAAAAGCTTCGGCACAGCGCCAAACCTGCTAGAACACGGCGGGTTTTCGTTTGACTATCGGTTGAAGCTAGGACCTGGCCGTGTCTTGAAATTAGAAGTGTTAGCGCCGAGCACGGACCCTAAAACCACAGGAAGCAACTTGCCCCAAAATTCCTCCAGGCCAGCGACGGGCAGACGCTTCTCCGACCGTCACGGCTCTCACGCTGGCTGAGCGTCGACATTGCCTAGGGACCGGTTTTGGCAACCCCGCCTGAAGAAAGCGTGAGCTATGTCATGTCGCGACACACTCGTGATCAGTGCTTTAGGAGTGGGCTGCTTGAATGTGAGGCGTAAGTGTTTCTTTCTTTGCAAAACCGGCCAGGCTGCCTTGGTCCCTAGGAAATTCAGGGCAGTGGCCCGAGGGAGGCAGGTGGCATTTCAGACCTCATATCCGACGACAAAACACTTTGCTTTCTACTTGTGTTGCTTGTGAGGCCTTGGTTTGATATATGTTCTCACAGACGGATGTTGGATCTTGGGACCTTCTGGGACTGTGGTTCTGCGAACAAGGACCTTGATTCAGGATCTGGGAAGAATAGAATCAGGGAGTGTGGTCTTTAGCGTCGCCCCGTGAGGCCTTGTATTTGCCGAAGAATTTGCCCGGGGAAGCTTTTGGGGCTCGCCTCTGGGTTGGGACTCTCCCTCTAATGAGGAGGGCCTTGCGAGGTCACGGCGGTGACTTGGGCAAATTAACATTTCCGGTACGCTTAACCATGATGCGGTTGGACCACAATCAATATTTGATCTAAACCATATCCAAATTTCTGAAAGTTGGCACGTATGTTGGCGATGACTTGGAGCTAGTGACTAAAATCAGAATTTAAGTCGTACTATGCGTGAATTGCAGATTCTGGTGCCTTTCTGCCAGCGGCCCTTGACTGCGCTGCCACAACGAGTCTCGGGTCCAACCATTCAGGTGAGTTTCCCCGCGCCAGTTCTCGGCTGCATGTGATGACCCGTCCCAAGTGCAAAAGACTAAACCGGCACCCAGCGCCAAACCACCTTTAAATTTTGGCAACTCATAGGGTTTCTGGTTTGGAAATATCCTTGACCAGTTGTGGGACTTTAGCGAGGTAGAGGTGTTGGCAGCGAACATACGGACCCTAAAACCACCGTAGGAGCCGGCTTGCCCAAAAGATTCCTCTAAAGGCCTGGCGACGGAACCTTCCCCTCTGGGTAGTGATCGTCTCTGCCGGACCGAGCGTCGACGTTGCCCACGGACGTGGATTTTGTGGCGAAGCCCACCTTCTGAAGAAGCGCCAAACTATCTCATGTGCAACACACTTTCATCCAATATGGCCTGATTGTTCTTTGGAAGTATGAAGGCGTTGTGTTTCTTTCTTTTGCAAAACTGGCCAGATAACTTGGTCCCTAGAGGGTAATTTTGGCATTAGGACGATGTAAGTCCGGATCGGCATTCGGAACTCATGATATCCGACGACAAAACCTGGTTTCTACTTGTCGCCCAGCGGGATGCTTACCGTGGTTTGATATATTCTCTGGACGGATGTTGGATTTTGGACCTTTAGGACGGTTCACAGAACAAAAAGGATTCAGGTGGATGCGGCAAGATCGGAAATTAATGGTCTTTAAGCGTACACTTTCCGGCCGAAGAGGCGCCTGGGGAGCTTTGGGGCTGTAGCCTCACAGGGTTGGGACTCTCCCCTCTAATGAGAGCCTTACGAGTCGGCCTTGTTTGAGCTTGGCAGAAGTGTACCTAGGATGCCCAACAACGAGAACGGTTATTCTAGACAATTAAACTATTTGATCAACCTTATCCAAATTTTGAAAATTTATATATTTGGCGATGACTTAGGAAGCTAGTGACAAAATCAATTAGTCAGGTACTATGCATTAGTACAGGAATTCTACGAATGTCTTGCCTCTTTACCGGCGACGCCGGCTTCTATGCTCTGCTTGGAGAATACGGTCAAACTCCATTCGTCGGTTCCCCTTGCTTGGCGTTCTCAAGCGCGCTCTTGTTCGACCCCCGCGTCCCAAGTGCAAAAGGCCAAAGCTTCGGCGCAAAAGCGCTGACCGCTGGGGCACGGCAGCTCATAAATTTCTGCGTTTGAATATCGCCAGTTGATAGGACCTTGCGTAGTGTCTTGAGGTAGAGGGGTGTTGGCGGTGGACCTAAAAACCACGGGCGTACCCCAAATTCCTCTCCAGAAGGCCACAGCCGGTGAGCAACTTCCCTCTCGAGCCGTGTCGGCTCTGTCAATGGACTGGAAACGTCGACATTGCCTGGGGATTCATTTTGTAAATGGCCACCTCGGTACTTCCGTTTCCGCA